>JAPSGF010000010.1:19149709-19339723 GCA_035772895.1 Perdix hodgsoniae
AGTGGAGAGAAAAAAGAAAAGGAATGTTACATGCACTTTACGCGGCATCCTTTTCATGATGAAATTGGATGTTTTTCACTCCTTTGGATTGAATTCACACTGCATTTTGGCATTAGTAGATAACAGAAGGGCACTGTCACAGACTGTAGAGATTGCGATGCAGAATTGTACCACAGTCACTGTAGCTTTGTTCATCTGAGAAATACATGTGTATGCCTTTGAAAAGAGGCAACTCTAATTTCCTGGCACTTATTTCTGAAAAAGCGGTATTGTGTCTGAAAGTTTAAATTTTTAACCTCTGCATTGTATTTTAGATGGCAAATTGTTATCAGACGATGTGACTCATTACGTTGTCCCAGACTGGAAGGTTGTTCAGGACTACCTTGAGATTCTTGAGTTTCCAGAGCTGAAAGGTATTATTTTCATGCAAACAGCATGTCAAGCTGTGCAACATCAAAAAGGTCGCAGGTACTTATCCTATAACAACTCATTTATTTTGACTATAGATTCAAGTAACTTACTGACTTCGTACGATATATATTTGAACAGTTACCCTCAATCAAAAAAAAATGCTGTGCTTAAGTTGTTCTTAGGCCTTTCAAAAGAAATTTAATTTAATTTTACAGAAGGGAGAGAAAGGTGATCTTTGGTGATCCATAGGCATCGATACCTGTAATAGTTTCTGCTTGATAGCGGCATCATTAAACCTGTAACATTACTAATTAATCAGATGGCTTGACACAGCAATAAGGGATTTTGCAGTAACAGTGTTGTATGCCACAACTAGGTTGTGTGCATCTTTTTGTTCCTGCTGTATTACAGATGGAACGCTCATCTTTGAGGACCAGTCAGTGCTATTACATGGCACTTACCAAACATTAACCTATGTATTGCCAAAGCATCTTGCCTCTGAAATGATAGCACAAGTTCTCACACACTTATAATGTTTGAGGGGGGCTTATCAGGAAATAAATGTGTTTAAGAATCTGAATAATTTGTAACACAATTAGAAAAGCTTGCTTATAGATTTTTTTTAGGTTTTATCATTAGTGGTGGAATTTAATAAATGCGTTTCTTTGTGTGTGGCCGTAGCTCTCTTTGAGTTTTTCAGCTGTATTTCCAGATGAACATAAGTTAGCATTATCAAAAGAAAGCACAAGATAATATTTATTTTTTCTGTTTTCCAGACAGTACAACAAGTTGCGAAATCTAATAAAGGACACTCGCCATGATTGTGCAGTGTTTGCCAATGAGTTCCACCAGGATTCTTACCAGCCAAGAGAGAAGGGAGAATGCATGGAGAAGTGGCAGACCAGGTTTGCTTTAACTTATGTAGCACTGCACTGGATGACATAACAGTGTTGTATTTAAAGAGTTTGTTTCGTTTTGCTCTGCATAGGCCTGGAACAGTTCACAATAATTGTGAAAGTCTAGATTATCCTTTTGCGATTAAGAAAGATTGACATTGTTCCAATAGGAAAATAAAAATGTAATAATGCTGAGAACAAACACACACTCTTGGATCATTTTCAAGTTGGACAGTGTAACAGTCAGAAAGATCAAAGCAGTGGAATAGCAGTGAAGAAGGTGTAATAACAAAGGGACTAGCGCCAATAGAAAGGTATTACAGAGAAAAAGTGCGCAGCTGTTTCTGCAGATTGAGGCTCACAGGGAAAACTCCACAGCAGAGGGATCTCCAACAAGATATCCTTCTGTAGTGGCAGTCCGTCCTTAGATGAGGTCTAAGAGAGGTGCAACCAGGCTCCACCCCTTTCTGTCCTACAGCTGAATTACCTTCACCTGTGCTCTCAGGGCTGACTGGGTCCTCTCCCAGGTATTCAATCAGTGGTTCAGGCCATGACTCAACAATTCCTGTACAGACAACCATTTGAAAGTTTTCTTTAGCATAATAAATAGGTGGAGCGTACTTCAGATCCTGTTAGATGTAATGTCTCATAGCCTGTGTGGCCCACAGAACTTCTGGCAGTTCTAACTAAGTTTTTACAAGCTTTCACTCAGGAGTAATATGTTATGTTGCAGCTAGGACACATGCTGAGAAAGAAGCACTTTTTCTGTGTCTTCTGAGTGCCCATGGATGGCACACAATTTCTTTTTCAGACATAAAGATTATGTAGCCTGGTGTATGAGAACCAAAGTCTCATTTATATGCAGTCTGTAAATATCTTGCAAGTAGCAAATGAGATATTCCAGAAATCTTATTTCAAGATTTGTTTTTTTTTTTTTTTTTTCTAGGAGTATTTATAATGCAGCAGTTTGGTATTACAATCATTGCTTGGGTCAGATGCCAGTTGTTATGGTAACAGAAGATGAAGATGCTATCAAGCAGTACGGAAATGAAACGGAAGGAGTGTTTGTGATTTCCTTTAAGGTAACATGCCTTTGAAGGTTGCCTTTGTGATACATCAGAATGACCAAATAAGTACTTTGAAGCTCAATGTGTAGTGCAAATCATTTCAGAGTTTATGTGTAATAGTACTACAATGCTGCCTCACAATTATGTTTATTAAAGAAAGCAAAGAGGTCATGGGAATGTCATCAAAAATAGTGAGTGAGAAAAATGGAAAAATGAGAAGAAAAGCAGCCCTTTCTATTGTTTTACTTTTTTTTTATTTTTGGTAAGAATTTGGCACTTAGCTAAATAGTCAATAATTGGTTATCCCAACCAGCTGTCTGAATCTGCAGTACAAACAGTCCTTGAACAGAAGTAACCTAAGTATCCATCAGCATTGTTCAGACAGTGTATGTTAGCCAATATAGACAAATTTAGGATACGCTGATGTTTGAGAAGGTAATTTATTCTTAATTTAGTTACTACTTGTATTCAGCAGGACACGTGAATGGCAGGTGTATGTTTAGCTGTGATAGGATGTTGAGTAAAACCAACAAGGTTTACCTCAAAGCTATATAGAAATGATTACACGTGTGTTTTACTTCTGTGAGGCAATGGAAATTAGTTCTAATGTGGGATAGAGAGTCATACAAAAGTGTAAATATAATAGGTTGCCTGCTGAATGAGTTAGCTGTGGCATTCTAGAAGCAGCGTGTTGCTTGGGTGGGGTATATCACTAGTACAAGTTTGTGAATCTCAAGTCCAGGACACTCTCCTAACAGTCACATCTCCTTTAGTTTTATTTACCAAATGAATCAGGATGAATCTGGAACAACTGGTGGTGTATAGAGCAGACACATAGTTGCCACATGGAAATGTTGTTTGAATATAGCATGAGACAGCCCTTGTCCATTGTATGTGTTCCAAATGAAGCATTATTAAAAGAGTGGTGACCTGTAAATCCTTTCATTTTTGTTCATACATGTGCATACAGAACTACTTGGATAACTTTTGGCCTGATTTAAAGGCTGTCCATGAACTCTTTGACTCAATACTTCAAGCTCGGCGTGAACGGGAAATTGAAAGTCAAGAAAACAATGGAAAAGAATATCCTGAGCACTTACCCATGGAAGTATTGGAGGCTGGGATCAAATCTGGGAGGTACATACAGGTAAATTGCTACTTAGAGATCATACACAGAACAACACAGTCCTGTGCTTTGTTCTTTTAGTTGCCTGAATTAGACTGATTAGATGGAGAAACATGGATTAGTGGGAAGAGGAAATAAAGTTACTCTGGGAAGGTAAGAGTAAGAGGATGGGAGGGATTTTGATTCTCAACATATTTCCTGTACTTCATCTCGTGAACAGATAGAGAAACAAAAAGGAAAATTTGTTATTGGGGATCTTCCTCTAGGTTGACTTTTTATATTCGTGAAAGTTGAGAAAGTAGGTATGATATGAAGCAACTAAATCTAATTCTGAAATATAAATAGTGCCATATAAGGGCAGCATTTCTTAATGAATTTCCTCACAGCCTATATCTCAGTCAGTGGAATTAATATACAGTTTTATGGCTGCTCTGGGCTTTTATTTGGATTGTTTGTGGCTAACAATCTCCTTAAAAAACGATTTAAAGAATTAGAGGTAGTAATTTGTTCTTTGCCTGACAGCTTTGTGAGCAAGGTGAAAATAGAATATGAAAAAATAGAGCTTGCTTTCTTAATATTTAATCTCCAGTATTAGAGCAGGCAGTAAAAGTAATCTTACACTGCCTGTGCTTTGAATAAAAGGTTTTTCCACCAGCTTAAAAATGAGCTTTTTAAAGAATTTGTGCTTTTTTCCTAGAAATGAGTACTTAAAGGTCTATCTTGTATGTTCGTTCTCTGTAGAGAAAACAATTATGTCCAAAATGACCTAAATAGCAATCAAAAGTACAAGTAAGCACATTTTTGTTTTTTTTTCAAGTTTCATTCTTTTTATTGATTTATTACTTTTAGGGTGCACTGAATGTCAATAAGCACAGAGCACAACTGGAAGCTTTTGTTCGACTTCAGGGATTTGGCAGCAAAGAAACAGGTGAAAAGACAAAGAAAGCATTCAGTGACTTCTTGATACTGCCTGCACTTTTCACATGAATCCATGTAGCCATATATACATATATAGCTGTTCAGATATTAAACAAGATGAAAGCTAAGATACTGTAATACTTGTGTTTTCTTTTCACAAGCCAGAAAGGAGGATGGAGATTAATCCAGAGACTGAGCCTTCTGAGAAAACAACATGCTATATATCCTCTATTCTTAGTACATTCTGCCATGTTTTGGACTCTCGTCCTGCTAGCTAGAGCTTTTCTGAAGTTGAATACTGATGCAAATCATTATCTTTGTGCTTTGCTCAAACTTCAGATGACACTCATTTGTTGAGATAAGCGTTTTCATAGGTGTTGGCAGGATTGGGAGCTGGTGAACACACAGGAAAAATGCCTTTTGGATCAGATCACCAGTATTGTCTTTCTGGTATGAGTTAGTAATAAATAGCTTTTAAAGAACAGCACGTTGTCCTCACACAGCTATATTGTTCCAATTTTCACTAAAAGGTACTTTCAAATGTTCCTGCAACAGACCCTACACTATTCAATATACAAACCCATTTGTAAAAACTTGTTTAATCCTGCCCAGAATTCTGCAGCAGTTGAATCGAGGGTTTAACTGTTCTGTGTGCTTTTAAACCTGCTGCCTAAGAACAATGAAATCATCTTAGCCTCTGCTGTGTTGTATCTAAGAGGTTACATTGAGAATTACTTAATATCTTTTCTTCTATGAAACGAGGGAAAGATTTTAATTTTCTTGCAGTGTTAATTATTTGCCAGTACTGCCTTTGGAGGGAAGTCATATTGCAGATAAACTTTTCTGTAAACTATTATTTCAGCAGAATGCTGCCAAAGGGAGGTGGAGGAATTAGTAATTCAGTTTATTTTTTTTATTTTCAATGTAGAACTTCAAAGTGACATCCTTATTTACGGGGCCAGAGCTCGAAATCGTGCAATCCATGGTGATGTGGTAGCAGTGGAGTTACTCCCTTCCCATGAATGGAAAGGAAGGACTGTTGCCCTGTGTGAGAATGAGACTGAGGATAAAGCACCTGCAGACACCACTGGTGATCCCATGCCCACAGGTAAAGTAGATCAAATTATACAATGTTTTATTAAGATTACCTCACTTCCTTGGTAATTTGATAAGGTTACAGTTGACTGAAAACAGGAATACTACAATGCAAAGATGTTTGCAAAGGCTGACAGAAGATGGTAATGTCTGTCTGAACTCCAGCATTGCTAGAGAAGACATTTGGTGTTCAGATCCCTTGAATGAGGAGACTGACTCCAGCTGAGAAAGCTGCTAGCTAAGATGATCTTGGCCTAGAGGATTAAATCTCAAATATTTTGCTATCCAAACACATGCTGTCATTCTTCACAGCTCTACAAGAGACTAACTTATGTTAGGATACAGACCAATTTACAAAGTGTGCATTTGTGTTCTGTGCTCTCACTGTTGATTATAGAAAAGATAACAACATCCTTTTGATTCCTTGATTTTAAATAACAATTAATGATAAAGATTTTTAATAAGTAAATGGAGAAGTATCCAGCTCCTTTTACAGTCAAACATGCTGTACTATGGAAACTTATTTGAAAATGTTCCTTATTAAAAGGTAAAGTTGTTGGAATCATTCAAAAGAACTGGAGGGATTATGTGGTCACTTTCCCCTCTAGAGAAGAGAGCCAGTCCCAAGGCAGAAATGCTCAGAAAATCCTTGTAACACCTTGGGACTACAGAATTCCCAAAATCCGGATCAGTACCCAGCAAGCAGAAGCTCTACAGGTAATTTGAAATAAGTATTTCTCTATTCTGTATTTGTATGGTGGGTATCATATGCTCTGATGACATTTTTCAAGGCAAAAAGAAAGTAAAGAACTATTAGTAAAGTTAAGTTTGTAAAAGCAGTTCAAGTTCAATATAAAGAAGTGTGTTCAGTTCCTGACAGAATTGTCTCACCTTCAGGTAATAAAGTGTATTTGAGTTCTGAATTTGTGCCATAGTCCAGATATTCTGAGTTGTTGGGTTTTGTGCTTTGTTTTCTGTTAAACTGATGTCATACTAATAACCTCTATGCCTTTATTGGATCACTGACTGTAACTCTGTTGAAAGTACAGAGAAGGGCTTTTCAGCAAGTTGGTAACAAATTGCAATGACTGACCTGCCATTGCTGGAGAAAGAAGAGAGATCTTTGCTTTTTGTTCATTCCTAGTTGTCCTTACTTTGTAATGCTAAGTACTTCACAGATAAAGGCTAACAAGTAAATTCTGATTGTGAAGAATATTTATTTATATCTTGGTTTTGCCTTTTTTTTTTTTTAATATACCTGGAGGTAGAGATTCTCTGTACATTGACAGTCAGGAAAGAAATGTAGTTCTAAGTATCTACGTGCTTCTCATCGTGGGTTTATTTTTCTTTTCTATTAAGATGTTTAGAGCTGTCAGCCTCTTCAGATTACACTGTTTGCCTCCGTAAAGTGTTTATGTTGATTGCTTGTCAGGAGCAGATGGCTGTTTTAACACAAGAATTGTGTTGTTGCAGGAGTACAGAGTTGTTGTGCGCATTGATTCTTGGGAATCAACTTCTGTATATCCAAATGGACACTTTGTGAGAGTTTTAGGAAGAATTGGAGATCTCGAAGGGGAAATAGCAGCTATTCTGGTGGAGAACAGCATTTCTGTTGCTCCCTTCTCAGAAATTCAGGTCAGTCTTTATGATGAGGAACATTGCTTTCTGTTCACCTGCAGCTCTCATGGCTCCAAGAGGGTGCCCTCTGGAGCTGAGTGCGTTAATTGCCACCAGATTTTTGAAAAATGAAAACTATTTATAGAGTATTTTTCTGGAATTACATTTGGATGGCATTGGTTTTAGGGATATTATAAATTCTCACATCACGAGGGATTTTAACATAACCTGTTCATGAACAGGAGAGAATTACAAATTTTTAATTCTAATTTGATGTAAAATTTTAAGATGTGATTGTCTTTAAATGTGTTTATACTACTGATTCCAAAGGCTAAGACTTCTTGAAGTCATTGTCTTAATTCTTTTTGTTTCCGACCAGAGCAGCAGCCAGTTGTCACAGAAGTATTTCGATTGTACCTACTGTTAATTGAAGAAAAGAATAAAAGAATGTAAGAAACAGCATAGAGTGCTTGTTTGCCACAGCTACAGTATCCCTACGATAGTATCAGTTGTAGCATACTTTCAGATTTTGTTTCCCAGTCTGACTTGGAAAATGTAAGGAAAGAGGAATTTATGAGGGATTAAAAAGCTTACCAACACAAAACTATTAACAGATTTGAAAAGGAAAAGGAAATTCAATCTAATCTGTTGGCTTCTTTTTTTAGGAAAGATATAACTGTATGCCCACCAATATTATTTTGTACAGATGAATGAAATGCCTGTGAGTTCTTCAAAGAATCCATGGAAAGTGAATCCAGAGGAGGAAAAAAAACGTCTCAACTTGAGAGATACACACTTAATATTCAGCATTGACCCAAAAGGTTGTGAAGATGTGGACGATGCACTGTCCGTTAGAACTCTGCCTAATGGGAATTTAGAGCTAGGTGTCCACATTGCAGATGTTACCCATTTTGTGGCAGCAAATTCTTACACCGATGTTGAGGCAAAAGCAAGGTAATGGATTTTCTAAAAGTACAAAATGCATGGAGCTTGGAAGTGAGGCCATGGAAACACCAAGAAGTTCTATTAGTTCTTTTGAAAAAGTTCCTACTTTCAATATTTTATCATGTGTTTTAATATGCCAGATACTCTTTTTTTCTGTTATTACTACTGTTTGGAGCTCAGATTTCTGAATCATATTATGAAATATTGTTCATTGTAGGCACAATAAAATGTAACCTTAATATCCAGGAGAGATGTGTGCTATCGCCATTAAATGAGTGTATTTTGTACAGCCCAAGCTCTATTGTTAATGGAAGCTGGAGCTATAGAGCAAAGCAAACACAGACTTGAGTAATATTTAAATCATTTGATGTCAGTACTGTACCTGTCTGTTGTGTACAAATAACCTTAAGAATAACAAGCCATGCTACGTGCCTTGAGTTGCTGGTACTGTGGTTACACTGCAAACTGCCTGGGGGATAAACACCAGTGAGTCAGTGTGAGAAGAACAGTACATGTGTTTTATTCTTCAGGGCCACAACTTACTATTTAGCAGATCGTCGTTACGACATGCTGCCCTCTGTCCTGAGTGCTGACGTATGCTCTCTTCTCAGTGGAGTTGATAGGTAAGATTTTCCAACATATCCGAGGAAAGAAATTTTTGCAATTTAGTTATTGCTACCATTATCTGTTTACTAATTATACGCATGTTTTGCATTACAAATCTTCAACTAAAAGAATAATGTATGCTTAAAAATAGCTTCCAATGCTACGTTATTTAGATGAGGTGCACGCTTTGGAATCCTTTAGCTTGCCAAAATGCCATTTGTTTGATTGTGACAATGCAGCTGATTTTTTGATGAAATTAACTACCGACAGAATAAATATGATACAAAAACATTTCCTACCTGTTGGCCCTGTTGAGATCTTCAGACTGCAGCAATTATGGTGAATTCTTATTCATGTTGACAACTTTCTCAGTGAGACTTAACAGGAAATGTTAAGTATCCAGCTGTCCTTCCTTGTTCAGTTTTGCAGGGCTTAACTCAGCACTGCTGCTAAGAACAAAGGGGATGCTTATTGTTCTTCAGTGCTGCCCCCACTCTTTGATTGTCAGTGCTGCTTTTGAGCTGGCCCTACCTGTTCTGACACCATACAATTAACTGATTTCTCTAAAAAAAAAGTTAGGAATTTTGTTCCATAGTTAGACTGTGCATGCTTTGTGGATGGAGAGAAATAGATGTTTCATCACGTGTTACAGAGTAACTGTGTATGCTGGACTCTGAGTTATTTGTTACTGTTTGTAATCCAAGTAGTAGGGAGTCATAGAAAGCTGAAATAAATGATTGCAGTGTAATGGTACTTTAAAAAAGAAAATCAGCGCAGAGTGAAATCTGTATGTTAAATGTTAAGTCAACCAGAACCGTTTAAAGAATTGTGATTTTTATTTTTAAGGTATGCTGTAAGTGTCTTGTGGGAACTAGAAAGAGAGTCATTTGAGATACTGAGAGTCTGCTACAACAAAAGCATCATTCGATCTACATACAAGCTGGTCTACGAAGTAGCACAGGGGTTATTAGATGGGGACACAAGTGTTGTTGATGATATCCTGGAACTGAAAGACTTGGATGAAAGAACAAGAGAGAAGAAATTGTCTGAACTGGTTTGGGCAATATCCAAACTCACTGATATAGCACGACACATGAGAGCTAAGCGGGACAGCTGCGGTGCTTTGGAACTAGAAGGGGTAGAAATCCGAGTGCAACTGGATGATAAAAAAAATATTCATGATCTCATCCCCAAGCAGCCACTGGAAGTACATGAGACTGTAGCAGAATGCATGATTCTTGCAAACCACTGGGTGGCAAAAAAGATTTCAGAAAGCTTTCCTCATCAAGCTTTGTTACGTCAACATCCTCCACCACGACAGGAATTTTTTACTGACCTTCAAGAATGTGCCAGTGCCAAAGGTTTCTCAATAGACACACGGTACCTTTTGCTGCTTGTCTTAAGCACTTTAATCGGTTAAGCAATTAACTACTTGACTGTTACTACTACAAAGCATTATTGCTCTGAAAATCGATGTTAATAGAGACTACACTAGCAATTATTTTTTTTTAAACCATAACCTTTATGTAAAATGACACTCTACAGAGGCAATACCTGTATTTCTACTGGCTGGATTGAAAATGGCAGTACTTGAATCATTTTTAGACACATCTAAGGAGAATTTGGTCAGTCCCTGTGTAGCAGTTAAGATCTGTAATAGCACTGTTTGCACTGTATCTCCTGTAATAGTAGCATAAAAGGCTTGGTTTCAAACAAGCTAATTCTGTGCAACATAATTTTAACAGATACAGAGTAATTTGTAATGACTCTGTACTATGAGAAGGCTGTAAGCCTCATCATACAGAGATATCAGTACATGAGATGTGTCAGCAGAGTCTTTTGTTTGGAAGCTACCTTTCCAGCATTTGTGCTCTCCTGTACAGAACACACTTATAACCAGCTCAGCATCTATTTTGTACCAGACAAAAATGGGCTTTACTCTAGATTCTGCTTCTCCAAGATGCAGGAGTTTAACTATAGACTATTGCTATGCTCAGAAAAACGTAATTTTATTCAGAATTAACACTTTTTTGACAGGTCTAACAAAGCATTGGCTGAGTCCCTGGATAAAGCGGATGATCCGCTGGATCCAATTGTAAATAGACTGCTGCGATCTATGGCCACTCAAGCAATGTCAAATGCACTGTACTTCTCAACTGGCTCTTGTTCTGAGGAAGAGTTTCATCATTATGGTATCCTGTCACTTGTTATGAAATTCCTGTTATTCCTGAACTGCCAGGGGGAGGCAGTTGATTGCTTTGATTGCTTATTATTGCTTTCTTTTTTATTTCTAGGCCTTGCTTTAGATAAGTACACTCATTTTACTTCTCCTATTAGAAGATACGCTGATATAGTTGTCCACAGACTCTTGATGGCAGCAACTCTGAAGGAAACTAAGGACATTAAGGATAAATTATTCAGTAACAAGGATCTTGAGGAATTGTGCAAACACATTAATAACAGGAACAGGGTAAGGTGGTCACTGTGTGTTTCTGTGTCTGCATGCTACCCAGGGAAAAAGGATACCGCTCTACTGTGACTTCTGGATACTATGACATTGCAGCACTCCTTTTAGACAGGATTTTTTTTTCAGGGGGTTGGGCAATAAGTAATGGAAAAAAAGGATCAAAGCCATACAGGCGTCTTAGAATACTTACCTGTCCTTTTGTCTTCTCTTTTTGTGGGGGGCACCTGCAGGCAGCCCAGCATGCTCAGAAACAATCTACTGAACTCTTCCAATGCATGTACTTCAAAGATAAAAGTCCAGAAACAGATGAGCGCTGCATAGCAGATGGAGTTATCTACTCAATTCGAACAAATGGTGTGCTTGTTTTTGTGCCAAGGTAAGTTGATTAGAGCTTGGGCTCTGTTGCTTCTGGAATGCTGTGAGGACACCTCTGGTCCTTGAAAAAGGAAGCATTGACTGATGACTGCGTTTTAGATTAAGTTATAATAAGTTAAGTGTTTTTTCTATGTTTTAATTCCAAAAAGGAGCTGCTATGGAGAAAGGATAAGGCTGGCCAACATAGTATATTTATTTCAGAACACTAAAGGCTTTTTTTTTCTTTTTTTTTTTTGCTCAAGTGTTTGCAGAGACAGAACAATGACTGGAGAAAATGTAGTTTAAATTTTCAAGTAAAAAGACCAGGCATTCATCAGCACTCCTTTCTTTCACTACAGAATGGGGTGTATGCAGGCTGAGAACCTCTTTTGAACATTTGTGCAACACTGCCCTTCTTCTATTACCTGGAGTGTTCCAGGCTCCATCCAACACATAAGATGCGGGTTTCTGACTTTTATTTCTGCTTTGCTGCTTCTGAAAAACCTCAGTTGCTGTCTCATCCTGTTCTTACATACTGTGAGGTTGTTTATGAGCATTGTCAGAAACATCACTGAAGCAGGATCATCAGGCTGCAGCATTTGCCCTTTCAATTTTGCTTTCATATAATTCTAGCTGGGCTTCCTTTGGTTCTCAAATTAGCACGGTAACCAAGAAGGTTTTTGAAGAATTTCTACCCTCATGCCTGCACATCTGCTTTTTTTTGTAGATATGGAATCAAAGGTGCTGCTTACATGAAAAACAAGGAAGGCTTAGTCCTCTGTTGTCAAGGTGAGAGGAGTTGTGAGTGGAAGCCTGGATCACTTCAACGGTTTCAGACTAGAATTACTTCCACTACAACCACTGGAGAATCAATTACGTTAAGCCTCTTTGATCACATTACAGTGAGTACTTACTTTGAAGAAAGTAGAAGGAAACAGAATGGTCAGAAATAAAATGATTTTTAAATTGCTTTTAAGGTGAAAATACTTGTGCAGACTTCCCGCTGCCATGCTGACACAATCAAGCTTGAAATAATCAAGAACACCCCATACCAGACTTCAGCCATAGAAGTTTCCAAGAAGAATTTTGGTGTGCTGAAATCCGACTTAGTCAGAGAAGTCAGTCAGTCTGCAGAAGCACTGAGTGCCCAGCAAAAAGCAAGCAGTGCAATAATTGAGGAACAATGCCTGGAGTACCAAGAGTACTGCCAGTCAAAGGGAACAAGCTTATACCAGCTGCTAGAGGAAATCAGAGACTGGGCTTTATTGGATGTTTCAGCTGATGCATGTAGTTGTTGATGCTCTGCTTATAGTTACTTTGAACAATTTTTTATTTTAAAAAGTATATTTTAAAAATGAAGTTATTTTAATGAGATAAATTGTGTATTTTAAATAAGAATTTTGTATCTGATCATGAGTACATGCAACAAAGATTTTATACATGATAAATCTTACCTCCCAGACTAAAGCCTGTGTAGTGAATCCTTTTGGTTGTCATTCAGTTAAAAAAAAAAAGCCTGTTTACCGCTGTTCTCCATACATTAAATTCTTAAACCTGAAGTATTACTTTACCATCCTACTTACTACAGCTGGTGGTTGTTTTCCACTGAGTTTTAACTCATACCCACATTCATACTAAATGAATTCAGTCACACTAATCCAGAACCTCCCTTAAGCACAATTCCCCAGCTGCACACCAGGCATTGTATAACACCTGCTGACATGAACTTGTTTCACCTGCTTTGTGTGCTACATGGGCCTCAGTTTGGGTTGAGCAAGTCTGCTCTATGCTACTGGATAAGGCATTCTCAGGGCTCTAGCACAGCTGTCATTCTTGAGAGCAGATTCATTCCACAGAGCAGAAGACTGTACTGAATTGCTGCAGCTATTGCTTAAGAGGGGAAGAAAACAGTTCTGTAACAGTACAGAGGTTCAAGCCAGAAAACAGGATCAGATAAAGTGAGATTAATTCAGTCAAAGCCAAAACATGATGTACTTGGCAGTGACTGCATACATTGGGAAGTTGAGTTCAAACAGCCTCATACAAGAATATCTGACTTCTAAAATTTAATAACTTCTGTTTCATAAGAAATACAGGTACTTGATAAGTTAAAAATATCCAAGATTCCTGTTCAAGTATAGCACTATTCTCTATCACATATCTTCCATTAAAAATGTGCACACACCAGTTAACATCTCAGTTAAATCCACTTTGACATCAACTGAAAGATGTCAGAGTAGGCCAGAAAACCCATTTCCTAAACAATGCCAGTAAAGGGACAAAAAGAGTCTCGTATACAGATGAAGAACTGTGTTCTGCTTTCCACTGTAGGAAGCAATTCATCTGCAGTTTCAAGAAAACAGTTTTGACCAGCTATACAGATGTAATAGTTAAGGCTTTCCTGAAACTCCTGGAGTCAGACTGGAAAGAGCCAGCAATGTTTCAATACAAGCAGTAGTGCTTGGGGTCCTATTAAGGACCCCTCTAGAGTCGGGGTCCTATTAAAAAAGTCATTCAAAGCATGAGGAATGGTCACTGCTTTTCACTGGCACACTGCAATTCTCCCTCTCCGTCTTCAGTTTCTGTAACAGCAACACTGGTCGCAGTAACTTGAGTGTCTTCTAAAGCACCAGTCAGATCCTGAGCAACTGGAATGTTAAGCTCCTCTTCTGGGTAACTAGGAGAGAGCTCTGATGAAGGAAAAACAAAATGCTTTCAGTGAGAAAATGCATTTGCTGTGTGCCTGATGACTGCAGTTTCTGTTGCCTGAATCACAACCTTCAAGAAAACCAACTCCAGAAGCGACCAGCAATCAGTCTCATTTCACCAGACAGGCTATGACAATTTGTCAAGACAGCTGGGGAGAGCAGCTCTGACTTAGCTTTACAGGATCTACCTACAGGAATGTAGTTTAAGTTCAGGAGTTACAGCTTTCTGCTCTCTAGAAAAGCAAGTACTAAGAACCTCAGCAGCTCAGCTGTCAGAACCTCTCAGGCTACTGGGCTTACACACACTAGAACTGCTTACCATCATGCTGGGACTGGCTGTTACACTGCATCTTCGCTTGCCTACGTTCCAAGGCTAGCTGCCTGTTCCTCCTGATTCGCTGCTGTTGCTCTTCAGTGAGAGTTGTACCCGGGAGAGAATCCAGTTCTCTTACATTCCCGGAGAAGGAATGTACATCTTCAGTGCCCATATCCAACCCATTGCTTCCACCTCCAGTACCTGGAGAAAAAAGAATTGAGGGAGAGGGTCAGGAGGAGCAGGAAGCATCACACTGAATACAGATTTGCCACTAAATATTTATTAGAAGAGCATTTTAAGTAATCTCTGATTATGTTCTACATTTTAAAGCTGCATTATTGAGAGCCAAAGATCATTTTGCAATTTTGTTTTAACTTGCAGTCTTCTATCTAGGCGCATATACTTGATATTCAAACTATAAAACAAATTAGAAAAAGCCAAATGCACAAAGTTCACAACTGCCAGCTGTGCCTGAAGGTTGAAAAGACAGTAAAGTCAGGCAATTCTTACTGAAAGGCCAGACACTTCTTACCACTGCTTTGGGAAGTGGAAGGGCTAGTTACAGGAATCAGACAGATTGAACACAGTTTTAAATTCACTGTGCATTATTACAGAGATTTACTCATTTGCTAGAATTAATGCATACAAAAATAAAGTCAGTCTAATTCCATTAGACAAACTTCACCCACCAACAAAAGCAGCACGGCACTCTTGGAAGAGCACCTAAGGCCCATTATGTTTGTGCCTCTGCAGTACTTTAAGCCTGTGAACAGAGAGGTTAGCTGACAAAAGGTTTGGGTCTTTATCAGAATACTTTGAACTTTTATTTCTAAGCTGTAGAACAGCCACTCACATTTTCCACTCACATGTGACTTACACGGAATCACAGAATGGCCAGGGTTGGAAGGGACCTCAAGAATCATGGATCTTCAATGCCCCTGCCACATGCAGGGCCACCAACCTCTACATTTAATGCTAGACCAGGCTGTCCAGCACCCCATCCAACCTGGCCTTGAACACCTCCAGGGATGGACAGGGCACCCACAGCCTCTCTGGGCAGCTGTTCCAGCACCTCACCGCTCTCATAGTAAAGAATTTTCCCCGAGATCCAACCTAAATCTTCCCTCCCTCAACTTAAAGCCACTTCCCCTCGTCCTTCCTTTCAAAGAGTTGATTCCCCTCCTCTTCATAGGCTCCCTTTAGGTACTGAAAGGCTGTAAATGAGGTCACCCCGCAGACTTCTCCAGTCTGAAGGAGCCCAGCTCCTTCAGCCTGTCTTCATAGGGGAGGTGCTCCAGTCCTCTGACCATTTTTGTGGCTTTCCTCTGAACCCTCTCCAACAGCTCCCTGTCTTTCTTGTCCTGGGGGCTCCAGACCTGGTCACAGTACTCCAGACAGGGCCTCACAAGAGCAGAGTAGAGGGGGACAATCACCTCCTTGTCCCTGCTGGCCACCCCTCTTCTGATGGAGCCCAGGATACCATTTACTTTATGACTTATCAGCCAAACAGTTGTTAACATGGCTCAAGAATACACCAGCACTGCAATACAGATGTATGGAACCATCGCACAGAAGATCTGATCACTCCACAGACACTGTCGGCAGGAACCATTCACTTCACTGTCTGTGGCTGCTCACAGCTGCATTCCACTTCTAGCAAATGCAGCCAACAGCAAAGACAGCCACATGTCATCAACCGCCCAAAGGCATTGCCCTCAAGGGAATAGGGAAAGTACAAACACCTGCAATGGACGTTAGGAAAAGCTACAAAAATTCTTATTTCTGCTACAAGTTCCTTTCAAGTTACTGGGTGAACTCTGCTCCTCTCCCTCTCTCATTTTCATTGAAATAAAAAGATTGTTTATTTCTGAAATACAGGAAAGAACAACAACCAACAGCAGGCATACAGCAAGACCAGTCCATACACAGCAGTACCTGCAGACATTGCTGAGTCCTTTTGTAAAGGACTCAACAACTCAACTTCACTGTAATTGGAGTATAAGCATTTATTAATAAACACTCTATTTCTGCAATATGAAGATCCAAGAGCTCTTCAAACTGCATGCTCATAAAACACAAATTATGAGAACATTCACTTATTAACTGCATGAATGGTGAATTTCAGGATTTTGTTGGGAAGAATGCTGCTAACAATGCCACTGATAAACACTTTGATAACACCCACTTTCCATTTTATTCTGAGTTTGGTTTTGCAGCTGTAAGTTCTACATAAGCCTGGTTTTAAAGGAGGACCACTCAACAATAGCTTTTACAACAGAAAAATGTACCACAATCATTAACTTCTGGTTAGTAAGAAGGGAAATAAAGTTTTAAGCAGTGAACTGACAGCACAACAAACATACCTTCGTTAGCTGTGAAGTCTTCATGTAAAATAGGAAGATCAAGTCTAATTCGTTTTAGGCAGGTCTGCAAATAAGGAGGAATTAAAATAGTGGTGTGTCGTCTATAAAAAAAAATTTACACTGATGTGTTTTTAATAGCATTCCCAATTTTTCTTTATGCTGTGTTATTCTGAAATAATATTTCTTTTATTCATCTGTTTGACCCAAAACGTAAGTACCAAAATTGTTTTCCTAGCCCTTATTCTGTCATTTAGCCACACAAAGCAGCATACTTCATAAGCCTTCTAGTCCAAGTTCAATCATAAGTTCCTGCACTTCTATGCAGACTGCTCCTGTATAAAGTCGCTCTGTTAAAGGAGATCCTATAAAGTAGTAGAATATTTTTAAATGTACTCTGAAATATTTGAAATAGCTTTTTAAATAAGAGGATGAAATAAACGTATTGAAATGCATTACACACCTTAGCAGTACATATAACTTAAATCTTCTGCTGTGTGCTTGCTCTCCTAAGCCAACTCCTCACACTGCTGATTACTGCACAAAGGCAAACCGACAGGAACAGTACATACCTGAACTTCCTTTTTGTTTCCCAAAGACTCTACTCTGTCAATAAAATCATCAAATTGCAATTTTGGAAATAACCTATGAGCCCAGTGTTCCATATGTCGTAGGAGTGTCTTCAGATCCTCTGCCTTGAACATAAAACAAGATATCCAGCTGTTAGAAGCTGATTAAATCAGCAGACTCCAGAGGGAAACATTACTATAATGTTTCTGGAAACACTAAGCACCCACAGCTTGAAAATCTCTTGAAAAATCTAAATAATATGAATGCTTGGGTAATCCTCCATCCTACAATCAAGTATGTAATGCAATTTAAAGCTATGAGAAAACGAGCAATAAGAGCTCAGGAAAAGCACTTCCGTATTTTTTTTTAAGCTTGCAACTACAAACCACAGCAGGATATGCCCAAAAACTGTCAGAAATCTGCTGTCTAATCAGAGTTTGATATCAATCCTCCCCATATACCACACAGGCAGCAATCTGTTGATCTAAGCTAATCTTCCAGTAAACACCCCAGAAGTTCACCATGTCTTACCTCGTGCCCTTTACCCTTGAACTTCACGTTGTCAAACACGTGTCTTAAGGCAGGAAGTCCTCTTTCTGAAACTAACCTGTAAACATGCAATGGTAAAATTACCTGAAATCCAGCTTTCTCCTAATGAAAACAAAGAAACAAACACACATTCCCTCTTATCACCCAAAGCTACAGAACTCTATTCAGGACAGATAGAGAATCAGAAAACACAGGAAATAAGACTCCTGAAAATACACAATAGATACATCCGCAGCCCAGAAGCTTTTTGATTTTGATGACATGGAAAGAAAATGGAACAGCCACTTTTAGAACCTATATTGGCCATGTAAAACTTGATACATACACAACCGAAGACTTCAACAGTATTTTTAAAACATAACATACCTGAAGCTTAGGTACTTTCTAATGCTCACGAGGAACATACACCAGTTTTGGTGATAAGAGCAAGGAAAATACTTAAGTCCTTTACAAACAGTTTATCTACTTTGCATGCAAGTTGGTGTCAGCATTAATGACATAGCACACCTTGCAGACATCACTGTACTGAGGATTTATTTTGAAATGCACTTGAAATAAAGAAATCTACAATACAAGGCACAAAACAAAACAAAGAGGATACAGCTGGGTGAGTCCTATGCAGGAATAAAATCTGTTAACCAAGTTGTGAGCCAGGTACCAAGTCCCAAGGAAAACTCCACAAAGTTAGGACTAATAACAGCGTTAGTGCCCAGGCAAGGAAAAAGAGGTTGAGATAAAGCATGCAACAGACACTTCAATCTCCTAAGTTCTTGCCCTGTGACTTGACTATGAGAAAGCAGAGATCACAGTAACCTTAATTACCATATCACAGCCAAGTTTATCAAGAAAAGAAACATTAAGTTCAAAAATACCGGTGAGCATCTAGTTTGGGTATTGATCTTTTAACAGTTTTTCGTGCAGCTACAGAAGAATCCTTTGTTTCTGACTGCTGGTTCCCATCTGGATCTAACAAAGAAAATAACATACTGTAAGCATGCGGCACAAATGGCAGCAGCTAGAATTACATCACACAACCTAGGATCCTACCCCGTCAAAAGGATAACTGTCACAAGCAATCTATTCCAATACTACTCCAAACCAATGCCTGCATTTTTCATCTAAATTCTCCCAGGAGACTGACAGGGAGTCAATCAAGTTTCTAAAGTATACTGAAGAATGAACTTCTCCAGCAGAGGGAAAATTTCTACTGTAAGGAACTTACTCTCAGAACTTTTATATTGTATTCCTTATGAAAATATATTGAGCAGACACTGCCAGTTTTAAGAGTTGAAAAACTCAACAGTCATAGGTTGCTATGTTTCCCAAAGTTTCCACTAAAATCCGGGAGAATCAAAACTCCAGCATCCCCTCCAATAACAGAGAAAGAGGTTACATATGAACACAAACAATGAGCCTTTTAGGAATCAGCTTCCATTCACTTTCTGACTCAGGCTAAAACGCTGCTTCTGACTGCAGCAGATAAGGCACCATTATCCATCTGTATGGGAACTGCTGAGTCACAGCCTGAACCTCTGATTGATCACCTGAGGCAAGCAATGAGTCAGCCATGGGAGCACAGGCAATTCAGGCAATTGAAGGCAATTCACCTGTGCTGCTGGAAGGGGTGGAGCCTGGCTCCAGCTTTCCTGGATCCATTTAAGAGCTGACTACCAGAGGGGAAGGATCTCTTCTGGAGATCCACTTTGCTGGAGTTTCCTAAGTGAGCCCAGGATATACGTAGGCATCCTATCTATTCTCTTTGTGTCGTTATAATCTGCTTTGCCTAACTCTCTTGTTTATTTCATAATTATAACATCCTAATATTCTTGGATTATACACCATCTCACCTCAGAACCAGTAATTACTATCACACTGATTTCTTGTTTAAGACTTTACAACTCTAAACATCTAACATCCAGGAGTCAGAACTCTCCTTTTCTTACATCAAGGAATTACATACCTTCTGCTTGCCTGTTCCACACACAGGACTGCACCAAGAACTTCAGAAATACAATTAATATAAAGTCTTATTATGTCTTTTTGTAAAACAAAAAAAACAGAATGAAAACCAAACAACTACTAACTCACTGGAACACTGGCATTCTTCTGTGCATGCATCCAAACATTTTCATGGAATCTACAAAGGTAAACTTCTTGCACAAGTATGGATATGCTGGATCACAAACAATTTAACTGTTTTTTTAATCTAAGGTTATTTTTATGTAGTAAGCACAAGGCAGTGAAGTAGAACTCCAACAAAACTGCTCTCACAGCACTTGATTCTCTACTGAAAAGTCTCCAGGGTTCACAGGGTTCTCACCTCCATTAGCTTGAGCCCATTCAACATCATTTCCTGGAGATGCAGGAGGTGGGAGAGGTGGAAAAGTTTCATCTTCTGTATTCTCATAATCAGGGAGATCAAACAAGTTGTTCTCCAGAGGATCTATCATGGCCATGGATTAACTTCTCTTCCTTCTCCTGTAGGAAATGAAGAGGGGCTGAGAGAACTGGGATAGGTCAGTCCGGGATGAGAGGAGGCTCAGGGGAGATCTTATTACTCTCTTCAACTCCTACCAGGAGGCTGTGATGAAGTGGGAGCTGGATTCTGCTCCCGAGTAACAGCAATAGGATGAGAGGTGATGACCTTAAGCTGCACCAAGGAACGGTCAGATTGGATAGTGGGAAACGTTTCTTTTACAAAAGAGTGGTGAGGCAGTGGCGCTGACTGCTGGGGGAGTGGAGGGGGTCGCTGTGTCTGGAGGCATGCCAGAATTCCACAGAGATGTGGTCAGGGATGGGTTGGGATTGGATCTGGGAGTTTTGGAAGTCTTTTCAAATCTTAATGAGCCTATGAAATATCAGAAGGGCTTAAAAAGAAGACAAAAAAAAAAGAAACACGTGACACAGAAGCAGACAAACGTTAGCTATAAGAGACCCGGCTGCTACAAAGGAAGGTCTGGCAAGCAGAAAGCAGGTTAGATACATTAAGTAGCAGCTACTGTGCGGGAAGATGACACAACCCAGTGCTGCTGAGCCAAGTGAATTACGAGCTTCTCACACTTCGTTACCTGGGAGTGGGCAGCTGTGGGTCATCACAAGAACACACACACAAGCATTTCAGGCTAAGTGCTTTTAAGACAGCTGTTTTCCACTGGCACTTCAGCGACCGAACCCTGCCGAGCTGCGGGCCCCCGACTCACAGCTTCTCCCTTCAGCCTGCAGGCCGGAGGTCTCCTCTCAGGCTCGGGACGCCCCGGGCCCCTCGCAGCCCGAGCACAAAGCAGCGTTAAGGACGAGCCCTCCACACACGGACTCACGGACAGGACGCCCCGCAGCTCCGTCCGCACCGACATCCGATGGAGGCGCGGCGCGACCCCCACGGCCGCGCCCTGCGGCCACCACTGAGACCCCGCTCCCCTCACGCCTCCAGCCCTGACGGCTCCTCCCCTCCTACCGGATGAAGGCACTCCACGCCTGAAGGGAGAGCGGAGAGCTCCGCGCACAGCCGGACGAAGCCACACGGGGCCGCGCCGCCGCTCCCGCCTCCGGCCCCACCAGGCGGAGCGCGCAGCTCTCGCGAGATCTCGCATAACCAAGCTGAGCGGGGCCACCAGCCAGCCGGCTGGGATCAGAGCGCATGCGCAGCAGCTGCGCTGCGACGCTTTTGGCGCCAAATCCACAGGGCGGAGCCGCGCGGCTGAGGTAATGGCAGGGCGGGGCGGGGCTGCGTGGTGCCGCACCTGGGGACGGAGGTTCGGTTTTACACTTCCTTGAGTTCGTCGCAGGTAACGATTCAGGTGGTTGAATTATTCCCTCTAATAGGACCAAGTCCATTTCAAGTACTTCATAAATGCATTTCCCTTCAGTCGGAGCGGTTTTAATTGCGTTTAGAATGCGTATTCCCAAATACACGAGCATCTCTCGTATCCGTGCATTGAGCTGAGCTGAGCAGTTCCCTCAGGTGGTTGCAGCACGCAGACACTGCTGGGCAGCGGGTGCTGCTAACCGCCAACTCCATCAAAACACACCTCATAAAAGTAAGGGAAACCCGGGGCCGTCGGGAGGGCGTTGTGCTGAACACAATAAGCACTTTATATTAAACATATTTAACAGCCAGGTACATCCCAGCCTGACAATGACATGAAAACGTGTGTGATGTGTGTCTGCAAAGCATAGAAAATGCTGCAGGGATGAAAGCAGAGGACGATTTAAAATCTCTGTGGAGGAGAACAGCGTTACGTAACCCCCCCGTGTTTATTGAATGGATCAATCAATGCCTTTAATGAGGGGCTGTGCAGGGTGGCCCTTCCCGCTCCTGTGCCTCCAGTGGGGTGAGGAGCGGTGCCAGCAGTTGGTGCTGACCGCTGCTTTTTGCCCAGGAAGTGAACGAGTGGCCACAAGCTGATGGAATAATAAGTCAGGGAAAATACTCACCTCAGTTCTAGAAAACACTTCTGTCTTCTGGTTGAGGTGCTGCTGAGATGTTGGTCACTTCTGTGTGCGCTGCAGTGGAAAAACTGCAGGAAGCTTGCTCTTTATTTTATACTTTTGTCTCTGTGTGTTTTATGCTACGCTTGATGTATGGGAGAGAAAATCTGCAAAATGAGCCATTGGATGTTTCTACATCTGAAGGGTTTTCCTGTTTGTGCAGTAAAAGTGTTCCCCATCCAATAAATCGTTGGCAAAATGGGTAAGTTGGTCCCGAGGTGTGGTGGGAAATCAGATTTTGCTGTTATCTGCATTAAGATGTTGGTGATTTATATCTTGTTTTAACCTCATATAAACTGCAAATTATTTGATCATCTTAAATGTTATCCTTCTTATGCAAGAAGCAGAACACAAGGCAGGGGCTTGTAGGCCATTTCTGAAAGAAAAGCGGTAATGAGGAGAAGCTTTTTTTGACCTGTTTCTGTTTACAGGGACACATTTTAGTTCCGGCTTTGCCAGTGGTGATAGAATCAATAAATCAGGAAGTCTCCTGTTCAGAAGTCATTCTCAGAGATTACACCGCCTTACATTTGTTGCCTTCTCCTGTGTGATCCACCTTCAGAACTGCCTGTTCCTTTCACCAAGAACGTCTGAACTCCCCAAACCCCTTTTGTTCTGTGCTGGAAAACAGGCTTATTTTTCTATTGCAAGCACACCAGTTGAACCTATTGGCCCTACAGAAATTCAAACAGACCAATATTTCAGGGGAAGCACAGCACAGCTTCACAGAGACACCTGAAGTCAGCGTCGTATCGAGGCATGGGACACCCCTGGGGCCAAATCCGATTATCGGGCGGCGCGGAGACTCGCAGGGCAGCGCGGTGCGGGCACGGCTCGGCTCGGCTTCACCGCCCTCAATGCACACGCGCCCGCTGGCGGCGCCTGCGCGCCGTTCTGCCCGGGCGGTGCGCGCAGCCGCAGTGCTGGGGAAGGGCGCATTTTGAGCCCGGGCAGTTTTTTTCCGTCGGGAGCCGTCGGTACGGAGCTCGGTGCCGTTCCGCCGGGCACGTCGGCGTCGGACGGGTCGACGGCCGCGCTGCGCCGGGGCGGCGGCGTCGTGGCTTCGGCTCCTTGTTGGGGAGGCGGCCCCGCGCTGCTCCGGCGCTGAGGGGCGGCCCCGAAGTTTGCTTCGCCTCGGGAAGTCCCTCGGACCTGGCCGAAGTGGGGCCGCGGCCGTTCCGTCCGCCACGATCTGCGCCGGCCGGGGGGGGGAACATGCCCAAGAAGAAGCCGGGGCCGATCCAGCTCAACCCCGCTCCGGATGGCTCCGCTGTCAACGGGACCAGCTCTGCCGAGTGAGTGGAGCCCGGGGCTGGCGGGGCGCTCGCCGAGGGGCCGGGCGCGGCCGCCCTTCCCGGGACTCGAACCCGGGGCGCTGAGGGGCTGCGGCGCCGCTCCTTCCCTGCGGCTCCCCCGCCCGGGGCGGCCCGGCTCCAGCGGCGCGCCGTGCCGCGCTGTGCCCCTCGGGTTGAGCTGCCGCTGGGCTCCTCGGCGGGCAGCGAACAGTGCCGGGCGGGTGCGGGAGGTGAGTGGGAGGGCAGAACTCTGTGTCGGTAATGGGGTCTGTTACGTTCTTAGGTTATATAATTACACAACGAGGGCCGAATCCTACGCTTCTAACAGTGTATTTTTCATAGGTGTACGCATCAGGAGGCACAGATCCGTAGGGAAGGTGTGGGTTTCTTTTTCCTCCCTTGGTTTTAAGCTAAACGGGCACTCATCTGAGTAAATCTTACAGTAATTAGCGTGTAACGCTGGGTATGTCAGGGGCAGTGTTGGGAGAAAGTGCCTTTGAGCTCTCCTGGATGTAACACAGGTAGTTGTGTGCTGAGAGAAAGGATGTAGGGTCTGGGCGAACCAGCAGTGTGCTTCGAGCAGGGAAGGAGGACGAGGGGGTGCAGAACTGCTCCATTTGCAGGGCTGGCAGGTCAGGGTTACCGTGGGGCTTTGGTTTTGCAGTCGATGTCAGCACCGCAGGGTATCTGTTACCAAAGGAGTTTCTGTGAGGTTGGTGGGTCTGTGTTCACCACTTCGTTTTTAAGCAGAGCTGATGGACTTCCTGGTAACAGAGGTGTGAGCTGTGGGTGTGTGTGGAAGAGCGGATTCCTTGCCCTGTATGGTTAGCTCCTTGGATACCCGAGCTGCACTCTGATGTGCTTATGTTCTGCTGTCAGGGAACACAGTGCAGAACTGCAGCGAGATGTGTGCGGCTCAGGCTGAAAGCGTTCCACGTGTGCTGCTCTTGTTGCCATATTTTCAGGCAGGCTCAGGTCTTACTTAACCACCTGAGCAGCACAGAGCACACTCAGTATCTTGCAGCTCCAGCTGTGGCACTTCTAGCAAAGTCTTTTGATGGTGAGCTGAAGGATGAGCTCTTCAAAAACTCTCCTGTGGCAGGAATTCACAGCTGTATCCAAGAAATAAATCTGAAATATTATGCAGGTTTTCTTCTGCATCAACAGGCAAAAAGGTCTTATTTTCACATTCATCTGTATAGCACCTTCTAGGTGACTTTCTTCAAGGCATTTGTGGATAAGTCGATTTCATTTTCAGGGATCCCTTTTGCGTGTTGTTTTTTGATGCAGTAAATGTGATCCACCTATCACTTCCTTGTTTTGCTACCAAAAGTGAATCAAAGGCATACTGTATTAAATGCTGTGGTTCTTAAATATTTCTTCATACAGTGAATGTTATATTTAATTGCTTTTACTGTCTGATAACGTTGGAAACTTAGGGAGACTCATGGGAGTACTGGGCTGTGTTTGCACTGGTGGGCTGTCTTGCTGCACTTTGTTTTGTGCATTAATTCATTTGGTACGTGCATCTCCTGAGCTTCTGCTTTTTGTTATGCATTAGACCTGTACCTGGCTTTTGCCAAGTTTAGAGTTGTACCAAGTATCTTTAAAAAGCAGCTCGGTGAAGAAGCAGCTCCAGTAGCCTGTTGTCCATACGCAGCCAGAATTAGTTTATCTCATCCTGCAGGTATTACGTCCTCATTGTGAAAGACTTTAAATTGAGAATAATTGCTTCAGAATTTGGTAATGGCTTTGGAATAAAGCTGAAAAAGTTTTGGTTTTCTCCTTTTTAAAAAATCTGCAAGGTGATTGATTGATTATCTGCTCAGTAATTTTTCCTCTTGCTCAGCAGTTGAAATAAACAGTAGAGGTGTTTGAGTACCACACGAATGCTTTGTAAAGCTTTGTTCCTGACTTAATGGAATTTTGGCCCTCGGTCTCCAGCCACTCTTCTGCTTCCAGAATACACAAACCTGTCGCTTTGGTGCGAGTGATCTTGGCTGCTTCTCTGTTCTTCTCCAGAGCACAGAACCTTGTGAGAAGGGATGAGGAAAAGCTCAAATTATTTAGTGAAGTAAAATGAAGACTGAGGGGTGAGATGGCTGTTCTCTGTAAATGAGTGAAGGAAGTTTTTTGGGGGCCTAAAGACAACGTTGGTACAAAACCAAATGGATATAGAGTGGCCATGGGCAATTTTATGTTAAACATCAGGAGCTTGCTAGCTGTCAGTCTGAAGGTTCTGCAGCATATTCTGAAGAGATTATGGGGGGGTCATGTACCTTCGTTGGCTTTAAAATACTGAAGCTTGGTAGTTCTAGGATTGAGTGCATATGGAACTTCTGCTTCCTGGCAGAAAGGAAGTGGAAAAAGCAGAAATAAGAGGAGGAGATGACTCAGGTGACTCAGGGTGCCCTGCTTCCTGTGCCTCCTGCCCGTGTCCTCATCCTTGTTTGGCACTGGGAGTTCATTGACTGGAGCGAGGAAAAGCTTGTGGTGTGAGGTGTATTTGAAGTATGTACTGGGGCTTGATTCTAACTCACATGAATGTGTTTTAAGCCCTGACAAAGTGTTATAAAGGAGAATGGAGGTGCCTGTGATGTAAGTATGCAGATACCGAATATTTTCTTCAATTCCATAATATATTTCTCTGACAGCAGGTTTTTTTATTTGTAGCTTGTTATACGTAGTCATTACTTTAATAATTTGTACAAGGTATTTTGCTTCTCTGTGGTGCCTTCCAAATCCCTTGGTTGCCCTCCTGTGCATCAGAGAGAACTCACTGGGATCCTTCTGTGCTGGAAGCTTCACTCCTGCTTTGATGCTTCCTGCTGTGGAGTAGTTATTGCAGAGCCAGACCTGTACTGCTGTCCTGGTGCCTTGTTGCTTGAGATCACCAGGATAAAGCCAAGTGTCACTGGCCAGCTGCTGGCTTCTTCGTTTATTTTCTGGTACCTTTGGAGCCGTGCAGGCATGCACGTGTGGAGACTTCCTAGAGAAAATTGGAGAAAGATGGAAGAAAACTGAATGTAATGAGAGGGATACTTCTGTTCTTTAGGCTGATGTTGTTGGGATGGTTCACTCTTGTAGCAGCTAAAAGAAACCAAGTCTCCACTTTCTCTTCCTCTAAAACTTCTTTTCCTTGTCCCTTAGAGTATCTGACAGCTGTTACCAATTGCTAGAAATTCCTCAATTTATTTAAAAGTCAGTGTTTTATTGATTGCAAGGTATAACTTACAAGTTGGACTGCATAATGAGTTTGTCTTCCACTGGTCTCAGGATTTTGCATTAAAATTCCCATGTCCAGGGATGTTTGTAGATTTATGTAAAAAATGATTATATCTTGAGACATAAGTTGTGTTTAATGGTTGATCCCGTGTATAGGATGTTTTGGCACATCTCAGAGGCTTTTATCAAATGCTCATTTGAAGAAGTGAAAGATAGTCCATATATTTTTGTCACTGAACAGGAAAATCCAGCAAGCCACAAAATGTGACAAAGCCTCATAATTTTGAGTTCCTTTGTCTGTCATGGAAGTGATTAATGCTGCAGTTAAGCTGTGTGTTTGCATTTGTCACTGCTTACAATCTTTCATTTCAGAAGAGACACTTCGTGATTGCTTTGCCTGCCCATCACCTACATTTAGGTCTGTCTGCCTATTGCCATAGCTACTCTGAAGCCATGCTGTTTCCCTTTGCTGAGTAAATAAAAATGACTACTGTCTCTGGTAATATAATTGGAACTTTCCAGAGATGCCTGGAACTTGGATTTAATGTCACTGCCTTTCTATTGTATAAGCATTTGTACTGAGAAGATAATTGCAGTTCAAGTATTGTTTCTTTTTCCCCTCCAGTCTGTTTAAAGAATTCCAAATACACAATTCGTGTATCTGTCGACTTGTCGACTGATTTCTCCCCAGTCCAGGCTAAGCTTTGATTCCTCCTCTAGAGGAATAGCCTGATGCTCATCTCAGGTGTGACACGGTGAGTTATCTTATGAGGTAGAGTAGCAGAGTAAGATATTCCTGTTGAGCTGCATTAAAAACAGTATGGAAGAACGCTTCTATTTTAACTAGAAGAAAATGTGAAAGGAAAGGTGGAGTTAACATCTTCCTTTAAGGCTCTGTAAGGAGGCAGCTCTTTGAGAGGAATGCAAGCAAACACTGCCTGCAGGTTTGTATCACCTTAGGAACTGTATTTTTTTTTTCCACGTGTTACTTGAGAGAGAGTCCAAAGATGTTGCAGAATAACTTCCTGGGAATTGGTGACCAGCAAAATCCAGTTGTAAGGGAGTACTTAAATTCTTAACATATGTTAGCTTTTTCTTGTTGCTTTCTTGCTGTTCTCTTTCAGTTCATGAAGGAAGGCTCTGACTTAGCTGCCATGACCTAGGAGTTCAGCTGCTTCTATTTGATTGGCAAAGAATAATTTGGGAATTATGCAAAAGTGGTTTGAACTTCAGAAAATTTCAATACAAATTGAAGTTGTTTACTGTGCATTTTGCAACACTTGTTTGTCAGTATCCTTCTCAAGGCAATTTCAGTTTGGGCTTTGAATAGTTGGTTGGGGTGGGAGGTTGGTTTTTTATTTCTTTGGTCTTCAGGCTTGCACTGAAACCTTGAGGGATGTGAGGTGAGCAGCAGTCAGAGGCTGTGGGGAGCAGGCCTTGCTCTGAGTTTCCCTTGCACAGAGTAAAAGCTTTTTGCTCCCTTTTCCTGGCTATCAGTTTAAATGAAGTGGAAAGGAAGATCTTTGCCAGTTTGTTCATTGTAATGCTTGCTGTGTCACTTCTGCTTGTTGGGTTTGTATTTACTTGTGTGTAGATTATTATCATTTTAAAAACACAGCCTCTGCTGAGAGGCAGCCCCTGTGTAATTCCTTTGACTTCAGGGCGTTTTCACATGTGTGCAGTGTGCTGGGAGGTGAGAGCTGAATGAGCTGGCAGGACTGCAGCTTTGTTAAGTGTGTACACAGAGTTACTGCAGAGCTGTAAACACTAAGGGGGAAAAAATCTTCCTTTCTTCCTACTGCCTGCTGATGCAGAATTAGCCAATGTGTGTGGTGTGAGAACACGTTTTAGGCATAATGTCATGAATGCTGGATACTTTCAAGAGAAGTGTTTTGTTGTTTGCTAAATTCTCCAAGTTTAGGTTAAAACATTTGTAGTGAGTTTCTTCATCTGTTTGAGTCTGACGCTGTCCTTCACTAAATTAGAAATAACATTTTAACCATTAAGAAGCTAACAGAGCACACGGCATGTCATAGTAAGACAGAGTCAAAGCTTGTTTGAGTCTTACCTCTTTACATTATTTGTGGATGCATGTGCTGAGAAGATACTTAAGCAAGCACCCACAGCTAATAGACAAGTAATAACTACCACAAGTGGCAGACTGACCTGTGCTGCTTTTAATTGTGAATTATAAGCTGTCTGCCAGGAGTGGATGTAGAAAAGATTTGTAGGACAGTTAGCACTGATATAAGAGTATGGAGTCGTGTTGTGCACTTAGACTTGGGTGTTATTACCCTAATGGAAGCTTACTGTCATTCCTCACAACTTTATCATTGTTCGGAAAGCCTCAATCAGCTTAGGAGCACCAGATAAACTGTGCAGTAAGAATTAGTGTTGCTGTATTCTGCTGGGATCTGAGGTAAGGAATGTGCCAGCTGCTAGTTTGGATCCTGACTTTTTTTTCTGCCCACACCAGTTCTGCAGATAGAATTACAAAGGTGGGATTTCACAATGGGACACGTGCAAGATCCTGCTGCTCCAGAGCCTCCGTCCTCCTCTTGCTCTGCCTGTGTGTTCCTGGTGCTTTCCTTGTCCCATCTCTTCCAGTGAACCATTGATCTGTGAACTGAGAGTTTTCCTCACTGAAGAATCTCAGATAGGTTTGGCAGCTGAAAATAAGTGATGCTTTGCAGTTGTTTTAAATGCCTTTGTTCAGGGTGGCTCAGGAATGAATGGCTGGAGCAGAGTGGGGCAGAGCAGTCTCTTGTGGCAAGAGCCCTGGTTGTTGTAGGGTTACATGGCAGTGCCTGCAAGGGGCACAGAGATGCACTGAAATCCAGCAATTTCTGTTCAATACATCATTTAATTGAATGGTCCTAAATTTTCTTCTAGAGAAGACCAGATTACTTCTGAGACCTTGCAATGTTACTTAGTAGCTAAAAATGACCCTTTCCTTATTTAAAAAAAAAGTTGGAAAGGAACTAGGCAAACCTTCTGTGCACTCAAATTATTTGTTTGGCACATCAGTAGTGCTACTGTTGTTAACGTGGGCAAAGGATGTTTGCTGAAGCATTGTCTGGAGGAACTAAAACCTTGAGAATTGTAGGGAATTTTCTTGAGGCAGGAAGTTCATCGGGCAGCTGTTGGAGTGGGTATCAAGTGAGTTTTGGACCGTGCACAGGAGGGATGTTCTGAAATGAACAGAGGAAGGAATTGTCTGTTGGATGGTCTGCACATTCCAGACATACAAAAGCTCCCCCCCATGCTCTTTCCCATGTTACCCTCTCTACAGCTCCTGGCAGCTGCATTTGTTCTCCCTCATTGCCCTGTGGTGGGCTGTGGCTGGGAGGGTTCTGGATCCCACTGCCAGAGCACCACCATGGCTGTCCAAGGGAGCAGTGTTAGCTGGCAGCATCAGTTTGTAGCTTGCTGAATGTTGGGAGACGCTCTTCTTTCTCCCTAAGAGCTTTCTTTGGAAGGAAGCAGTGGAACTTTTGTTCTGAAGGCTTACTGATACATCATTAGAAATGAGCAAACAGGTGATTTCTGGTTGATACATGTTCTGTAATATTTACTCGGGCAGTCCCTATTATGCTTAGGAAAGCTGCCTGACAGTCAGCACTGCAGGGATTGAGCAACTGGGGAAGGCAGACTCACTGCTGGGAATCCCTTTGCAAACATCTGGTGAGAAGCTGTCCTTAACCTGACTCGGTCCAAGCAACAGGAGAGTGAATTGCAGCAGGGTTTTTCCTGCTGAGAGCAGTGCATCTGTTGTTGTGTGTTACAGCTGAGAGCACGAGCAGGCTCCACACTGCTCCCTGTGTGTGAGCCCTGCACAGATAGGCGCCTTCCATGAGATCTACCTGAGGGCTTTTAAAACAAAGCTTCCTGGCAGCTTGTCTCTTTTTCTTTGTTGTTGTTTTTATGACTCTTTGCTCTTCTAGAGCTTTTTCCATTGTGGTAGGAAGATGAGTCAATGGCTCTAATGCAAGAATCTGATGCACAGGATGCATATTCTACAAGGAAAATAACACTGCCTTTTTGTATACAGAGATACTCTGCCTTTATATAGGAGTGTGTGTATATGGATATTTCTGTGTATATAAAATCAAAATGATTACTTCCTTTAGTAAATGGTAATATTGGTAATACTCTGTCTTAAATAATCTATTTCAAATTTGGGGAAAGATCTAAATGTGCTGCTCAGTTTTCTCTGAGTCCCAGCTGTAGCTTTTCTTATGTTTTTATCTGCACATTCAGGCACTTCTTTCCCCATCCCTCATGCTCAGTTGCAACTTGTGGCAGCATTCCTGCTCCTCTGCTCTGCCCCTGAGTCTGGGAGTTGTGATCTTGGCACTGAGGCACTGCAAGCAGATACTGTAACTTCATCTCTTTGTTACCTTGGTGTCTCACTAAAACTATGTCCTTACCATCAGGGAGTTGTGAGGATATTGTAGCTGTCGCCATTGCCCTACCTAGCCCTTGCTTTTATTAAATTCTACTCGAGGGTTTGGAGACTTACTTAAAATATTTGAAAATCAGGACTTGTCAACGCACACATGTGGGCTGGTGATTAGAACTTGGTAAGATCTGTTTATCCTTTGTGTTGTTTTGAGTCTCCATCAAACTTGTGTCCGTAAGGAAGCATGGATAGCCCTGTGGCTGGGAACAGCAGCGATGGGTGCACAGCTGTGTGTGGCAGGAAGGTGGAGAACTTGGTGATGCAGTTCTTGGGACTTTTCAAAATGGAGATTACAGAGTTAATTTGCTACAAACTTCTCTTTCATCACTACAGCAGGTCCAGAGAAAGCTATTGACTGAGCAGGATACTGGTTGTAAAGCTTAGACACAGCATCAGATGTGGGAAGTGGGCTGGAGACTTGCTGGCAGCTGCTGCTGCTGCTGCCCAGGTTGGAGGTCTGTAACACAAACGGTGCCTGCGAGCAGCTGCCAAAGGCTCCAGGAGCAAAAGGTTGGGAAGCTGATGTCTGTCCCTTTGTGCTGCTGCTCACGTCTGTGGCTTTGTCTCTTGGGTGAGCTCAGCCTTCAGATCAGATGTGTTATCTGACACTTCTGCTTGTTTGGAGACAAAAATAAAAGTTCTGTGGTGAACTGGTTGGGCTTGAGCAAAACACGAATGCCAACCTTGTGGCTCAGCCAGTGGGGACTCTCAACTTGTGCCAGTGGTTGGAGACCTGAAGTCGCACTGCATTTGCTTTAGAACACAGCTGTTTTGGCTTTAGATAAATGAGAAAATAGATTTTAAGTAGAATTGGCCTGGCAGGAAGCTTTTCAGACAGGAAAATTTGGGTTAGTTTCACATACCTTTTACTAAGAACTGGTTGTGATTTGGAATGATCTGCTTGTTCTCAAAATGTGCCGTATCATCTCTGCGTCCCGAAAACAGAATGGTGTGTTGAGGTGTTAATTTTAACGCTAGTAAAGAGCACTTACATTGGGCAATCCTGTGTCCCATAGGTCCTTCATAAATAATCATTACCTCTAACATGCAATACTGAAAATGAGTGGGAGTTGGCAAGCAGTGTATTTTTCCCACGTTGATCGCACAGAGTGAGGTCAGATCTTTGTGTTGTTTTACTTGCACGCTCTCTGAGGCTGCCCTGGAGTCAGCCCAGAAGCAGAGGCACCTGTCCTGTAAGCTGTGCATTGCTCAGATCGCATTTTCCATCCTATTCTCTGAACTATTTTTTGGTTAAAGGCAAAGTTAAATTGTTTTTTTGGTTTTTTTCTTCCCCAAAAGCCTTATTGCCCAGGTTTGGCACTGTCGTGCATAACAGCAGTCTGTCTTCTCAATACTGCAGAATGCCTTCATGTTCTTCCTATTTAGTTTCAGCTCCCTGGTTGAGGTGGTTTGTGGAAATAATGTAGTGAGCTGCCTACTTTCTCCTTTAGATTGACAGCTGAGTAGGCTTGGGGAAAGTATTACTGTCACTGTTCTAGAAAACAGCCTCAGCTCGTGTCCTCATCTGACAGCAGAGCTGCAAGTGAATGTACTTCTTTATGCTTTCTCTTTTGCTAATTGTTCAGCTTGCAAAACCAATAGTGATAGCTTTGAACAGCTATGTGACAAGTTACTGTTAAAGATGGCATTGGGTTTCTGCTCCCTCGTCCAGTTTTCTTCTTTTCTGAAATAGGCTTCGGGCTTGAGTGTAGTGTTATTGCAGACTTCAGTGTTAATTTAGGCTTTGCTAGCGTGAGTTTAAACAAAAACTCAAGGATGTGGGATACTGTGAGTGTGAAATAAGAGCAAGGAGCTCTCTTTCCTTATTGCATTACATAGCAGAAGACTGTGGCAGTACTTCTCTTCCCTTTCTCAGTTCAGAGAGCAACAGTGCTCTCAGATGTCTGATACGTGTCCTTCAGAAGTGCTTCCTTCAGTGCTGAGGTGGCTGCCCCTGAAAGTGTGAACTGAAGGCTCCCCTTGCCTTCCGCCCATGTACAGAGGGAGCACCCTTGGCAGAACCTGTTGCTCCTCTTCACCCAATGTGAGTGTGAAAATCAGAGGGGTTGCTCAGCAGTATCCCCTGACTCACTGGTTTGTGACGTCCTGTAGGCAGGAGCAGGGGGGGGCTTCTCTCTGAACATCAGATGATGGTTGCTGCTTGACTCAAGAGTGACTTCTGTGTGGTTGGTGGGGAAGGTCTCTGCAGTTGAGTCCTGTGTGCACTGTAACACTTCAGAGGTTACAGGAGTACTACGTGACTGTTACTGTTCTTAGAGTGTGTAAAGAGCAGAGTTGACTTCATGGGGAGGATCTGTCCTGATGGAGTGCAGGCAGAGATGATTCCACCTCCAGAACACCTGTGACTTACTGCTGCCTTTGTAAGAGGAAAACAACCCCAAACCTCTATTGAATGTGAAGTTGAGATTTTGTTTGCTTTTGATTTATTTTCTTCATCTAGATGAGAAATCTTATAATAATTGCCCCTGAAGTTCGGTAGTTAAGACAATGCTTTATAAAGTGGTATTGCCAGCCAGCTGTACAGCATCTTCACCCATTCCTTCCCACTGATGAAGGAGGCATTTACTGAGCACATCCTGTGGGATTGCACTGTGTCTTTAACAGCACTGACCTCCCTGCTGCTTCATTCAGATGGTCACATTACAAAAGCTGGATTCTTTCCCTGGTGCCCTGTGTTGGTGTGTGCTTGGCTTTGGAGCTGATAGCAATAAATTGGATGATAACCTGTTGCTTCGGAATAGTGCTTGGAACAGGGGAGTGCAGAGGTGGTTTTGATGATTTCCTCCTTTGATGGAACCCTGGCAAAGACATAGCTTTGTGACAGTGAAAAAACAGCTCCAAGACTGCAGAAGGTAATGGTGGTGAATTTTAATAGGAATCTGTCTTTTTGAGTAAGTTCTATGTAAGATTGAGTACCTCCTAGTGCTGCTTCTGGGGGCAGCTGTTGGCACGCCTGCGTTCTGCTGCTTTTAGAACTTCCATAGTGTCTTTGTGGGGTCCTTCTGTAGCACTGAACTGTGTATTTCATCTTCTGTATTTGCTGTTTTGGTTTAATTTGTAAAACTTGAAGTGCAGTGATGTACCTGTTACCTACACATCTGTTCCTGTGTGTTCTTTGCACTTCACTGTTGTTCTGTCTCCGTGCTGTGATGGTCCAGATAATGGTCCCAGTTACTGGTTGGGAGCAGGATTGCTGCAGAAGCCAGAGTCCAGATCTGCAGCTTCCCAGCTCTCATTTCCCTTGAATACTGGAGCTAGATTAGTACCGGCTATTCTAATGCTTCAAATACTCTTATTTAATCAATTTCAAATGCCTCAACCGAGTGACCAGAATGAGAGAGGGTTTAAAAAAAAAAAAAAGTAAGAAAGGGCAGGACAGAAGGTAACTGTAATCAACCATAGCATCCCAGTTACTTTTACAATCTGGGCAGTAATTTGGACAATGTCTTTCTTGGGTGAATTTCTTTGAAAGTTTTCAGATTCGCTTATTTTACAGTTAAATGATTGGTTCTGAAAAATCCAAGTGAGACCTGAGAACTCGGCTGCTGTTCCTGCGCATCACTGCAGGCAATGGAGGCCCTGCTGTTACAGCTTGCAGCACGCTGCTGGTTCAGGTCCCGGTTTGGTTGGTGACACTGACAGGAGTTCTGAGGCTTTGTTTTCCCCTCTGGAGAAGTGGGTCTGGCCTCAGATGAGAGCACAGATCTGTTTTACCTTCATGTTTTTTGCTACTATGGCTGTGTTGATAAGTGGTATTCTTGTGGTATTCAAGTGATAAGTGGAGAAACCTGATGTGTTTGTTTGAACAAGAGCACCAGCTATGACTTATGCAGTCAGGCAAGGAAATGCCTCTCTCTCAGTGCAGTGTTTGAGATTGAAACAAACGATGTTAAAAAGTATATATATCAAATGTAATGCATGTCTGTGTGAAACTAACGCAGAAGAAATGAATGCTGTCTTAGCAAGTTGTTGTGTCGTCGCAAGGCATCGGCCTGACTGAGCGCTTGTTCCCTCACAGTGGCACGCTGTCTGCTCCAGGCCGCGCGCACAGGCGTCCCGCTGTTGTCTCCAGGCGCAGAAAGGCTCTTCTGCTTCAGAGCAAAAACTCAATAAGTGCTCGCTCCCAAGCAGAGCGAGGAAAGCTGTGTCGAGTTCTGTTCCTGTGGCTCTGGTTCCTCTATTGTTGTAAGTGAGCAGCCCTGCCTTAAGCAGTCTGTAAAATGACAGTGAGTTCAGCGTTCCTCCTCAGAATTTGTGCATGAATGCAGGGATGGCTTCTTGCCAGGCCAGATTGGAAGGAGGGTTTCTTTTTTGTTGTTTTTTCTCCCAAAGGAAATTGAAGTTCTCTGATAAGGTCTCAGTGGGTGAGCTGGAAATAAAGCATCTGGTGATGGTGCTTCATTTTAATGTTAGTAATCAGGGTTCAAAAATGTTTCTTTGTGGGTCATCCTGGGAGTCAATCTGATGTACGGATTTTGGATGTTCTTAGGAGCTGTGCTTATTGCCTGCAGAGGGGAGCTCCTTGGGATGCTCTGGGATGTTTGTGGTTGCTTTCCAGTTTGATGCTGCTGGTATGAAGCACTGGGTGAGGCCAGAAATGAGGTGGCATTTCCTTTTTGTAGGATAGCTCAGAAATGGAGCACAGGCACCGTAAGGTTACTTTTATTTCTGTGGTGTAATTTCAGTAGAAAAGGTTTATCATTTTTCTATGTAAGGCTGTTCTGGTTTTGAGCAGCATTTCCCCAAGTGCATTCACCCAGGGCAAATATTTTTGGAATTTGTTCTTTATTTTCTCTTTTTAGCATGCAGATAGGCATTACTTTCTCCTCGTTTGCTAATCCTATGCCTGGACTGACTAAACACAGAAACAAGTGACAGAACACAGCTCACCTTTCTACCAGAGGTCTCATTCTGTCACCTTCTTTGTTTACCTCTTCTAAGTGTTATCACTTCCTATGTTAGCTTTGATTGCATCCTGTCTGACATGCTTAAACTGATAAACCAAGTGAAAGTGTGGCATTGCTTAAACTTTGAGAGATTATTTGGCAGGGAAGAGCCGTGAATGCTTGTGGGCTTTATATTATTTACATTGCCTGTACCTTGGGGTGCACTCAAATCAAGATTGTTATCCTGGCTGGAGGTGCAGGCTTCCTACTTAAGAAGTTGAAGGTTTCACCCTGGGGCTCTGTCCCATGGGCTCTGAGTGTATTTTGTCACTGTGTCCTGGGGAATTGACCTCACAGCACCATCCTGGCTGCTCAGGGAACGTGCCTCTCTGCTGTATGTTTTATCAAGTGATGAATAGAAATGGTTCTTTTGCTTACTGGTGAATCTTAATTGTATTTTTGTTGTTATTATTTTTAATGGAGAGTGGAGTAGACTGAAAGAGAATCTGCATCTGTGGTCTTTCATTCTGCATTCCCTGTGAACATTGCCTTAAATTTGACTGAACAGATCAGATATTTGCTGTTAATGTTTATTCCTGTGGAAACCTACGGTTTCAGCTGGAAACAGGGAATTTTAAATGGGCATTTAAGTTCTCAGATAACTGGATGGAGTGTTTTCTCAGGATCTGAAGTGTAATTATTAAAAAATTAGCTATTGACATCTAGTTGAAAAGCTTCTACGTGAATTAATTATATAATTGTGTGAAAAATCAGTGGATTAAACACATAGGCTCTGTTGGAAATGACAGTGTAATCCTTGAAAATGTGGAACTGAAAACAGCTTGGAGAGAAGTGCAGTGATTCACACGATCTGTGATAGGAATGCTGCTGAGTCATTAAACCCACTCCTGTTGATACCAGGACTTAACACGTGTGAATTCAGATAGCACCTCCGCGATGCAGGAAACTGGGTATTGCCTGCTTGTGTTTGTCATTGCTTTGTCTGCAATAAAATGCTGCCTTCTTAAAACAGAGATCCAGTAATATCTATTTCATGGGGTTGACTGTACAGGTCTGTTCCTTCTAGATAAGCACATGTATAGGTGCAAAATAGAAGGTATTCAGTTTGCGAGCTCAGTGGTCTATTGCTCTTCTTCTTTCAGCACTGTTGAGTAAGCTCCACCTGCCCAACAGCCAGCTTGTTCTTTTTGTTGTGCAGGACAAACTTGGAAGCGCTTCAGAAGAAGCTGGAAGAGCTAGAGCTGGATGAACAGCAACGGAAACGCCTGGAAGCTTTCCTTACCCAGAAACAAAAAGTTGGGGAGCTGAAGGATGACGACTTTGAGAAGATCAGTGAGCTGGGAGCAGGGAATGGTGGGGTGGTGTTCAAAGTGTCTCACAAGCCTTCTGGCCTCATCATGGCAAGAAAGGTGAGTGCTGCGAAACCAAGGCGTTTAGAACAATCTTTATTAAGCAGGCTCTCTAAAATATAATTTGGAGAAATAAGTGATGCTGACACACAAAGGACTTAGTGCCAACTTACTGGAAAGCAGGAGAAGTTAGTCTGTCTTATCCTGTGCTTCTGATTTCTCAGAATTAGCATTCCGTGTTAGTGGTGAGAGGTTAAGTATTACTTCCCCTCTTTCATCATCCCCTTTCCCTTCATTTTGACAGATGGGATCTTTTCAGCTGTGTATGTCTTTCGGGAGAAAATGTAGTCACCTCACTTGTAACTACCTCACAATTCTGTGATTCTGTGATTATAAGTAGGAGGCCTACAAAGTTACCAAAAGCTACAAGTTAGGGAAAGTAGTAATAGCTTGTACTCTGGGTCAAAAGTTTAGAGGAGTGGAAAAAAACATATGCTCTGTAATAGCTTCCTTTACAGCTGCAGACCAGGAAAGGGCCTCTAGAGGATACTGGGGAAAAAAAAAAAAGAAAGCTCAGAAAACTTAAGATGAGGGAATGTGCTGGAATACAGTGATGTTTCCTGTTCAACAGTTTCCTTTTGGGTGGAGGTGGATTCTGTGCAAAAAGGCACTCAACCTTCTGGGGATAGTGCATATCAATGATTCAGCTTTGTGCTTCAAAACCAATAGCACTTGTGACCTCCTTATAAAAGAACTGAGAATTTGTTCCTTAAATAGCTTGATATTTTAAATGTCATATAAGAGGAGCTTTCACTTTCTCTCAAAATCCCTGGGAACCAAATACAGTTATGGAGATGCAGCTGTGACTCTAAAGGATTATTTCTGTTCTGGTACCGCATTCCTCTTCCTTCTGCAAATGATGTTCCCTGCACAGGTGGCACTTGTTAAGGATCAGTGTGTCTGGACATGCATCAGTGTACTACAGTGGGTCAGGAAGCTGGCAGGCTAACCTGCTTCATGGGAAACAGCAGGACAAAACACAGGGCATGCTCAAATGGCAGATGCTGTTATTGTACTACACTGAAAATTTCCATTTTTCAATTGGGAATTTAAAGAAATTGCTGTAAGCCTTTGAAGAAGAGAGCGGTTATCTTCAGAAAGATAAAGGAAGATGTACACATACTGACTTCAGTAATAACCATGCTCATCATAGGGACAGTTGAGAGAAGTGTTCAAAAACACCTGCCTTAAGGGGGTGGGAATTAAGACACACAGAATTCACTGAGGCTTTCTTGAACTGAATAAATTTACCTGATTATTTTTTTACGTACTGTAAGTCTAACAGGAAATTTTACCCCAGTTCATCAACATTTGATGCAACTGAGATGTTTGAACTGCAGTTTTCTTCAATATATTAACTGCTAGTTCCATAATCAGAATTTGAGATTTTGATTACTTACTTTTTACTTTCTGCCCATATAGGGGGAGCTATAAATTCTCTTCTGTATTATATAATAGATATTGATTCAAAGCCTCTTTTGGTAGAACTTTGAGTTGAGGGGAAAAAATACCAAAGACTTATCTGGGATGTTGATACTACTCCTGCAGCTTGTGGATGGGAAACATCTATCCCTTAAAAATTTATGTATGAAAACAGCACCCTGTTGATAAACTTGTCTTACCCTCAGGTCTTGCACGTGACATTCTGCAGCCCTACAGATGCTGTTACTGATTTATCAGACCCTAACCTTTTTCAGTGTAACAGTATTACTTGCCAGTAATGGGGTAGTGTCAGTACTTTTAATAAACTTTCCTGTAATAGCTTTTACTCCTTAAAAATTTTAAGCAAAATAGGATTTTTTTGGCTGTTTTTTAATGAGAAATTCCTAAAAGATTTGGAAGTTCTCTCTCAGAGATGGCATGGAGACAGGATACTTGGAGAACATCTGTTGGTTTATATAATACAGTCTATTTTAGGGATAACTTCTTCATGTTTTTGCTCTTAATCTAGTATTTCTCATGAACAATAATGCTTCAACTTCCTCATGCTGTAGTGTTTTGTCTTTCTCTTTGCTTCTATGAAAATAAGAATTACCTTACAGTTGAGCCATAGGGTAGCTGTGATGGGAAAGGGCCTTGGGAGGCTGCGAGGGCTGACCTGCTCAAAGCAGACACCTGTGTGGTCAGAGTGGGCTGGGTTACCCATCTGGGCTTTGGAAACTTCTGGGGCATGGAGCCTGCACACCCTCTGAACAAACTCTTCTTTCTGGAAGATCCCTTGCCACTAAGAAAATAATAAGAATGGCTTATTTTGCAGTTGATTCATCTAGAGATCAAGCCAGCCATTCGAAACCAGATCATCCGTGAGCTGCAGGTTCTACATGAGTGCAATTCCCCATACATAGTGGGCTTTTATGGAGCTTTTTACAGCGATGGGGAAATCAGCATTTGCATGGAGCACATGGTAAGTGCATAGTGATCAGTTGTTAAAAACTTCATGTTACAGGTTGTTCGCTCAAAATGTGAGTGTCAGGAATTAACAAAGTGGACTTTCTTGTGTGAGTAAAGAATCTGAAACCATTTCAGATTCCCAGTTTCTTCTCCTATATCCATGCTACTTTATATAAAATTTTTCAGAATTTAAAAATGTTGACCTGATCTTGCTCTTCGGGTGTTTGTTCTGGTTTAGGTTTGATTTTGTGCGGTATTAAGAGCATGTGGACCAGATGACACTGATTGGTATGGCACCTGTGGGGTTCTCAGTAGCTCTTATAACGAGAAAGTAATGTCTTGTGGCTCAGATGAATCCATGTTTTGTCTCTTCCAAATTTTTACAGGAAATGCAGACAAAAATTAGTTCACAAGAAGTCAACAAGCCCATAAGGAATTTAGACAGTGTTTTAAAGACCAGAAATATCTTAGTGAGTTTCACTTTAATAGAGAAGTACTCATTATTCTAGGCACTATGTGGCTCCTTGTGGTTATACAAAGGCAAATGTAAAGTCAATTTTCTGTAATTAAAGGTTAATGAATGTTTTCCTTGCTTATTTGAGGAATTTTTAACAACATGCAGTACAGTAAGTCTGAAGACTTCTTTCCCTGACAAAACTGTTCCTTTGGAGAGAAACCTTACCTTCTCTGGGAAGTACATGTGATTGTTTTAGTGCTTCTCTGGTCTTCTCCTACTGAAATTTTTAGGAGAAATTGATGGTTGCTTAGGAACAAGTGATCACGATCCATTTTATTTTTTTTAAAGCACGTTCTAGCTGACTAGAAAGTGTGCACACTCCTGAAATACAAGTGACTATTGGGAATTGCAAAGAACTTAGCTTCTCAGAATTAAAAATGGTAATGGAAAAACAGGAAAAAAGGTAAAATAACTGGGCATTGCTTACATAGGTGATTAAATGCCATGAATGTTCACATCTGCAAGGAATAAAATAACAGGAGCAATTGGGATTAAGAAGTTTCTAAGCAGGGAATGATATCTCTGGTTGATCTTTTCAATATAAGAGAAGGCAGTATGAAATCTATTGTTTCAGTGCTGAATTAAATGGACTTGATCCAGGGTTTTATGAAAAGAACAGCTGATTAAGGAGATGTGGAACAGTGAAGGTGGATTACTTGTAGTCTTAAGTGATTAAGTTGTTGACGTAATGCAGATCACTAGGTGGGAAGTGCATTCCTTTTGGGAAAGAGATTAGTTGAATCTCCTTTCATTTAATTAACATCAGTCAAAATCCATACTTTAGCAAAACGTGTTCAAACAAATGACAGGTGGAAAAGGCCCGGAAACTGACGATTTCAGGGTTTGGTATTTTAGGTGCATAAGCTCAAAATGCTTAGTCTTGCTTAGCAGCAGGTATTTAACATGCAGAAAGGTTGGAGTCTGCTTCTGAAAGATGCTGATGTTTGCAGCCAGCAATTCCAGGCAGCTGAGTTGAATTGAGCCTCTTCCAGAATTGGAGCTATTCCTCAGGGGGTAAGAAGAGGTTCTTTCTCTTCTGTAAGAGGTTTGCTGATATAACAGGGTCTTGGCAGAGATAGCTGTCAAGAAGTGCAGTCTGCCTATATAATACTTCATCTATTTGAATTTATTTATATTTGTATATTTGTGTATGTATTTATACATATCTGCTGGTGCATTTTTTTTTAATCAAGTGAAGGACTTTATATCACCTCTTCTTACTCACAAGACTTCTAGGTGTTAGTCTTCAAATCCTAAAGCTTTTTATTCTAGCCTTTCTTTTTTCACCATTTAGATATGCAAACTGCTGGAGGGTGGGTTAAGGCAGAAGGAAATTACTTGGTCATGATGGATTTCTGCCTCCATTACAGGGAGATACAGTCTGTTTTTTTTTTTTGTTTGTTTCCTCCTTTTAAACTTGAGAAATAACATTCTAGTGTCTCTGTGTGTCCTGTATTTGGGCAACTCTAAAATTTATGCACAAGCCTTTTGTTGCTTCATGTACTCAAAATACTAAACCAGTTTTCCTTCTTAGAAGCCCTTAGCAACAGTGCAGTGTATTTTACATTGCTTGGGGTGTTTGTGCATGCATTTGGTTTATTTAGCCTCTTAAGATTAGTAAGGCTGTTATTTATGGTGGAACTTTAAGAAACATTTTGTCATGGTTTTATGGTTTCTCATCGATATTCCACATCATTAACTCTTTAACTCCCAGTGTACTGGGTGGTGTTATGCGGAATACCAATGGAAAAAGCATAAAACCATGACACACTTATTTGTGTTTTGGTGCTTTCTTCCCTTGGAAGCTGACAGTCACTCCAGATACACAGAGCTAATGGAAGTCAATTTCCTCTCTGTAGGATCTACTCTGGGGATGAGGGGGACAGATGTAATTACAATCACAGTGCTGTTAACGCCTACATATTTGAAAAGCAGCTCTATATTTTCCAGCATTTGCACCATGGTGATCAATAACAAAATATTCTGTACTGCAGTTCTCCTTATTCTGTCTTTGGAGGGAAGGGTATTGCATGGTGGTGCATCAAACTGCAAGTTGCAGACACTTGTAGAACTCATGATGTTTGGTCAACGGCTGTTTGTGGGCAGCCCCTCTAAACAAGTATCAGACCGTGGAAGTACTTGTATCAAAGATGACTGTGTGAAGTGTTTGAGTGGATGTTGTTCCTGGCCAGAAAGTAAGCATAAAATGGAGTAATTCCCATTAAGGAATGATTTTTTAAATATGAATCATAACTATGTTAAAAGGTGAGAAGTAACATTTCTCACTAAATGCAATCTTGAGACTAGAGTCTTATATTTAAAAAAATATTTTAGAGAAGTTTGATTAAAGCTTGACTACTGAAACGTTTATTCCCAGGATGGTGGCTCTTTGGATCAAGTGCTGAAAAAGGCTGGAAGAATTCCAGAGCAGATACTGGGCAAAGTCAGCATTGCAGTAAGTGTGCTCCCTGCTCCCAAAGGCTGTGGGTGGGTGGGTGTGCATCTCAGCTTGGTAACACAGGAAGCAACCACTCCAGGACTGAAAGATGAGGCAGAGAGAAGTGTTCCTGGGCTTTAAAGTGTGTTTTCTTTTAAAAGAAGGCAATCTCTGTACATGTTCCTATTTGGTAGCCCAGAACATATCACACACTTCGCTGCATTCGCTTTCATTTTCCTTTGTATCAGTGGATGCTTCTGGATAAGAACAGAAGTAACATTTCATTAATTGTTTTTCTTAATATTATCCTTCTGGTATTTACTGTTCAACAAGCTGTGTGTATGCAAAACATACACTGAGGATCCTCTTGAGTCTGTTTTTCAGTAAGAGCTGGAGGGGTAAATTTAAACAAAATATTCGCTTGCAATGTTAATGTACCAGAAGCCCCAAAGTGTTATTAGTATTCAGTTAGAATCCTTGGAGAAGGAAAACATGCAATTATCTTCTGTTTCATAAATGTAAAATTTTTATTGTTTTCAGGTGATAAAAGGACTCACGTATCTGAGAGAAAAGCATAAAATAATGCACAGAGGTGAGCTAAAATTTTATATTGCAAGTCTCCTTCAACATAAATTTTTATTCAAGTTAAAAATACTTCCATGATAAATGCCTTGTGGTTCAATAGGATTTTGATTCAGAAGGTTTTTTGGATTTTTTTGGTTGTTTTTTTTTTTTAGCAGCATAAAGCAAACTTACCATTTCTTACTACAGCTGTCATCTGTCTTCAGCTTCTACTATCCTTACTTTATCTGAGTTTATGTATGCTTATATCATAGCACACACAGAATTTGTCTCTGGTTGAAACTGCTTGCTGCCAGGGTTGCTTGTGTAGCTGGGAGTTGTCTTAGAGCTGGGAATCCAACTTGAGGCAGGGATACTCACTTTGCAAGCAAGATAGGAATATATTGAAGGACCTGAGTTGTTCAGCCATATTTGATGTACTGACTTGTGAAAGTCGGTGTTTCTACCAGCTGTCCTGCATGCCACTTATAAACATTTGTCTTGCAGGGTAATAACTTCTGTATTTACAGACTCTTAAAAACATTTTTCTCTGTAGTTACATCAAATTCTCACTTCTGTACTGCCAGGGTTACTTTATTGTAAAATAAATGCCCTACCTTATTTTCAGTTTATAATTGCCCTTTTAGAAACCTAGCTCTTCCATTAACCTGTGGCGTGTTCCATGAAAGAAAAGTGACACTTAATATGATAATAAATTCCCTTGTTCCTGATGTGTGTAGTGAAGAGTGGAAGTAGAGCGTTTGAATGGTTTGAATGGCAGCACTCACACAGTGATTGTGCAGTATGTGTACAGCATGCCAGCTGTTCGCTGCGTCTCGTACCATATGAGACCAATCTTGAGCCTGTAAAAATATCTTCATCAGACATTAATGCATCTGAGTATGTTTGCTAATTGCTGGCCAAGTCTGATTTATGCAATCTGTTGTACGATCACCTTCTACATGAAGTAAATTGTGTTTATTATACATCACTGTTAATCTTTTAAAGCAATCAGATACAGCTCTCTGCTGGAGAAAAGAGACTGGAGACTCCTAGAGACTTCTGATGGTAGTTGCAAAGCCATGTGTCTCTTACAAGTTCTTAAATCTCCATTTTACATTCTTAGGCTTTTTAATGAGTTTATTCTTTAAGAACTCTAGGAATCACACAGCCCTGGGTTAAGAGGGCTGTCTTGCAAGCCAAACTGAGGCCAGGTCTGTAGCATGGCAATAGCAGTACATTGACCTGGGAAAACCCTTTTAGTGCAGGTGCAGCTCTTTCTGATAGCTTTTCCAGACTGCTTAATTCTTAAATCCCAGCTGAAATAAATAGTACTAAAGTCACACTTCTTTTGGTGTAACTGAGTCAGCGTTATTTTGGAGGCGTAGCTGTAATCATTGGAGACTTGTTCTACTTTTTCTGCCTTCTGTAGTGTGCACTCTGATGATCAGTCCTGCACTGACATGGTGTGACCAACACTTGACATGTATGCCTTGTTCCAGGGTTTGGTTTAACAAGGATTTTGATTTTGTGTTGTGGTGAGAGCAGGAGACTTACAAATAGATAACCTCACTAAACACTAATGTGTGAAGGAAGACCAAGAATCCCCTTCTTAAATCTCAAGAGAGCAGTGTCTGTGGTAACTCATTTCCAGGAAACAATTCAGTCCATCAATGCATTTGGCATCATAGTATCAGCAACAGTTTGGAATGACCAGGTGAGAGAGTATACTGGGAGGAGCAGAGGTAGATGATGCTGTGAAATGTCTCTTAGTGGTAAAATGTAAGCATACAAAAAAAGGTGGTGTGGGGGAGAGCTGTTCTAAACCAAAACAGCTGTTACATAGCCAGCAGATCAGTGTGCAGTTCTCAGTGACTGGTTTTGGTAGTGTGCAAGACTGGAAAATAAGGGGGGGTGTCTTTGTGCATCCTTGGAACCTTGTAGGCATCCTGCCTGTTCTCTGGTTCCTTGACTTGTCTCACCTATGAATGTTTTATAAATCAAGTGTTCATTGTCTTCTGTTGTAGAAATCTGACTGGGGAAGGAGAATGAGTCTAAATGAGATTGTCAGCAGCCTCAAATAATGTTTAGTGTACTTCTGCTGTTAAAGTGGACTGTTCAATGAATTTAGTGCATAAAGGACAGTTTAAGGAGAACCTGTTTTTCTTGAGCTATGCAACACCATCAAAGCAGTATTTTATTTTAAGAGAATGGGTACTTTTCAGTACTAGGGAGTTGAAGTTTTGAAGGAGTACTTGGGAGTTTGAAGTTTTGATGTGGTTGGATGGCAGTAGAGGATAGGGCAACTGAGATTTTGGCATTATTGTGGGGCAGTAAAACAAAGGATTGCTATGATATCATGGACAGGAGTGCACTTCATGGAAGGGTCTTATGGCAAGATGTTAACAGCTTCTCTGTAATCACCTGCAGGAAATAGTGTCCTGCATTCTGAATGCAAGAGACTGCTTTTAGACAAACAATGCTGAGCTGAAAAGAAGGAATAAAATAATAAAAAAATAAATCTGCAGAACTTGTCAATGATGCATTTTCTTAGATTGATCAAGTAGTTGTGACAATCATAAAGGACCCCCCAAAAATGGGATGTGGTTGCTGCTCATCATGAGGCTCAGTTTAGTGTGCTCACATGCACAGATGTAGCCTGAACTAGATGTGACTTGTGAGCCAAAGCATTCAGGTGTCATTACAGACAGCTCAAGGAAGAAGTCATTAGGGGTTATTAAGGAGGGAATGGAAAACAGTCTTTTTATAGACTGCTGGCTCATCTGGACTACTGTGCTTTGTTTGGGTTCTCTGAAAAGACAAGGTAGAAATTGCCAAACTATCAAAAGACAAACGGTGGGATAGAAAGCAGGCACAAAAAAGGAAGGGGCAAGGAGCATGACCATGGTAGGTGTTCTCTCACAGCAGCTCCTATTCTGTTGAATTGAAGATACTTTTAACAGTGACTTGTATAGATGTGCTCTGGTTCACTTTTGTGGTTAACACAGGAAGGCAGCAAATGAGAAGGAAATGAATGTCCTGTCTCTAATTGCAGAGTGTTTTGACAAGTTTTTAATACACACAAACTTTTTGCTGGTTTTTTTGTCTCTGAATAAGTAGAAATTTTATAAATCAATCAAAGTCCAATTATTTTTAAGTACAGTCTGAGTTTATAATAATGTCTGGGAAGTCTCCTCTTGCACAGAAGTGCTCTGTGAGGTTTCTGAGCTCTGGTTGCAGCCTACAGCTCCAGGGCAGGAGGTACAACACAGAGGGATTGCTGTTAGCACACTAGAACAGACTGCTATTTCCTAGGTCATTCTCACAAGATCCTGCCCTGAGAAATTCCTTAAAACAGGAATCATCATGTGGGAAAGCTCTCAGAAGGCTCCTGGTTATATATGTGTGATAGAGATTGAAAAGGGATAAAGCAGCTAAGGTCTTTTTCAGCTGTAACATGTATGATGCCCCTCCTGTCTTGGAGGTCTGGGCTGTGCTTCTCTGAGTGTTCAGAGGATAGTTATACAGCTGAGAACCTGTGCCAACAGGTATGTACTTTCTTTTAACTGTTTGGGTGATTGTAAGATGCCCATAATGTGCTCCAAGACATTCTTGAGTGCCTGGCTACTCACCTTTCCTACAAAAAGAATTGTTACAGTAAAGTCCAGTGCCTTCACTCTTTTATCCTGAACTAGCTTCTGCTCCTGTGAGGCTGAGCAGGGCTCTGGCACAGGAGGCACACCTTGTTGATGCTCCATGACAGCCTATAAGTCCCAGAAATTCTCTTTTGATGAGGGAGCTAGTTAATGCTGAGTGTCCCAGACCCACCTGTCCGGACTGACTGAAGAGCATCTCCAGAACTGCACAGCCCTGCTGCTAAATAGACCACAGAGATGTGTGAGACTTCCTTTCATTTTCTTTTAAAGCTATGTACTTTGCTTCTGTAGCAAACCTGCTCTTCCTTTCTAAATTTTTCCTCTTCTTGCATGATAGAACACACATTTTTGAAGCATACCTTGGCATTCCTGTTTCGTTTGGCATTACAAATCTTTTTGGTTTCCAGAGAAACTGCTTAAGTGCTCAGATGCTCTGGAGTTAAAATAGCACTGCAGGCTGCATTTAGAGGACTGGAAAGACAGCAGCATTCTTAACATCGCATTCTGATCACACTGGAGGCCTTGAGAGAAATGAAAATGCTTGGGGTAGGGCAGATTTTGTATAATGCCAGTGAGTAGTCATGACGTGCTGTGCTATTGTAAGGAAGCTGTGGTGTGTAATGAAATACAAGCTAGCAAAATGCTACAGGTGAAAGTTGAGTCTTTGTAAGACCAGATGGTTTCTAGAATGTAATTTTTTTTTTTTATAAGGAGAATGTCATCTGGTTCATTGGCAGTGGAATGCTAATGTTATTTCTTGCCCTTTCATTATGAACATGAAATATTCATGAGCTGTAAAGGTAATTGGGGATTTGTCTGTACTGAACTGAAGTAATAGAAGTGCATGGATGTGTTGCCCCACAACAAACATGGCCTCTAGAATTTGTCCAGGCTCTGCAGTGCTTCTGGTTTATTTTGCAGACACCACTTTCTGCTTTGCTTTTACACAGAACATCAGCTGAAGTCTCCCATGTAGCTGGGAAAAGCAAAAGCAGCTGGGATTTTCTTTCCTTACAGGAGAAGGAAGCTGTGCACGGATGTGATTTTCTTTGTGTTTAGACTGAGGAGGAGTTTATCAGTGATATCACTGTGGGGATTTTCTATGGGCTGATGCTTGTCCCAAGTGAAGGGGGCAAGCTGGAGAAGAACTTGTGTACACAGACCATCACAAAACACTGTTTCCAGTGTGCTGGACAGCATCAGTTTCCTGTTTTTTATAAAGGTGATTTCAGGAACCAAGAAGTGCAGACAATTTCTAAAAGCAAATAAATCAAATAAATGTAGCCATGCGTTGAAGTTCAGGGTTTCCTCAGGGAGAAACAACTAAAACACAGCTCAGTCTTCGTTTTCAGTCTTGAGGGATCTTGTTCAGTGAGGATCTCCTTCTGCATGGGGATCATCTCCCAGTGATGAGGAGTCATGTTAGTGTAATCTTTCCTGTGATACCTCGTTGACATCAGACTACGGTCAGTTCTGCAGTCACCAAAGTAAATGACATTTGTGTCTAAATATAATAAGTGAAATTTGTGTCTAAAAGTAAAATAAATAAATACATAAAATAGGCTATGACTATGGACTGCTATTGAAAAGCAGATCCAGAAATCAAAGAAGTAAAACTCTGATACCATGAATGGAATAATTTCTTCCGAAACTACTTTCTGCTGATTAACTTGTAGCATTACATGTTAGCTATTGATGATGCACTGGTAAAGACCAATTTTAGGGGGGAAAAAAACAAACAAACAGACCTTCTTACACCTATTAAAGAAATCCTAAATGTTTTTCAGTACCTTTGCATTCACAAAAGCTGTTAATAGTTGCTTAGTTACCATTGACCCTCATTAAGCTTTCCATTTAGGTGGTGATGAATTCAAAGCCATAAGGGAGTTCTGTCACAGGTGAACAATCTCTAAGTATTTTAAGGGCAGCACTTCAATAATAGGATGATTTTATTTTATTTTATTCACAGTAGGTTTAAAAAAATAAATGGTTTGCTATGGGATAGCTTAAGCCTATGTGCACACAGACTGGGTTGGGGATGGTGGTGTGGCTGCCAAAGTTCACTGACCTTTGTGAAATTAATGGGTAGGGCTTCTTGATCATTTGTGGAGCGAAGAACACTACTAAAGAGTGGTTAAGCTGGCATGGCAGCATACCTCAAATGTCTGCCATTGCAAGGAGGCTGTAGATGCACAAACTTAATATTTGAAAGCCATGAAAGTGGGTGAAATCCAAATCTAAACCTAACAGCTGTTTTTGCGCGTGCATTCTAAGAAGTTTATTTTCACTTAGATATATCTGAAGAGAGCTTGTGAGTTGGACCTGGGTAGGGAACCTGCTGTCTTCTCTGGGAACTGAAGAAGGGACAGGGATTACGGCGTAGTTAGATGTGTGGTTAATTCTTACCTCCTGCGTGGCTTTCATTGTCAAATTCTACATTTTTATCTATTATAAATATAAAATCATCCATCCTTTTTTTTTTTTTTTAATTTTTATTTTTTCCCCAGATGTTAAACCATCTAACATTCTGGTAAACTCTAGAGGTGAGATCAAGCTTTGTGATTTTGGTGTCAGTGGACAACTGATAGATTCTATGGCAAACTCATTTGTCGGCACGCGCTCCTACATGTCTGTAAGTACAGATTTGATAGCTTTGAGCTCACTCTGCATTATGGTACAGTTATCATGACTAATCGAACACAAAACCAGCTGTTGTGGCTGTTCCTATTGCTTTCACAGTTTGTTTCACTTCCTGCATTCCAGGAATATTCCAGCATGATATCACATTGGAGCTGGGGGAGAGAACTGTGGCAAAAAAGCCAAACGTGGGATATTTTCATAACAGTGCAGAAGACTGCAATTGCATCTACACTACAGAATGCAGTTGGTTAATGCATTTGCAGTTACAGTTTACAAAAGACAGTATTTGTGTCTTGTTCTCCTTATTTAATTCCCATACTTTCCACTCCAGCTTTCTACTGCAGTCACTTAGGGAGGCACACTGCTCCCTCATTAGTGGGTCTGTTGTGTCTGCTCCTGAGAACTCAGTGTGGCCCTGGTAGCAAGGAAAAGCATGGGAGTGGCTCTTGTGGGCAAGGCCATGGCAGCTGCTTTGTGGCTTACTGCGGTGTGCTCTTTATTCCTGTTCACAAGGAATACCTTGAAACTTGCTCTTCAAGGGAACTCTGCGTTACGTGAAGGTCATCGCTAATGGAAGTAAAGATCTCCTTTTCTAATATACTTACCTGTTCAGCATGCAATCAATTACCTCATAAAATCAGAGCATTCAGAATTCCTGCTGTAGAATTGAAACTCTGTGGGCTTGAACTTAAAAGACAAAAAGCATAATAATGCTGCTTCTGCTCAGCATGGGACCTGCATTTCTACATCAAAGCCAGTCTTCTCTTTTTTGCCATTTAGTATGGGTAACATACTTGAAATAACTGTGGCTTATGTTCCCACACACACACTTAGGGGCTGTTGCTAACAGCATTTTTTTTTTTTTTTTTAATCTCTTTGAGGCTTTTGGCATGCTGCTGGCTTTCCTTTTTTCTTCTGGTAGAAAGAACAAGAGCAGAGTGCTGCCTACTTCAGGGTTTTTTTTCACTTTCTTGTTTCTAAGAGACTGAGATCCAGCTTTGCTTTATGTCTCAGTCCAAGCCATGACTGTGATTTTTGTTCTTTTAATATCACCTGAAGTACCTTCTCCTGCAGTATCTCCTTTAGCATACTGCGTAAAATGCCAGCTGGAGCGTTGTTACATGCAAAAGAACATCATCGTCTCTTACATGAGGGTGTGTGCAATCAACAGTGCCTAACTTGAATCATTTTCTAGATTTTAAGTATATATATTGTGCAGGCTTCTTTACACTTACATTCAGTGAATGTTTGTATATTTTCCTTTTGGGGCATCTTTAACCACAGCTCAGAAATCATGTGGTTTTTCCAAATGGCTTCAAATGAGCTGATGTGGCAGTGAAGTGTAACAAACATCAGTAGATTACAAAGCTCAACAGTTTATTCAGAAACTATTTGAATTTGGATGTAGAACTGAAGCATGCCTATACATGTAGTAGCTCTTGCATAAATACATTTCTTTTTCGGGGACCTATGTGAATGATATCAGCTGACAAGAACAACAGACCACAGGGTTACTGCTAGACCACCACAACACTTTTGCACCCACACATAAATGTACCTTCCCTCTCTTTCCCAAAATATAAAACCTGGTTCGGAGAAGCCAGGTGAATGCTTAGTTGCCTCTACTAGTTTTGTTTCCTTGTTCTTTAATTATCCCATCACTATTAATAGTTGCAGCATTTAGATGTCATGCTAAAGATGTAAAACAGCAGTGTGGTAGCATCACTTGTAAAAGTCTCATTTATTTGTAAGGTAATACAAAGTTTGTAGAAATTCTGGAACTGTGGATGAGATTTCTGGAAGTTATGCTGCTCATTGGAATGTGTCACACTAATGTATGGGGATTTCACCACCTGCTTTATTCAGGCTATTATAGAGTACAACTTTGAATTTCTTTGTTACAGTACTTTACTGTGTCTACATTTTCTTCTTTTTTTCCTTGTAGCCAGAAAGGCTGCAGGGAACTCATTATTCAGTGCAGTCGGATATATGGAGCATGGGGCTCTCTCTGGTAGAAATGGCCATTGGCAGATACCCCATTCCTCCTCCTGACTCTAAGGAGCTCGAGTTGATGTTTGGCTGCCCGGTAGAGGGAGATTCTCCAGTCACAGAGACCTCACCCAGGCAAAGAACACCTGGTCGACCAATGAGCTGTAAGTTCCAATGTGAGAGGCAATTAAAGCAATTAACAATGAAACAAGCCAGTGTGAGCCATACCAGATAGACTGCCATCTGTACTACTGAGACATCTCTGCAGTGTCCGAAAGACATACAAAACTCATGTTAAGATATAAAATCAGATTCTTTTCTGATATGCTTTGCTGCAAGCTTAGGTTCTTGCTTATTAAGTATTGATCTGCATAATGTGGCTTTATACTTTAAGTAAATAAAAGTGGAACAGATGAGGTTGGGTAGGGCATCTGCTTCAGTCTCACTATTAGAATGTATTGGGGTTTGAAAATCAAGGACCAGATGCTAGTAACCATTTCTGAATGCCATTAAGATGCATTGTGTTGGTATGGTTCATCTCCAAAGATGCAACGATATCCAAGTACAGGATAGATTCTCAGTGAAGTTAATGATTTGGATCAGACTTGACAGTAATGATCTCTCCTGGAATGAAAGTATTATTATGCTACTATTTCGCTTTCCCTCTGTGAATTTACTGGGTGCCCAGAAACTCTGCCATGCAGGAATCAAGCATATGCCTGTTAGCTTCTGAAAACAGCCCTACCTCTTGAGAGTGACGCTGTTTTCCCACCTACCTTATTTCTTCTTAGCCTATGGACCAGACAGCAGACCCCCAATGGCAATCTTTGAACTTCTGGATTACATCGTCAATGAGGTAATCAACTACCTGCACTAATTTAATTGTAAACTTTTAGAATACAGAATTTGATGGAATATAGGAGTAATGTCATGGTAAGTCAGGTTCTGATCTTTATTTCTGCATGTCCTTGTTTGGGTTGTCAGCCTGAAAACTGAAGTCTGCGAGTCTGCCTGATATTGCTTGAGAGCTCAACTCTGGGAAGAAGGCCTAGGTAGCATCAGGGCAGCTTTACTCAGATGTTGGACTTAGCTGGTAGACTCTGGGTAGGTTGTACAGCATCCTTCGTTCTGCTTTAATTGATGGGACTCTTCTTTGTAATTTGTTTTCAGCCACCTCCAAAACTGCCCAATGGTGTTTTTGGTTCTGAATTTCAAGATTTTGTTAACAAATGGTAAGTATTTTCTCTGCTAATGTGCCTAAAGCTCATTTTATGGGCACCAGCTTGACAACGTATGCATTCAAAGAGAACACCAAAGCTAGGAGCTATTCCACTCTTTAAGATATGATCTCTGCATGTGTGGCAACTCAAAATTAGTACTTCCTCGGCAGTGAAAACACCACTGTACTTAAAAGGACTGATCATGCAAAACTCTTTTGTAAGAAGATTCATACTTTTATGAGTAATGTGCAGAGCATTCTGCAGTGAGCATTCCATGTGATGCAGAAGTCTTGCATGCTCCAGGTACTTTTTTCCCTCCCTAATGGCTCATTGAATCATTGTCACAGTATTCATTTTCTCACCTCTTTACTTTTCCAAGTACTGGACCTGTATGATCAGTTTTAAGGGAAGTAGTTTCCTCAGATCAATAAGTTTGTTCTTTTAAAAAAGGAAAGGAAAAAAAAAAAAAAGCTAGTTCTGTTATTAGCCATTTCTACCAGAAGGAAGAGTGACACAAAGGAACGACTACGAGATACTGAGCTGGAAAAGGCTTGGGTAAAACAGACTTGAAGGATAGCGTGTGATACTGTTGAATTTAAATGCAAATTTGATCTCTGCAGCCTGATTCTGTACTCTCACTTCTGCCCCCACTGAACAGTGTTGTATCACTCAGGTTTTCACACCTAAAATTATATCTGTGAAATCTATAGAGGCAGCTGCTTACAAAAAACCTCATGCTTTTATCTAGAGCGGTGTCTTCCCAGGACAAAGGCAGTACACCAACACAGTCTTACTTGATCTTTCTTTTGAGTGTAACCTTTGTAATGCTTTGTTTTTGTAGTTTAATTAAAAATCCTGCTGAGAGAGCTGATTTGAAGCAGCTGATGGTAAGTTAAAGTTCTTAACTTGAAGTAGAACACTATTCCATACAGGTTGGGTTCCTCAGTTGAGCTGAGATGAGTGTCAGAGCGTAAAGAATGTCACTTGTGCCTCCTGACACAGCTCAAACAGTTCTGGGGGGAGGGAGTGCTTCTCTTATCCAGAGATCTAGAGGCCTCAGGCTTTTACACACCCTTAAAACAGGAGCCCCGTGCTGGTTTTGCCATTTGGTTGATTAGCAGAATAGCTTTTACTTTGGTTTATTAGCCAGTCATAAAGTATGTAAGAGGACAACTGAACTAAGTTTCTCTAACCTTATGGACTACTTAAATGAAGTTTTAGCAGCTTCTGGGAAAGAAGCTTGCTTCTCTTCTTTCATCAGCCTGGTACTGCAAAATCTGTGAAGCCACTAGATACAGGCAAATCTTGCATTTTTTCTACATGAAATGACTTTCACCTTCACTGGATCTTCTCATGGCCTCAAGTTTAATGCTAGGGCTTAAGTTGTACTGCAAAAAATACATTTTTCTGTGCCCTGATACTGCCGTATAGTAAGTAAGGCTGCAAAATACAATCAAATTTTCTGTTATAAAAATCCCTTGTGTATGAAAGCAGACATTTTCCAGAGTGTGTTATCTGAAGCAGCTGAGTCACATTCTTATCGTGTACTGTGTTGTAAGTACCCTTCAGTAAGCACTGTGTAGGCAGTATTCCTCTGGAATACTTTGCAGTTTGGACTCTTCATATGCTGGTTATTTCAGTAATCCTGCAGAAGAGCTCTAGTGGTCGCCTTAAGCTTGCTACAAAACTTGGCGGGCCACGTGAATACAGAAAGTAAATCAGACTTAGTGTAGCTCATTCAAAATGACTCTTTACCTCATCGCGTTGCCTTGCTGAGTGTTTGAGTAACTTTTATTTTCTTCTACCAAGATTCATGCTTTCATTAAGAGATCTGAAGCAGAGGAGGTGGATTTTGCAGGATGGCTTTGCTCAACCATAGGCCTTAACCAGCCAAGTACACCCACGCATGCTGCTGGAGTCTGAGTGTGGAAGAGCAAATCCTGTCCCGTACATCTGTTAACAGCGCTACTTTGGTCCTATTTCCTAAGCTTGTACCTGTTCAAACACGTATTTCACCTCTTAAGGAAGAATGTCTTTATAGCATGTGCCAAATTGTTTTAAATTTTGTCATCAACTAATTGGTATTGTATTTGGGTTACACTTGTTTGCTGACCAAAATGTAAGATGTTTAAGTTACAGTGCTTGCTGATTTTAAGTGGTTATGGATATTCTTTCTTAATGAAAATATCACTGGGGGAATTTACCCCTGGATTGTTTGAACTTTATCAAGACTCTTGGTAAATCGTTGGTACTTCAGTCATGCTTACCTAATCTCCCATGCAAAGAAAAGGATTAGGGATGCTCCGAAACTTTATCTGTTGAGCATGCTTTTGCTGCTGCCAAACTGTATCTTGGAAGTTAGGCCTAATGGTTCCAATTTTGCTGTTGTTTAGAGATCACTCTTTCCAGGTAAAGAAGGCAAGAGCTCTGCATTCCTTGGAGGGGACAGAGCAATATTCTACTTGTAGACTTGTTCATATTTCTATATTTATTTTTAAAATGTGTCATCATACTTGGATTTACTGATGTATGTCTTTCCGATTGATTAAAAGGTTAGCTTTCAGAAGTGTCCTACAGAATCATGACGAAGATCTGGGCAATTTGCTTTCTTTTAACCTTAAGACAGCTGTGTTTGGTGTCTAAAGTGTATGAAAATCCTCTATTGTTTTATTCTCTCAGATGTTTAGCAGTGGATTCTCTTAATAAATATATTATCAAGTAATTTGAAGCTTTTCTTTTAAACTCCAAGGAACACTTCACCAAGACCTTCGTCTTAATCAGTGCCATATTCTGTGCACTTCATTCTCTATCTTTCTCATGTATGTGACAGACAAACCACTACACTGAAGAACTACAACAGTACTTTTTACTGGTTGTTAAGAGGAAATATGCAGAATGTGGACAACAACTGAGATAGGAAAGCTAATTTTACTACTTTGTGCCACGTGCAGCAGTAATTTCAACACTGCAAGTACAGTTACATGTAATTGGACAGCAGCAATGGTACTTTAGTGCAACATGGAGAAGAGGTTGCTGGACTTAACTTCAAAGGGCCGCTTCAGGGAAAGACAGCAGGGAGAAAGAATATGCAGGATAGACATGAAAACTGTTTGGTAATCTGCTGGGGCCACATAACATGTTTTCAAAGGTCAAAATTTGTCTCTGGAGGTGAAACCCCAGACGAGCTCCAGAGGGGCTGTGCAGCAGTGCCGTAGGGAGCAGATGTTCCTGGGCTGAGATGGGGCTGGAAGTGCCACAAACATGCTGGGAACAGCAGATTGCAAGAGGAGGGGTTGGCTACTGAGATGCATACAAGCTAACTCTCTGTATGCCTCTAAAGAACCATTTGACACTCCAAGCCATAACATTTCTTGTTCAGACTTTTTATTTTTCTCCTGCGAGCCTCAGGAAGGCTTTGCCAAGTGTTTTGAATTCACATTCTAAGCTCTTTCATCAAGACATCCAGGCTTGTCAGAAAAATAATTAGTCTTCAGTACAGGGTGAAGCTGGAATTACATTCTAAAGTTCTGTTCCTATAGCCACAAGCCAAATAAGAGCCAAATAATCTCTCTTCAAACAGTGGCAGGAAGGTAGCAGACACTGAATCAAATGCTCTGATGACACCCAGGATACTGGATGCTTTCCTCAGTTCTTTTCCTGCTCTTAAAGGCAAACTCCAGCTAATGGTTGATTTTATTCCCTCTGAGCTGTTAATGCCAGAGACAGCAATAGCACCTCTAGCTGGCTGCACAGTGAACAACCTGTATTGCTGTGGCTATTTTCTTTATCACACTGTCTTATTAAGTGGCTAAGGATGATATTTTTACTGGTCTGCTTTTCATCAGCTTAACAGAGTTTGATTTTGTATCCCTCAAAGCAAGTCTCTAAGAATTGATCACATAACCAGCTGTTGCACTTGGTGCCCACATTCCACGAGGACGAAGAACACACTGTGTACCTATAGGAGCACTATGAGCTTGTCACCATACCACTGAATACACTGTGGAAGGGACTTTGCATCACTTTCCAAGTCAATTTTAATTTTTCATACTCCTTATACATAATTTTAAAGTGGAAGGCAGGCTGGCACTGAACTACATTTCACTGCAAGGGAAAAAGAAAAAAAGCTAAAAATATTAGTTCCTTATTATAACTAATATGGTCTAATTCTTATTGTGCAGTCTGTGGAAGAATAAAAGGCCAAGTGGCTGCTATGCTGAATGAGCAAGTAAGAAAAATGTGGCTGTTTCATCAGCCTGACAGTACTTAAAAACAGCACCTGTAGGGACAAGAGAGCTCCCTTGCTACTGCACTCAGTATCAGGGCAGCAGCACAACGTCTGCTTCTCCTGCTGAGAACAACTACGGCTTCTCTGGGTCACACTTACAGGACACGGATGTTGAGCTGTCCGGGAACAGAGCACTGCAGCAGAAGGCCTGGAGACAACGCTGGACACATCTTTTCTCACTGCCTACCTTTGAACTTCCAGTTTAAGCAAATGAGGTTATGATACAACCACTGGTTCACAGCCAGCCTCTGCGGCCTGGTTTTGTTTTTCAGCAACAGCAAATAAGAATGGACCAATTATTGCTTTCACTGAGTTAAATTAGTCTGACTCAATTAACGACTTTTACCTTGTATAAAGATGTCGTAGCAAGCTACACATCAGGTCTGCAAAACAGATTATGCTACATAGTGGTGCAGCAAGTTCTCATTCTTTTAACATCTAATTCAAAATCTGCCAAGCCTGGGCCATTTGTGTCCCCAAAGGTAACTGTGACTCCAGGAGGGTGGCGTGTCACACAGCCCACAGCACAACACGAGCATCTGCTGGCAAGAGCAAAGGAGAAATTCCTGAGTCTGCATTAAAAAACATCTTTGACTCTTCCCTCTCAAGAATCCGATTCCTCCTCCTCTTCCATCTCCTCTTCGTAATCTCGAATACCCAGCTGTAATTCGGTTTGATTGATAGCGGCCTCGTTGTCCATCTGCCCGAGGATCTGTCACGATAAGAGAGCGCAACTAAGGGCTGCCGGCGCCAGGAGCCGCGCTGCGCTCAGCTGAGGTGGGAGCCGTCACCGCCCCGCACAGACGGCACCGCAGCTGCCGGCCCCAAGAGCCCGAAGCGGCGGCGACCGGCGGAACAACGTGAGGCAGCTCAGCGGAAGGCTCAGACCGCGCCCGCATCCCGGCTAAAACGCCGCCTTACACTTCGCAGCATCAGACGCAGGCCGCCATCCCCAGACCCGGGGCAGCACCTGCGGGGACGGGGAAGCCTTCGGGCCGTTCCGCCGCGCCTCACCTGCTGCGGGTCCTCCGCGCCCGGGGCGGCGACCGGCTCCTCCTCCCGGGATCGGATCATGGACTGCAGCGCGAGCTCCTCCACCTGCGCGCGAAGGGACGCGAAGGACTCGCGGTCACGCAGGAGCGGAGCGCTTCCGGCGCCCGGCGTCCCCTCGCGACGCCGCGGCGGGAGCGCGGCCCGCCCCGCTCCCGGAGCGCAGCGCCCGCCCGGTGCCACCGACCTTGAGCCGGGTGAGCTGCTCGTGCAGCGCCGCCTTCACCCGCAGCAGCGTCTCCTCCTCCTTGCGCAGCTCCTGCAGGCGGCTCAGCATGCTGCCCGCCGCCCCTCCTCCCCGCTCCCGAGAAGCGCGGCGGCCGCGCCCACGTGACCCCGAGGGCGGGAGGACGCGGAGCGGCCCGAGAGTGCCGCGTGACGTCACGGCCCCGCCCTTTGCAGCGCTGCGCCGTACCGCGCTGCGGCCGCCCCCGCGCGGCGGAAGGGGAGCGCGGAGCTGCGAGCTGCGAGCGCGGCTCCCGCCGCAGTCGCGCCGCACAGCTTAAGGGAAAACCGCCCTCTCGCCCCAGCCGCACGCTGTACCAGCCGCTAGAGCCACGCGTAAAGGGCGCTGCCTGAGAGCTCCGCCCCCGGCTAAGGAGCTCTGCACTGCCCCATCACCTACGGCAGCATCTTGAACGGGCTCCGCAGGAACACAGAAGTGAACAACGTGAATAAAGCTCCCTCCCAACACATTACAAGACAGTAGCACAGCAGCCTCACGTGAAGACTCACGCTGGACCCCACCTCCCCTGGGCACACACTTCTCTCACCCACGTGTGCTTACAGTGCCCTCGAAGCCCCCCCAGCCTTTCCCCATCCACCTTGAGCCACACTCCTCACCCCCAGCATTCACCACTGTGCCAGACCACCACAAAGGCACCTTGCTCTTCCAATAGAATTTATTCTCTGGAGTTCCACACTACAATTTTCTGAGCTCAGGTGTTCCAAGTGCTGCCCCTGCTCATGCTTCAGCCTTGCCCTTTGCTGGGGCCTTTGCTGGGGACTTTGCCGGGGCCTTCGCTGCCGATTTTGCTGGAGCTTTGGCTGGGGCTTTGGCCGGGCCCTTTGCTGCGGCCTTTCCTGCAGCCTTGCTTGCAGGCTTGGCCTTGGTCTGCGCCTTAGCTGACAGCTTGGCCTTGGACGTGACATTGGCCTTGGCTTTGGCTTTCTTTTCCTCCTTGAGTTTGTGCTACAACAGAAAGAAGAAAAACAACTGTTAGCACCTACAGAATCGGTTCCAATGCCTCAGACTGCACGACCAGCTTTGTCCTCACATTCTGGGCATGGCGCAGAATAGTGTTGCGGCGCATTGTTTTGGCGTACGGGTTCAGCTTTATCATGACTCTCAGATTCTTCAGTGGGTTCTTCTTCAGGACTCTGCGGTGAATCTTCTTCCTGGGAAGAAGAGAGACGTATTGTGATTCCCTTCCACAGCTCACAGGCTGTAAAACCTTCCTAAAAATCTCACTTAAGGGAATCACAATTCCTAGTATTTACAGCCAGTATCTAAAGAAATCCCAGCGTTATCGGACATCTCAAGGCACAAGGATTTCTGTTCTCAGTGTGAAGTGTTGCACTTGCCAATAATTAAGAAGTGATTGCGCATAGTAGTTAACAGCTAAAAATTATTACTTTGGAGCACGCAGCGCCTTCTGGATCTCCTGGCTTCTCAGGATTCTTCCAAGGTCTGTATTGGTCATCTTGTGCATTGGCAGGCTGGGAAGCAAACATTCAGAGTTTAGTTGAAAAATAAAAACATATAAAACCAATTCAATAAAAATAAGCATTTAGTAAAAATTACCGACAGTATTCACTTTCCATACCCAACCTGGACAATCTGTGGCTCTGCTGGGTTATCCTGCTACCCCCCCATGCAGCTGGGTCAGGTGTTACTATGCTTACTTGTAGTCACTCTTCAGAGTGGCAGGTTTGCGCCAGGTGCCGTACAGATCATCCAGCTTGCGGAAGGCGCTTTCAGTCCAAATGCAGAAACGCCCAACGTGGCCACCAGGAGCAAGTCTCAACAGGTTCAGCTTGTTCACATCAAGAAGAGTAATTCCTGCAGAAAAATAGAAAGGCCTCTTCAGTTATAACAAAAAGCAAGCAACACAGGACCAAGAAACAGACTATAAAGTACACAAACTGCTATGGTTTTATTAGCTTTTATACGAAGATGCGTAAACCTGTGTACAATAAAGTGTTTATAACAGCTATGTTAAAAAAGAAGTCAGTCTTCTCCAGCAGCAAACTTAAAAGCTTCATTTTTACAATCTCAAAGGCAGTTACTGAATGGTAACAGACACACAAACATCCCTCAACATCACCAAACCAGATTCCCAGAAATAAAATTACAGCTACTTTAGCTAGAAGTCAGAACTTCCACAAAATCATGTGTTTCAGAAACACGGACCAATGAAGTGGAATCTCATCATTCTAAGCTGTTTTCCAAAAGTGAAAAAAGACTAAACAAGATTCAAGTTAAAATTACCTGGGATATTCCGGAAAGCTCTAATGATGCCATTGTCTTCATTGTAGATGATGCAAGGTCCCCTGCGCTGGATGCGACGGCGATTCCTCATCTTACCCTTCCCAGCCCTCATGCGCTGAGAGGCATAAACCTACAAAAAGAAAAGAAACGCGTAAGTATTTGAAAAAGTCCAATTTACAGTAGTAAGAAGAAGACACTTCAGTCAGAACTTCACAATCATCACTGATAATCTGAAACACGGACCAGTGAGAAGTTCATCATTCTTACGACTCAAGAGAGAGACTGAGATGCTGGTGTTGTTACTCAGCACTGAAATGAAGGGAACCAAGTACAAAGAGTAAAGCAACATAGGAAGAAACTGACTTTGACTGCTTAAACGTTTTTGTTTTTTTTCTTTACAACTGCTCTAAAGGATTTTTCATGGCATCAAACCAATACAGAGCAATCTGCATATCTTAATTTAACGATGGCAGAACCTAATGATGAATGCCCTCAGGAACATACCTGTACCAACTCACCTTTTTTATGTCATTCCAAGCTTTAAGCTTCTTAAGAAGGAGAACAGCTTCCTTTGTTTTCTTGTAACTCTCAACTTTGTCCTCAACAACCAGAGGAAGTTCTGGGATCTCCTCAATGCGGTGACCTAACAGGGGTTTTACATGACATTAAGTTATCCAATGACCCTGGTCATATGCACGCATTTCAAGATATTGCCTTGCACATCCAGAAACAAAAATTAAAAAATGGAAATCTAATATGGAGGTGTTCTAAAAAGAGCAGAGAAGCTCCCGTGCAGTCTTACTGGCCTGCCTCAAACAATACTCAAGTAGATTAAGCATGATCCATGGCTTCTATGAACAGAAATCAAACCAAACTGCCATTTAATTCAAAATTCAACCTCATTTTCAATCTTGTCCTAACAGATTATTGATGTCAGCAACACACACACAGGAAGCTCGGCACTGCCTAACTTCCATCACAGTGAAACCCCCAAAATTCCACACCCAGTTGTACATAAAAATACTCAAGCTACTGAAGGAGGGGACTGCATCCTTAATTTGAAAGGGAATTTATTATCCACAAGACACATTTCAATCCATTTCAGAGTAACCGCTACTGCTCAGGCCATGCAAATATTCCCAGCAATTCCCACCTTTAGACATGACCAGTGCTGGAAGAGCTGATGCTGCCAAAGCAGAACAGATGGCATAACGTTTCTGAGTTACATTCACTCTGCGGTGCCAGCGTCGCCAAGTCTTGGTTGGGGCAAACATGCGGCCTCCACGGCACATCTAAGTATCTACAGTTAAGAACAACCTTTCAGAACTATGTTTTCCAGTGTGCCTCCTTTAACACTTGCTCAGCATTAACTGTTCGTCAGCCATCTGTACCAGTTCACTGACAGCAGGCAACTGTCACTGAGCACAGAGTAAGACGCAAATTACGACATCATGGCAAGACAGCATCCAACACGAGACTCAACACTTCTGCAGTGAAAAAAAGACAGAAGAAGAAATTGTCCTGTTCAATAAAACAAGCCTGAATTTGCACAGATGGTTCTAATCACAGTTTTCACAGTGATCTCAGGTTTGAGGACAGCCATTATCTCAAGAAGGATTCAATTTCACATTGAGATAATTAAAAATAATTTTGCCCTGGATGATCTGAGATTTACACTGATGTGACCAGCAGCTATGAAAGGATACATTTCCAAAGGCACCCTGGCCAGAGCGGTGAGTTCCACCACCTCGTACTCGAGGAATACGAGCAACAGCTCTCCCAGTACCCCAAGACTCGGCACTGGTCTGATGACCTGCAACAGGAAAGAGTTCAGTGCAGAATGTGTCAACACTGCTGTTTTCCCAAAGCCAGATTTGTTGAGCCTGGGACCAAGCATCAGAACTTCCACTGTTATCATATGGTTCAGAAACACGGACCATTGAAGTGGAATCTCATCATTTCAGCAAAACAAATCCTGATCAGGTAAAACAGCTCTTACAGGATCTGCTTACGTCAGAATCAAGTACGATAACACAACAATTTCTAAACTTGATCTTTAACGTGGAGGCCTGCATTGGCACTGCAGCTCCTAGCAGATTAACACGTTTGTGAACTGCCATCAGAATTAAATTTGAAAGCACTTGCACAAATTCCTTTGAAAGCAGTAGACATCTGCATCTACTAGCTTCTGAGGCAACTCTAGCTAACAGCCATTTGCGCAGGTTCATTTTAAGTGAATACCACAGATGGAAGTCTCACGTAGTCAACATGGAGCAGGGGATTAAAAAAACACAGCATTTCATTGAAGTTTTTTGCCTGTCAAGGTTATGTCTCATACAATTTAAAATCAGATTGTTAACGATCAAAATAGTTTCCTTGTGTTCTCTTCAAAATCTAACCGAACAGTGCTTCTGTTATTTCAACTCTGAATTTCTTTCCCTTTCAACCCAGCTGCATTAAAACCAACAGCTCCCACATCATTTCCATCCATCCCAGGGACAAACCATACCCGCGAGCTCGCTGACGGCATAGGGCTGCCTGTTGTTCTTGCGCAGGTTGGTGTGAACGAAGTTCACGACGTCAGGGCGAATGGGAGCCTTGAACACTGCTGGCAGGGTGACATTCTTGCCGGATGCTTCCCCCTTTTCAGAGTAGACAGATATCAACGGTCGAGCGCAAGCCTGGAAAAGAAAAGGAAAAGCTCTTAAGCACAAGTAAATTAGGTTGCTATCATTCAAACTCTTCCACTATTGCTCAGAATTAAACGTGTCTGCAGCTCAACAGTGCCAGCACGATAACAGCAGGCAACTGTCACTGAACACTGGATAAGACGCAAATTACATCATCACAGCAATATCCATGCTGACAGCACAGCTCCCTGCACATTCCTTGTTCTGAACACCACAGCTGAGGTTTGAGACCAGGAGATGGCAGACACAGGGACAAGGTGATCCAAGGGTTGGATCTTGTGTTGAGGGACACGGTTTAGTGAGTACTATTGGCAACAGGAAGATGGTTGGACTGGATGAGCCTGAACCTCTTTTCCAACCTTGGTGATTCTGAGAGCTCTGCGCCTTCTCAACAGCTTCCCATTTGCTGTTCAGAACAACTACACCTACAGAACCCACCTGTATTTATCAGTTTTTCAAAGCCTTGAGATTCAGGTTATAATACATGTTACAGTAAAGTGAATAAAAGCCATCCTGCCTGAACCAACGGCTCTTAATGCCTGCAATGACCACAGCCAGGTGAGCTCCGTACCGGAGCACCGTAAACGTGCCCACAGCTCGATGCTGTGAGCCACTCACAGACAGCTGGGAAACTTCAGCTCACACCTTCTGAAGCCCCGAGGCAAAACTACGCCGCACGTAAACGGAGGAAAGGCCAGGATCACGATCTGAAGCGCACCAGACCGAAGCTTTTTCTACTTTATTTCAAGGAAAATAAATAAATAAAATCACCCCCCCCACACAGCTACCAGGGACATCTGCTGAAGAAACCTTTCCTTCAACTCGCTGCGCTGCTGTCGCTCGGCCTACGGAATGTACCCGACAGCAGCAGGAGAACGGACCCGCCGGGACCCCAGCGCCGCTCCCCGCCGAGCTGAGCCGAGCCGAGCCGAGGCTCCACGCGGCCCCAAGATGGCGGCCGCCTCCTCCCCCCCCCGCCCGCTGCCCTCGCGCCGCACGCGGCTCTGCTCCGCCCGCCGGGCCCGGCTCCCCCAGCCTCCGCTCTCCCCACGCTCCCCTCTGCTCCCGCACCGCCCGGCGCCCCCCGCACCCCTCCGGGCCGCTCCTCACCATGACGGCAGCGCAGAGCCCGCGTGCTCCGCCTGCCTCCGCCGCCGCCCAACCGGAAAAGGAAGTCAGCCAGCCAGCGCCGCCTCTACCAGCGCCGCTGTGTCCTTCCGCGCTCCGCTCCGCTCCACCCCCCTGGCGCCCCGCCGCCCGCACGCGTCACCTCAGCGCCACCACACCGCGCTGCGCAGCTCCGCGTTCCTCCCCCCTCCCCCCTCCCCTCCGTATTCCGTGGCGCCGCCGCCACGCCCCGCGCTGAGGGACTCTTTTCTGGCGGAGGCATTCGGCGTGATGGGATGTACGATTATCTAAGTCAAGTTTATAAGAGAGCTTTTTTTTTATTTATGTGTGTGTGTATATATATATATATATATATACATATATTTACTTATTTATTTTACGGGAGGAAATAAAGTCGAGTAAAACCTGCTGGCGGGTGGTGGGAAAATAAAATAAAAATAAAAAAATAAAAACACGACGCCCCATCGGCGGATGTAGGCCCGGCGGCGGGGGAGGCACGCGGCGATGGGCGCCGAGCGGAGGCGCGAGGCGGTGCTGGAGCTGCGGCTGGCGCTGCTGCGGTGCGGGGCGGCGGGAGCGGGGTGCGGTCTGGCGGTGTGGGCACGGCGCTGAGCGGCGGTGCTTTGGGGGGGGGGGGATAAAGCGCCTCCAAAACGCCGCTGCCGCGCCTGAGTGCTCATTGTCACTTGCAGGGTACACGAGGAGGGGAAGGAAAGCGTCCCTGCACGCCCGTCTGTCTTTAAGGTAAAGCTGTGCGCGGGAACAAAGCCTCAGCTCCGCGCTTTGCTCGCGGCGCTGCTCGAGGCGGCGGCGGCGGCGGGAACGGCGCGTGGGCGGGAAAAGGCGCCTCAGACAACGTCCCTCAGGAGGGCGGCGGGAAGCGGCCGGGAAGATCTGAGGTTCCTTCGCCCTCCGCCGCGGCTGTGGGTTACGCGGTGTCTGCAAGCGCAGCTTTCGGGAGAAACTCAAAGATGAAGTGGCTAAAAGATGCTTTTTAGCGGATGCTCCGTCTTGGGCTGCGTGGTGGCTGCAGCCCCGCGCCTCAGAGCGGTTGAGCTTTATGTACGTAGTGTATCTGTATTATTATTTTTCTTCCCAGGATGACGTAGAGATCCGTTTCATTGATGGCAGCTGCAAAAGCCCCGTTGAAAGGTTTTGGAATGGAAGCAGCATGCTGTATGTCCTGCAGCAGGCAGTGAGTGTTGCCTCTTAGTTTCACGCTTTTAAGCATCACCTGAACTGTTCGTTTTCTTCCTGTCCAATAGCCTCACGTGTCCTCCTGCATTGTTCTTGCAGGGCCTCAGTGAGGGCAGCGACCCAACAGAAGAACCAGGAGCAGAGGATGCCCTTCACACCTCTCAGCTCACACCCACAGAGGGCACCGGCCCGGCTGCGCTGCCTGTCCAGAGAGCAAAGTGGGTGCTCACACATCTGCTTCCCTCCCTCCCCTCGTTTCAGTGCATTTTTTTTTCTTTTGCCTCTCTTGCTAATGTTCAGCACCTGTTCTATTATTGATCCTTCAAAGTTAAATACTTACCGGTTTATTGATGACCTGAGCACTGTTCTTTCTGCAGAATGGCACACCTGGTAGAAGTGTTTCCAACAAGGTGTAGCTGAAGTCCTGGTGCTGGAAAAGCACTCGTGGGCTGTCCTGCTGTGCTAAGGGACTGCGTCACTGCAGTGTGCAGAAAGCTTAGTAGGGCTGAAGTGTCTGTCTTTTGAGAGCTTCAGTGTGAGAAATCTGGTCAGGATTTAATCATTCAGCTGTTATTAAAATACAAGACTGGGTAGCGAATTGTGGTGACTTGCTTGGTTAACTAACTTATCCCTTTAGTATCCTTTAATTTTAAAATTCAGTTATAGGTTTAGGGCTTTTTCATGTGTATTATATTGTATGAAATATATTCTCAATTATCATAGAATCCTAGAATGGCCTGGGTTGAAAAGGACCACATCTAGTTCTAGCCCCCCTGCTATGAGCAGAGTTGCCAGCCATCAGACCAGGCTGCCCAGAGCCACATCCAGCCTGGCGTTCAGTTATGATATATTTCTTTTCCTTCACATGTTACCTATAAGAAGATGATTATGGTGCTGCATCCCTTCTGTAAAACAGTGTAATGCCTGCTGATGAGGCAGGGCAAACAGGAGTTGTTGCTGTGGTATTATTCAATGTTCTACATAACAGATAAATTTTGTTATACTTGCTGATATTCAGTTCTTTCCTTTTCACATCCCCAGGCAGCTTATTTCCCTGTATACGATGGCACAAAATCCAAACATGACCCACTTGAAGATCAGTGAATGGGTTGTGCTTCCGCCCCTCTGGGTACGGTGTGATGGCTCCGACCCTGAGCACACTTATTGGCTTGGAGCTGAGCCTCTCAAAGCTGGAAACAAAATCACAGGGATGAGTTTTCATACGGTTACGTGTGATGGTAAGGTTATAATGTTACATGCAAAATTGAATGAGGAAGGCTTAAAAATGAGGAAAAACTAACAAGTGGATGCTGCCTTTGTGCGATGTTGGCTTGTACTGCTTCTAATCCTTGTTTGTTTTTTTGAAAAAAGAAAGATGTTTGTGTGCAGTGTGGTAGTAACTTACATATCTTGTACGCAACAGTGTCTGTGCAGGCCTACCTTTGCTCAGGTGCAGTGACTTAATGGACATTTAAATGTGATCCTACTGAAAATGAAAGCGTAAATGCAAGAAGCGGTACTCCTTTCTAGAGGACAATGTGAAGCTGAATGCAATACTGAAGAATTAATTCTACATGCTAAATATAACTTGCATTTTTTTACTCTTTTTTCGCAGGTCCCTCAGCTGATAAAACCTGTTTTGTGAACCTAGAAGAACTCAAAACGGCTCATAAAGTCAAACACCATTCATCTGTTGTAGGTCTTTTTCATCTGGCATTGCTTATCATTTATTTTCTGTCTATGATGCTGATTTAGGGAAGCTTTGTAGATAGTATTTAGAAAATCAGCACAACACTGCAGTATCGTAGTCTCTTAAGAAGCAACATTTGGGCTTTCTGACTTGTATTTGTCTCTCCTTAGCCAATATTTTCTTTGTGTGAAGTGCTTCCAAAAAATATTTTGCATGAGTACAAAACAGTGCTATGTTGTGTTTTAAAGATTTGCAAATTCTCTTCATTCTAGGTGACAACAAAAGGATTTGCTCAGTATGAGCTTATCAGTGCTGCCACAATGGATGACACAACTCTAGGATCTGCAAGCAATATTTCTATCGATATTACATGGCACAATGTGGATAAGATTCTGCAGGCACCGCCGCTTTGTTCAGCTGCCACGCTGGTCAGTAAGGAGCCCAGGCTCTTTTCTCTGCTTATGTCATTAGTAGTGCAGGGGATAGAAAACACGTTTGGCTCTTGCCATTTGTGTTTGTTGTTTATGTAAGAAATATTCTACGTAAGCAGTGTAGTGTAAGATTCGTAAGGAAAAACTATTAATTGACCTGTATTTCCTTAGTGAAAATCATAAGACACCTGATTTCTAAAGTTTGAATCTGATATAATCTTCTGGAACTTTCAGAATATTATGTTGGAATCCGGGGACCCCAGAAGTCCTGTGTATCCCCTCTATAGAGAGCTGCAGTTTCTCCTTGTAAGTAAAAATGAGAAATTCCAGTTTCAGATATACATAGAACAGTGACTTTTGTGTGTGTATGTGTGTGTGTGTGTTAATAATTTACTCTATTTAAGACTCAATGTTGTTTGTAGTATATGGTGTAGTTAGTTGTAGTTTGATGTATATTTGAAAGTGTTTAGTTCAGAATAAATTTTGAATTTGATTTCATGAATCTTAAATACTCAAAGGACAAACCAGGAATGCCAAAGCCAGGAAATGTGAGAGGCTTCAAAACTCTTGGCTCTACAGAGCTGTGTGGTTCCTGGGGAAGTTAACCTACATTTTGAAGAGTGATATATGCAGAACCTCAAATAGTAACTGTTGGGTATTTCTTTGCTTTTGGTGCTGCTTTTAGGCTTTGGCTGAAGGCTTGAAGACAGGTGTGACGGAATGGCCTGAGCCCTTAGAGTCCCAACCAGCTTTTGAACTGGTCCAGGAATTTCTGCTGGGTAATTGTTGCTTGTTATGTGGGAAGGGAGGGATGTCACCTTTCACAGAAGCAAAAGAAAATCAACATAAAACTTCTAAATTAGCAGAATTAGAGATTGTAATTTCTGTGCTGTAATAACTCGCATAAAGCAGTTCGATAGATTAATTAGTCCCGATATCTTGCACAAAAGGAAACAAAGATAATAATTGATTCTTACAAAATAAGATGGTTATGTTTAGAAGGCAGTTGAATGAGTTCTGTTTGCGTCTTTCAAGTTACTTGATGTGCACATGAGCATCTGAAGGTGCAAAGTGTCCCAGGGAGCAGTGGACAGTAGTTCTTTGAAAGCTTGAAGTGAAGCACTCCCAGCTGCTGGCAGCTTCTGAAAGTGGCTCAAACTGAGCAATAGCAGTCTAGTCAGAAGCCAAAGGTATTACTAAATGAACCTAGAAAGAACATCAGGTGAATACACTAAAAGGTTTGCAGATGCAACTGTATGTTTTTCACAAATGAATACGGAGGTAGAACTTGGAGACAAAAATTATCTTTGACAAATTAATATGGGAGAAAACCGGAGGCACTGATTAGCTTGCTGGTCACCCCTCATTGTATCAGCCCTGGAACATAGGGAGTTAATGCTTAGCTACAAGAACACTATAAAAGTGGAGAGGGAAATGTGTATGTCATAATAAAGTATACTAAGAAAGTGCTACATATGTATTTCAAACCAAAGGCTTGCCCAGTAGAAACAGCTTAGAAATGGATATATTTTGTCTGCTAGTCATCTGGCAGAGGCTGTGTCAGTTCTGGTGTGTGCCCAGGAGTTTATAACCAGCCCTGGGGGTGGTTGGGCTGTTCTTTCGTGATGATGACATTTCTTTTCTCCTTTCCTAGATTTGAAGAAGAAACTGGATGGGTGTTGTGTATCAGGAAATAAGAATGAAACAGAGGTATATGCAATTTCCTACCACTTTCTTTGTCATCTCATTCCTCTGGTAGTTATTTCAGATTTTGATTATGTCTTGTACATTACTTATGCAGACATGTGAATACATAGATGTAATGATGTGAAGGTCTGTCGCTTTCTGCTTTTGCAGTTTAGAAATAATAGAAAAAGCCTCGAAAGGCAAAATTAGAAGTTCCATGGCTGTTCTCTGATGGAAAGTCCACTGTAGTTTTTACTGTCAAGAAAATCTCCCTGTTCTGGGCGTGTCCATTATATATAATTTTCATATAGTTTCGCATTCAGTTGGTAATCTTGTAGATACTTGGACTATTTTGATATGCTTCTTTCCCTTCCTTTTCAACTGTAGTTGAAGGTCTTTAAATCTTAAATATAATTTTTCATTTAAACTCTTTCAGAGTATTAAAAGTGACACTGCTGCAGTGGACAGTTCAATAAAATCAATCTTCAGTGAACGAGGAGACCTGGATTTTGCTGAACAATTATGGTGCAAAATGAGAAGTAAGTGTAGTGTTTTGTTGTGGTGGCTTTTAATTGTCATGGTTGTTTTTTTTTGACCCATCCAATGTCCTTTAGTTCTTCTCTGTACCTACAATACTGTATTACTTGAGGAAATGAAAGTAAACTTCCCTGAGTTTTATGTACTCTTCAGCTCCTCAGAAAATTGTTACTTTTTTTCTAAAGGAGCTAATTTTAGGCATGTAAGACCACTTACAACATAGGAAGGCATTGCAACATCTAGCAGGAGACACTGTATTTCTTTAGGATTATAAGTGTTAAACAATCAGGAGTGTGTGCCTGCTCTGTAGCTAAAAACTAGTGATCTGTCAGGGTGACTTTCTAGATCTGGAAGACTTAAAGTTGATAAAGCTACATATTTTGTCATTCTTGTTGTAGGACTTATTCTTCACAAAAAGCAGTGCCATCTGTCATAAAACCCTTAGACTGGAAGGGACCTTTAAAGGTCATCTGGTCCAACTCCCCTGCAATGACCAGGGCCATTTTGGCTATCTGTTTTTTTTTTTAAATGAGCAATTAAGTTTTTGCAAGTACGTGTTGGGCTGTTACTGAGCAGCTGAAGGGAAAGCCTGGATAGATAAATAAAACATGGCATCATTTTTCTGAAGGTGTCTGTTCCTACCAGGAGTTGGTAGAGTGTCTCACGCTGGTCATAAAATTCCTGGAGCACGGTGAAATACAGCCATGGGTATGTAATCTATTTCACAATAATGTTATCTTTTTCAGTTACTCGAAGCGGAGTCTAGCTCTTATTATTTAGTTGCTCCTTATTTCCATGTTGTTTTGTTGAGTTATTTTTTTTTTCCACGGTGTTGCATTTCTAAATAATACCATGCTGTTTTGTACAAGGTTACCCCACAGGAAAACTTGTTTAACTTTCAGATTCATCAAGGGAGTAGCAGTTTGCTCAGTAAACTGATCCAACAGTCTCACCATGGCAAGGTGGAGGCCGTGTCCCTCAGTGGCATCACTCCAATTCAGATGCTCTTGGAGATTGGTTTGGATAAGATGAAGAAGGATTATGTCAGCTTTTTCATAGGTAAGCCAGGAATCTGTTGTCATGATTAGAGATCCATGGGAAAAGGCTGCTCTGCACAGGAAATAATGGCAGGTTCCAGTTGCTTTGATTTCACTTCTGCCTGCCAGCTGCTGCAGTGCTGTTCCCAGCCTCCTTGGTATTTGTGCTCTCATAATGTGTGTGTGTCTTCCCAAAATAAAAAAAATGAATAATGTCAGATGTAAGTAATGGGACTGTTCTGTTTTCTTACCTGTCTGCTGTAGGTGATAAAATAAGACCTCCTTGCTCTTTCTGCCTTTTCTTCTATGGTCTACGTGGGTTAAAGGAAATCAGGCAAGGGTGTTTATATGTAATAGCTGTGTTTGTACAGTCTATAGTATGTAGTTTTTTTATTTTTTCATATTTAATTTATTTTTAGTACATATTGTATAATCCAAACAAAAACTGGGCTGGAACAATTTTTGTAATGTGCATTTCTTTTCTTGAAAGCATCATGGCTTTGTTTTTGGTGTTACAGCTTTTTTTTTTTTTTTTTTTTAATCCAGAAGGGATGTTACGTTTGCCACTGTATTTATCCACTTCCTTCATCTCTTTCTTTCTTAATTTATTTCTTGCTTTGTCACACTTGATCTTTCATTTTCATATTTCTTATATCTAAACCTGGGTGTCCCAAGGAGGGTTGCTGTTTCAAAGCATGGGACGGCTTCCTGTGTGGTGCTTCCATGGAGCCTTGGCAGTATGTAAGATACTGCCCCTACCCTGCCACTTCAGTGGCTTTGTTCCTTGTTTTGAGTTAGTAACCATGTTGATAAATGACATCGTCTTCCATCTTAGTGGCTGCACTTGTTTTCCTTAAGTAGAATTTGCTGGTAGGTTACCTGGCTGTTCCTGTATTTTACCTGATGATATCTGATAATTGTTTTTTTCTTGTTCACTTTACAGGCCAGGAACTCGCAACGTTAACCTATTTGGTGAGATTCTTTATTTTTCACTCTTAATGTACAGCCCACTCGGTTGGTGGGGGGGGGTGTAACTTTCCCATGAGCCAAGCAACTGAATTGCAAATAATGAGAATGGGACAGCATAAGACAGAAATGTCATTGTGTTGTTTCCTTATTCATATATTATTTCCCATTTGTCTGGTATTAGTTGTCTTTAGGCATCAGAGTTCTGACTTTGTTTTGACTCTGCTGGGCCATTCTTTATATATTTACTTCTTCAAAGAACAACAAAATGATTTTAGTAAGCAGAGAGCAGGCTGTGTGTGTAGAAACTGAGGGTCCAGTTAAGAGCAGAAGCTGTTTGCTTTTCCAGGATTACTTCATTTCTACATCAGTAGATCTACAAGAGCAAGTTCATCGTGTTCAAAAGCTTCATCATATGTTGGAAATAATGGTCAGCTGTACAGTATTACTTCAGTTTAAACATGAGAACCTCTTCCCTTTGACACAGTAATTATCTCATTTTTACTTTCTAAATAGCATTTACAGACAGGCTCTCTTTGACAGTAGTAAGTAAACTTAAAAAAAGAAAAAAAAAAAAAAGCAATCTGAGGATTTAATGAATTTTGCATTAGGTTTATGCAGTGCACCAGCATTCATGCAAGGAATGTAACTTGTTGATTCATATTACTCTAGAACTTGCCTGAAATATTATAAAGAAAACCCTCTGAATGAGAAGCAAGTGTTTCAGCTGCCGATCAGACCAGCCCTTGTCAAGAAGTTCTGTCAGAAGTAAGATCACCTTCCATGTTTGTAGTGTTTAGTGCAGGTTGTGAATTCAGATCTGAGCACCTGACTGAATGTGGACGTATTTTGATTATTCCATCAGTGATCACCCAGAAATGTGGAAGGTGGATATAACCAGTGGGCATGGCCAGAAGGAGGTTAAAACAACGTGGCAAGTTAGTGCTAAGCCTCCTGTTGAACATATGACATCAAAAAATATAGGTAAGGAATATTTATGGTGGAAATGAAATAATGGAAATACGCATTTAAAAAGTTTTTATACTAGGTTTACTGAGTATATGAGTTTTCTTATGTATGTATGTGCAGCAAAACCGAAGCAAGGTGGTCTTTCATTACAAATACGAGCTGGTATTTATAGAACATAAAAGACTTTCAGAAGGTCTGACCTTCTGACTTTTTAATTTGACTGAATTATGTTTTTACCGTTAAAATGGCAGAAGATTTCTAAGGACGACTTGACAGTTTAGTATCTTCCGCAGCATCTTAGAGCTTTTAAAATCTTTGCATGTGTATTTGAGAATGGGTCTGAAGAGAAACTTATCTGTTGCTGGATGCTTACATCCAGTCTGGGAAGCAAACAGGCTCTAATGAGAGGAGACGTACCTTGCTTCATAAAATCAAGTGTAGAATAAGTGAAAATGCATGAAAACAGGGAGGAATTGAGAGTATAGACTGCTATAGAAGTGTCTGGGGTGGGAGTGAAGGAGAAGTTTGTCACAGGGCAATGCTTTGTAAAGCTCTTCTATCTTCCTCAGTTTTTGTCATGAAGTGCCTCTGTCACTAAAACTTTATTTCAGGGAACTGATTTCAAAATTCCTATGTTCTCTTCATTTGCTCCTTCTAAAAACACTGGCTAATCAAATCTTTTGTCTATGCAGGTCTCTTTTGCGATTCTACAGTTAATGGAAGCAGTGAAGAAAGGATGTATTTTGTTGCGATGGCTCAGTGCAGTCAGGTGCATTTCACATAAACGCACATTACTGTGCAGGCAGTCGCTTGAAAGGTACAGTAAGGGAGAAAGTGCAGCATTATCTGCATCAGCAGTGTGTTGGAAAGATTCTGGCATATTTGGAGAACAATTCATCTTACTGAGTTCTTTGCTTTAGTATGCTCATACAGTGTGACGTGCAGCCCTAATTCACCTGTACCTATCCAGTTTGTTTATAAACGTGCAATTATGAATGTACAGAATAATTATTTTGGTAACATAGTAGATATTTTGGTACATAAATTTCCAAACATTCAATAAAGTTCTGCACTTTGGGGTTTAAAATTTTGTTTTTACTCATTAAGAATGCACACAGACACTGTTCAAAGTTATTATTTTAAGCCAACAGAACAAGCAACGTTGTCATGGGTATTTCTTGTATCAAGAGATACTTCTTCCTTCAGATATGTTTGGAAAGCCATTCATCCAGGGCATTATGAATCTCTATAGTTTGATTTTCTTCATATCTGAATTTACACTTTGGAGTCTTCCTGGCTGTTCTCATTTCTGCTGCTCAGTTCAGTGTTTCCCTCAGTTACTTCAGCAGTGCTGTCACACAGACTTTTGCATTACTCTCTGAAGAAATACTCTGTATGATTGCTTGGGCATAGTCATTTAAATATGTTGGGTTTAATTACTGACAGTAACACATGGTTGAACATAAGATACTGTGTGTAACTTTTTGGTAGTTTCAGTGAACAATTACATAATGCAATATATGGTGAGTTATGCTATATATACGTTGATTAACCCAGTTGTGTGGTTGTATGAGGTAAACCTAACTCCCTATTAAAAAACTGTCGGAAACTGCCGACACTTAGCAGGGTTACCTGCTGAAACGCTTGGGGAAGCACATCGACTCAATATGAGCAAAAGCTTTGTTTATTGTTTTCTAGGCTTGGCTTATATAGTTTTTACCAGGGCTCACAATGTGATAAACAAGAGTATAAATCAGTGCTAATAATGTGGTAAGTAATGTTGATGTGGTAGACAAGAATACATCATTAAGACAACAGCTGAGAATACATCATTAATAACAAGGCATGATCAAGGCAACAGCTAATAAGGATACTGATTCTAAACATAGACCCAAAACATCCAGATACAGATAAGCACACATGTTCTCAAGGACGACTCCTCATGGGCGATCCAACATATCTGGTTCTATTCCATTGCTGTGTACTCAAAGCTGCCGTGCCCCTGCTTGTACAACACTTTCAGGGAGCCATAGCCCTGCTCCCTGAGCCATTCTGCAACAATTCCCCCTTTTTCTTTTTGTACCAGCAGGGCACCATCTGTCAGCCCATCCATCCCTTCTACAATACAACGACATGCAATTTTCACTATGAACACAACCATCACAACAATCAGTAAGAGGCGCAAACCCTCCTTCTGCAAAGCACACTTTAACCGTTCACACAGGTGCTCAGCCAGTCGGAGCTGTGAGATGATCTTTCTTCTTCCAAAGGTGTCCTTGGTTCTCACACCACTTATCTTGCTCTGCAGCTTTTGCTCCATGCAGCTTTTCTTACGTTCCCATATTTTCTCCTTTTTATATTTATTCGCAAACTTCTACCATACTACAAAATAATAACACTAATAATATTAATAATGCAATCATTATAACTCAATCACGGCCTCTATTGACAAAACTCTAAATGTGAGAAGACAAACATCATAGTGACAAGAAATACTGTTATCCTACTAAAAAGGAACACACACGTGTTTGGTCTGCAATTCAAGTTTTCTGCAACCTGGAGATAAACCAACCCCTGAAGGTCTCGTTCTGTGTTAATCTCTAACTGGTTAGAAAGAGGTCTTCAACTTTTGTATATTCTCATGTATTGATTTTAAACGATCACTACAATTTGTACAACAGCTGCTTTTAGAGTGCTCATGATCATGCTTTTGGGTTAATAGAAAATTAATGGTTATACAGCTTTTTGCACGTCAGATAGAATCAATATTAGTGGGCAAATGTGCTAAAGTATCACTAGGGGCACTATTACTTACTGACCCTCGAGAAACAACATCTTGCAGAAAAAGAGAAAAAACTAACTCCCTATTAAAAAACTGTGGAGAGAAACATCCTGTAGTGTAAATCTGACATGTTAGTTATCATCTTTGAGAAATCGCTTCAACTCTACTCCACAACTAAATATTAAAGTATCATCCTGACTTGCAGCCATGAAATAACTTAAACATTAAGTGGTACTCTTGGAATATTTTAATCACTTTCCATTTTAAAACAGTGCTTATCTCTTCAAATAGCAGCTATGTGGTAATGAAAAGTGAAATGATGAACAGATTGAAAACAGAATTTGCAAATAGATTTTAATCACTTGAAATGTGTGCTGGCAAGGTTAGAATCACTTTCATTGTATCTAGCTATTCCATATAATCGTTACCAAAATAACAAGAAACAAAGTTTGCAGCTTTAAATTTAAAGAAAATAATGCAGGAAGGAACTATATTTCGGGTTTTATTAAAATTTCTAAATTATATTTTGAGAATTGAGTAAAAAAAATCAGAAGCAGGTCTGGACAGAGCTGCATGGGCAGAGCAAATAACGTTTCTTCATCTTTACAGTGGTGCTAAAGGAGGCACTTGTGGTAAGTGTTCTACAATGCAGCTGGCTTTTGTTTTTGTTATACAAAAATAAGTGCTCAGTTGTGCCATTTTTAGCTGCAATTTTGGAGGAAGAATAGGAGTAGGACAATACATGATGAGTATATCTCAGCAGTGTCTATGTCTGCTTGGCTGTGTGGATCAACAGGTTCCCCCCAGCCACTCATTAGGGAAATTCCAACCATACCTTAAAAACAAAGTGATAATTCTGCAGTTTATGCATAATTGCCAAGCCCTTGATAGAAGTAGAAGCATAATTACAGAATGAATACTTATTGCCATGCTGCTCACTGTGCCAGGTGCTGTTGTAAGAGTGCCATACATTTGCACGAGTCTGTAAGAATACATAAGAGCATGTGCACACTGTAACTGTTACATCCTAGGCAATGCAGGAAGATAGTGGAGAGGAGCTTTTGGATTAAGGTGTATCTGAAAATATTGCATCAATTCTTCTAAGTATATCATGGAAACTTTCATTTCTTATAAAAACCACAAACATTTATGAAATATGCCTTCCTTAAATTCATTCCTTGAGGTGCTGATAGAGGTTACACATAGCATTCAGTATAGTGTCCTGTCCAGCATCTCTAGTCTTGGATGTCTTTGCCTACTTTATTGAGGTGAGTGTTTATGAGTCACTGAAGTCACTCTGAAAAACTGAGTTCATTTCGCTAGACCAGGATTCTACTCCTTGTTTCTAGACTAACCTGGACATTTTCTTACCCAACCAGTTTTACAGTATTTTTCAAGGGGGCATTTAAATTACAAGGAGCATTAAGTTGTCGCAACAAAGGGTTACTGAAGCATCTTTCATTGCATGTGATCCCTGAATATGCATTAGTGGTCTGAAATCAGATTGCCTCAGCTACTAAATAAATTTGATGTGCCAGTTGGAACTGGCATGGTTACAAAGCTGTATTTCTGTTTAAGGAGCAGGACAAAAAGCTTAATCAGTCTGCTAAAAGTTTCTCACTTCACACAATTTAAAATTCAATTTAAATTTTACTTTAATTAGATGGTGTGCTGCATTGTATGCTCCACTTCCACCGAGCTTCAGTCCTGGTGCACTTTCTCGTGTTTTGTAACCTTTTTCAGCAACTGCCTACATGTACACAGAATTAGTTATTATTTGAAAAGCACAGCTAACAAATTTGCTAATATCCTAAATCCCATGGATTTAGACCATGCAGGAGTCATCTCTTAATCTCTCCATCCTCTCGGGGCCCCTTTTTCTTTCTCCTCCCCTTGGCTTCTGGCTGCTCTCATGCTGCTTGGCTGTAGCTTGTTGGAAGCAGTGTGTTGCTGACCGGCCATAGCAGACTGACCTGCTGGTGCTGTTCCACCGTGTAATGTCCTTCATGCATTTTGACTGCCTTTCTGGCTTTTGTGCCTATTTTTCCTCCAGCTGATGGAATTTCGTGTGTCCTGAAATAGTGTCTTGGCTGTAACTGGCCACTGAGATTTTGGAGCACAGTTATTAACTACAGAGGCCTATATCTGTCTGTCTATCTATTCACCTATAATTTTACCTGGAATTCTTAATGTGCTTTCCTGTAGTGTCCCTCCTGTAGAGTTTTGTGAGCAGAAACTGAGCATGCAACTGAAGTAAGGAAAGCACTGAGCACTTACTTACCCATGGATTACTGAAAGTAATCCCGTGTTTCACACAATCTCTAACTTCTCAAAGCATAGATTGGCATAATCATTAAAATAATTGATCGTGCTTATATTTTGCCAGCCATCATACTTTTCTTGGAGAACTTTCCAAAATAAGAATATAAAGAATCAATAGTGTTATCTGAAGTTCATTTTGTTACTAACAAAGACTTTTTATCTTTGGAGCTGCTGAAATGTAAGTAATACAGCAATGCATTTTAAATTTTAAATAGAAAATGATTATAAGCACACTTAAAAGCACGCAGGCATCTTTAAACATTTTTCTAATGTGATGTAGTCCTTAGATGCAGGAACATGTCCTGTCAGGAACATTTACTTGGACATTTCACCAGTTTTTCTGGCCTGTGGCAGATCCCAGTGGTAGAGGCTCGCAGTGGGGATAATACTGCTCTCCAGAAGGCCATTAATTGTGTCATTGCAGAACTGTCTTCCTTTCTCATTCAATTGTTCTGCTGATGAAACACACAGAGAAGAAATTACCTGGGCTGTTTCCAAATAGCTGAGAAAACAGAAATTTGAAGATTTTATCTGGGAAACTTTACATTGCAGTAAGGGGTGCACTGTCATGAATGTGTAGTTGTTAGACTCTGTTCTGCAGGCAGAGAAGCAAATCTGTATGACAGTAATGTCAAACAGGTGTGGCTTTCTCTGAGGTAAATTGTCTATTAGCCAGTAAGAATACGGTGAAGTTGTGCCTACTTCTGATGCCAGTGGGCATTATCTGAGCCCCTGAGATAGAGAGCAGATAATGATTAACTTTAAGCTCCTTCAGTAACTGAATGTCATCCTATGAAATTAGCGTATCTCATATCCAGACAGAATAACTCTTCAGTTATTCATCTGTCTTAAACAGCTCTGAATGTAGAAAATCTTGAAGAAAAAATAATAATAGCACAAATATCCACATCTTCAATAGTAAAGTAGGAGTAGATGTCACATGAAATAGCTCTAGAGGGACAGTTCCCCCTTGGTGATACCTTCACTTTGCGGTAGCCATCGCATGCTGTCTCCTGTTTTCTCTGAGCACTTTCCCTTTCATGTGAGTAAAAGCATCCCAGACACTTGGTCCTTTCCCATCTTTGTCCCAGGATCCTTCAGTCTGGTATGCAGAACTTCCAACTCTCTGTAAAAACCTTGGAGGTAAAATGACTTGAGTTACAGCTTCAACGTTTGGCTGCTCACCAGTCTTTCACTCTAACTTTGCATATGAGAAAGTAACTGATGCACCTTTGCTTTTGCTAAAACACAGCTCTTCCAGTCAGTTCTGCTTGTGCTTTTATCCCAGCAGTTATTACTCGGTGCTCCTCAAGGATTGTCCTCTGTTGCTGTGTCAGTGAGTAAATCAGGCTTCTGTGCCTCCTTTTCCTTGCATAGTCACCTGGGAAATGCTTTCATACCTAGAAAGCAGCATTAACACGGGATGTGTGAGCCTTTTACCCACCCACCCTAAGGAAATGGGTTCTTAAGAGAAGTGCTGTGTGGAGGAAGCCACTCTCGGGAGTTGGGTGATGTTTTCCTGCTGCAGCACCCATGCAGCTGCCCGACCCTGGGGCTTTCTGTGTGTGGGCGACTCATGACCTGGAACCTGCTTCTCAAGGCCTTTGAAGCTGTAGAGGCTGAGCAAATTCCTACTTACTCATTTGCGTTTACGCTTTTTAAGCAGTACTGGTGCCCTCTGGTGGCCAGTTTCGCGAATGAGAATTAACTTTGAAAGTAGCCTAGAATAAATAATACCATTGTAGATGTTACACTGCCTCCGATGGCAGAAGTAAAAAGCACACTTGAACCACAGAGGGCATTTTGTCAGGAGCCCCTTGTTCATCCATGCAGGTCACTTGATGCACTTGTTTCTGGTCAGGATGGACCACGCTCAAGGCGTTGCTTGAAAACCAGCCAGCTAACGTGCTCTGGGAGTGACAGTGCTCATGAAGAGCAGTGCTGTGTGCCTGTCAGCCTGCCGCAGAAGAGCTTGGTGCTTAAGGCACCTTCAGTACTTGCCATGCGTTTGGCACTCGTTCTCTCCTGCAGAAGGTGGGCAGGGCAGTGTGTACAAGTCACTGCAGCATTGTGTGATGCTGGAGTTACTAGGCTTATTAATGCTGTGCATTATTCATTTCTTGTTACATCACATTTACACATAAAACCATGCCAAAAATTAAGGCTCTGGCATGCCAGGAGACAGATAGTTACAGTTCTGAGATCTGACAGAGACAGATCACCCCTCTTAACAGGTGAGGAGCTGAGGCCCGGGGAGACTGGGCAGAAATCATCCAGGGAGCATCTATCAGATCTAGGAGAGCTAGCAGAGCTGAGCCCAGTCTGCTGCCTCCCTGCACAGCGCAGTGCATGCAAGTCAGTTTGCTTCTTTAGGGGTGTGCTCACGTGTCACTGAAGTCACTTGTCAAATTGTCACCACCTTCAGTGGTCAGAAGAGCAAGCCTTTAATGTGCATGAAACTATGATTCTTTCAAACTACATTTAGTAGTGGCTGCTACAAACATAGTCCTGTTCCACTTTGTGAGCTGGGTTTTCATGAGTTCTCTCTTACCACAACCTTATTCTGTGATGCGATGCTCTCTCCCAGCTTCCTCAATTAAAGCCCAACTTCACAAAAAAAAAAAAAAAAAAAAAAAAAAAGTCATGAGATGTTTACATTGCTACAGCTTGGTCATTTTTTCCTTGTTTCATCTTGGAAAACTTTTATTAGCAGCAGTTTTAAAATGTGCCAGAAACACATCAAGGCTATAAAATGTTTTATTTTGTTTTATTGGTGAGCAAAAAGAATGTTAAAAAAAATGTACTCAGTGGAGGCTGTCCAAAATTGCCCTATGACTGCAGTAAAATAACCTGGAAAGTAGGTTATGCAATTGGCTTACCACAGGGTGTTGTGAAGCCAGCAGAAAGTCACAGCTGACGCTCAGTTCAGGCTTATCTGCAGTTTATTGTCTGCAGCCTGGAGTGGGGCCTCACCTTTAGTGATGCAGGTATTTATGTATTATCTGGCTGCAGACTTAAAACGTAACCAGATCACACCAGCCTTTGCAAAAACTCCTCTGTCTGAAACCAGTCGATCCTTACTCTCTTAGTTGATTTTCTTCTGTGCTAGACTTCATGTTGCAAAACCTCTCAACAGCCCAGAGACACCTGACCCAGTGGGTACCGCTAAACTGCTCTTTGATTTTGCTTTTAGCCCTAAGGTCTTGTGCGTCCTGATGATAAAGTAGAAGCTGTTCATAATTCTGTGGCAGCTATTCAGACAACCAGACCAAATTATCCTCATACAACTGAAACTGTAACTCTCTTTCCTGATATTTCATTCTTGCAATTACACTCCCTTCTCCAACCTTGAAAAGGCCTTTTCTGTCTCTCAGAGAAAAGTGCTTTTTATTACAGAGTGACCAGAAAAACATGTCATTTTCCAGTGTGTGGTCTACTGCAGCTACTCTGGAATACTGGAGATTTTTCAAAATCAAAACAAAACCCACTTACAATTGTTCTTGGAACAGGAATACTTGTATAACTGTACTCTTATTTTTTCTGTGTTACAAAACGACTTTCGTTACATTATATTAGCTGGTTTTGGAAAGTTTTTGTCCATCACTCAACTGTACTAGTGGCCTGGACTTGGTTTTCAGAGAAAAATAGAAAATTGTAAGTAATTTAAATGAAGATGTCCTACTTTACAATCAATCATGTAGCTTTCATTTGAAGCAGTTGGAGGAACATACTTAGAAGAGATGTTCAGAACTGTTTCTTAGGATTGAATGCATTCAAAAGACAGAAAGGAGCGTTTGGAAATGTGAGAGATGAATTTTATTGTCTATGTGAAACTATCAAGAGCATGATGACCAGGCTTTTTTGCTAAATGCCTGGTTTTGAACTCAGCTACGTACATACAGATAAATACACATGCACGCCAGGCTTCCTTGGAATAAAGACTGCCAACTTTCCCATATCTAGAACAATTTTTATTTCTATGTAATAGCTTTTAGCTAGAAAGCTCGTATTTGCTCTGCCCTTTACCTGGTGAAGCTTGGTGTACCTCACATTGCTATGTGCTTTTTCTCCAGCTTCTCATACTGCCTGCTGACCCGATCTGCTGGCAAGCCTGAATCCCGTCGGAGTGCCAGGAGCTCACCACCACTCCACCACTTCCAGGACATTGGGGGTGCAGTGTGATGGTAGCACTGGCTGGAACCATCACAAACTGCAGAGAGACACCATCTTTTTTTTTTTTTTTGGAAGATCTTGGGTTTGAAATGTGATCCCTGAAACAAGACCAGGGTAGGTAACTCTTAAACTTACACCACATTTATTTAATAGTTCCTACACTAGCATGAAACTAACACTATTGTATTTTATGCCCGCTGGTGACTCTGAATAATTGTTATGACTAAGCACTGGTTTTACTGGGATAACTTCTGAAAAACTTAATATATATGAGAAGATAAACTGTAAGGATTGGGCAGGATGATGTAAATCTGCAGAATCAGCTGCAGCTGTACAGAACCCTCCAATTTTAAAGGCCTTTTTCCAGTTTAAAACCATTTCTCCTTGTCCTGTTGCTACATGCCCTTACAAAAAGTCCCACCCCAGCTTTCTTGTAAGCCCCCTTCAGGCACTATAAGGAGGGCCACTATAAGGTCTGGAGCCTTCTCTTCTCCAGGATGAAGAGCCCCATCTCTCTCAGCCTGTCATAAGCCCCAAAATATTATATTCTTAATAATATTTTTTCATGAATGTAGAGAGGTGCATGAACTTCTCCCTTTTGTGGAATGCTGTTCTTCCCCATTGGAAGAACTCATTTGATTTTGCACTGGTATATTCAAAGTTGCATATTGGATTTTGAATGCCCAAGCTCAGTGGATGGTCGAAAATCCCAGCCTTGGTAGATAATAAATGACAGATGTTACAGATATTCCTGGGTGCAATGAAGGTTAGTGAATTTGCTTCTAAAAATCAATTTTAATTTATCTTTTCCTGCTGACAGCTTCATACAGAGAGTTGGCCTCTTTGTGATGTGAATGCTGAGATGCTGCTGCAGGCCACTACTGATTGGAATTTACTTGTTGTAGTTTAATTGCATGCTCTACCCTCATCTGTTTGCAATCACAAAGAGGAAGCTTGTGAAGCTTGGGAAGGAGAGAAAATAAAGTGTCTTGACAACTACAAAACACTGAGAATGCTTTTGGAGTTTTTCCCATCACTGTGATTATGAACAAAAAGTCACAGCTAATTTTTTTTTTTAAGTTTATCTTTACACTGCACATATAACATAAATAGAAAAAAGAACTAGGAAGAGTGGTAATTAATGAAGGTCTCCAAACACTGAATCATTAATAAGATAATTAATAAGAGTTCATGAATTGTTTTGTAAGAAGTTGAATTAGTTCATCATTCAATTAGCTGAGTTAGCTCATTAGCAAAACCGTGCAATTGTTCTCTATGGACATTCAGCTTGGCTTATGAAACATTCAGGTTCTGTGCTTCTGGCCGTCCAGCTACAGGCAGCTTTTACCTTCAGTGATACTCTGGAGATTATGACATTAGTCCTTTTCACATGCAGCAGGCAGACAGAAATTGCAGGGAAATAGCACCTTAATAGCTAAAGACAGACTAGTTCTGCTTCTGTTCAGGTTTGGAGAGAAAAGCTGGCAGCCTTGCTGAGCCTCTAGCTGAGCTCCACCGAGAGGCAGCATTGCACAGCATGGAGGAGGCTGGGCGGGCCAGGGCAGGGCCAGGCACCGATCCCCACGCTCTGCAGACCACTGCAAGACTACTAAATTCTTTTCTCTTTAATGGATTCAGAAGAGATGGCGATGGAGCTTTAATGTATGCTTAAAGTGGAATATCTGTTCCAGGGCTTTGCTGTATCACAGCTTCCCTTGTTTTGGGGGTTGATCCAAAGATAAGTCAGTGGAAAGTCCCTAGTGAATTGCAGCATCTCTTGGATGAGGTTCTGAGAGCCTATGTCACTTTGTCATGTAAAGGGTTAAAACTCGGGGAGCTTTTAATTTTATTTTTTCTTTATTTTAGGCAGTGAAGGGGGTAATAATGGAAATAATTAATTGAAACATTGCTATGAATCAGAAAATGTACTCATTGAAGTTAAAAAAAAAAAAAGCTGAGATTAATAAAGCTCAGAAAAGCATAAGGAGATGTAATTAGAAACTTTACAAGATTCCGGTTTTAAACCTGACCAGATGTTAGTGGTAAGATGATTATACTCTGTAACTTGTGCATTATATAGTAGCCATGGCAAATGCTGCATCACTTGAGGCATATGGATGAAATGACTCTGACTTCTGTTTCCCAGTGTATTTATTAGCAAGTGTCTGTGCAAGTCATTGGGCTCAGCTGAGAGCATCAGGTGGCTGGTGGGTAGAAATGATTTCCAGGCTCTCAGTCAGGTTGAGGAAGTGGGTGCTTCTAAACAGACTTAAATGCTGATATCAGATCTATGATTCTCTGTGGTAGTGTGTTAGTTTTAGTGATAATGTCTGCAAGAGTGAAGCCTCAGCAAGCTTTCAGTTTAGTGCTCAGAGTGTGTCTGCTTTCAGAGAGAAATCATAATTTGTTGTGTTCTGCTGCTATACTCAGTCCTCCTTCAATTTCCCATCCATAAAATAAGGCTGAAAATACAGCCTTCCTTCCAGAGAGACCTAACTGTGAAATGCCTTGTGATCCCCCTGCTAGAACAGCAAAATAGTTCCATCAATCTCTTTGAGGATGTGGTAATTTAAATCTCATGGCTGTGTTTATTCAACGCTTAGTATTAGCAAGGTCTGTGTCTGCAGTGGCAGCTCCCTGATGCTGTTACTACAACACTGGAGGTATAGAACTAACACTCTGAAGAGTAGTTGTGGTGGGAGGGTGCACTGACAATTGAGACTGTAGCATCAACTTCTGCCTTTATAAATCAGAGGCCTTGCATTAAACTGGGGGGATGTCACAGGCAGACAACTTACATATTGAATTAAGCATGTTCTTCTAAAAACAGCATCAGGACAATAATAGTTCTGGTTTGAGATTATTATTATCTTTTTAAAAACTTTTTTGACTTTAAAATAGTTTTTCATTAAAGAAAACTACAACTAATAAGTCTGTCTTGACCAAGCTTATGTTGTAGGAGGGCCAGTTTTCAGGTTGCTGCATCCTAAGATAATAAAAGTGATGTTTTGAAAGTTGTAGCTAAGTGATACCTGAAGTCATGTTTGTTAGCTTTCTTTTTATTTCATCAAATCAAAAAAGGATGTTATTTGTGGTCATTGCTGGAATACATGAATTTGAAGTAATCCAAGCTAACTTAACACATTAAAAAAAAAAAAAAAAAAAAAGCTACATTCTTTACAACAAATCTTCTGGTTATGCCAGAAATACAAATTCCAGAATGTATTTGTAATAATAATAATGCTAAAGCCTCCAGACATGCCAAATTTCCAGCCTTGTGGATATAAACTGTAAGCTTTGTGCATTTTTCTTTCAGCTGTCAGATCCTCTTCTCTGAAGAGAGTTTCACTGAAGAACAGCTTGAGATAAGCAGTGTGAACCAAAAGAGAGATCCCGATGGCTGTCAGATCAGTAAGTCAGTTTGTTTTTTCTTAAATATTTCTAACATCTGCTCTTTTCTTTAAGAGTGTGATGTAAAACAAGCAGTGTGACACGGGGAATCATAAATCGATTTATCTGAAAGAGAGCTTGTGCAGGTGGGATTGCAGGCTTGCATAAACTTGAAATTTGTATTTCCTCAAAGGTTTTCATACTGATGGAACTTGAAGTAACTTTTTTTCTTATGTAGAGGTAACTTCTAAAGAAGAGTTACTTGATTTGTAGCTTAGATCCAAATCAAAAAGTTGGGTGTAAATTGTCTTGTCTGCAAGAAGAGTGATTATATAGTCTGCAAACTATTTCTTTAAAACTTTGCTGATGCATGATTAACTGCTGGGAAAAAAAAAAAAAAAAAAAAAGCAACAACCAACCAAACAAAAAAAACCCAACAACTCAAAGCATTGGTATTGTTTTGTTCAAACAGTCCTACAAAGTTGTTCCAGTATTTTTGGCAGCAGACACGATTGCTTTTTGGTTTTAGCTGTATATACATAATCACCTACAATTACACTTCCAAATAAGAGAGTATGTAAATAAAAGTAGGGATTGATTTTATTTTTCTTTAAATTACAAATTTAAAAGTGAATTTCCAAATTCACGTAAACTAAGGATGATTATATTCTAGCCCTACAGCACCGCATTGCTTAGCCCCAGACTAGGCCTTGCTTGTCTTTTGACCAGAGATCTTAGAAGGAAGTGCTGTAAACCACAGAAAATGAGGTTTGGAAATGCTGTGGATGACCCTGAAAGGAAACACATGGTTTCTCAAACACAAAACTCGTGGCAGTGGAAGTTTTGGAGCGCTCTCTCAGAAAATGGGGTTTGCTAAAAACAAGAATATATTATGCACTATATTGCCTTCAGATGATCTCATACTAATCAAAACAATCTTGTGGGTCCTCTGATTCTGATTAAGCTCTTATGCTGAAGGGACCCATGCTACCATCCTGCCTCGTTGGCAGGGGTTTTGTCATGAGACATTTTTATGTTTTTGTAGCAAGTACTTCTTGATAAGCGTTATATTAAAACCCACAAGGAAATGAATAATCCTGTATTCAGTGAAGAGTTTATACTGCACGCTATAAATAAAACCAAGGCCACACATTGATTCCAAAAGGTAAAAAAAGAAATCCTGAATAGCTCTGTTCATCCTGCCCACTGAAGGGGTGAGGCCATGGGGGAAAATATATTTTAATTGTATCACACAGGAGTAGTGAATTAGGACTGCACAAGGCAACCTTAATTCTGGAGTTTCCAGCCTGTGAATACTTGACTTTTCAACCTTAACATAGGTGGGTGGGGAAGTTGTTATTATTTTTGTTTTATTTGTCATTCTACAGCTAATTTGCATTTGAAAGTACTTGGTGTTTTAAAATTTATTCTGCCGGTACATTCCATCTACTCAGTCTCAACTGCTAGTTCTTAAACTGAGCTAGGAATGAGAAATTCTCCCTTAAAAGGATTATTTCTCTCATTGTGAACTGAAGCTCTTAGCTGCCATCTTCATTTCTTTCTGGTCATAAAACTTCAGCCATCAGACAAAGATCAGTGAGTCTCTAAAAATGAATAGGCGCCCCAAGGAAAACTGAATAGCCTCCAAAGCAATTGTATCGAAGTGACATCAGCGCTCAGATATTTTCTTCTTGGCTATTCCAACAAGTTTCAGTCAATAACAGGCAGTAGAGCCAGTACACGCTGACTGTCTTTATTGCTCCCCCACTGGGAACATGTCTCTTTGTGAGAGATCTGCTGAAAGTGGTAGATCCAAAAACTAAACAACTTTGTCCCATATTGAAGGACTTGCCTTCAAAGTCCATGGAATGTTGTGCTGTCCTTCAGCCAGGGCTTGCTTAGCGATGCCATGCTGAAATGCAGCCTTGTAATCCAGCAAGCTGCTGCTGCTGCTTGTTAAAATCTGACTACTGGTTATCAGCTGTCATCTTTGATGGGTCTGGAAGCCTAAGATAACTTTTAAGGGTTGTATGGCCAACCTGAGAATCACTTCTGACTTTGCTACTGACACATTTGGTGAATCTGCAAAAGTTATTACATGTATTGTGTTCAGTTATCATGATCTGTACTTTATAGTGTTGTAAGAATTTGAGATGACAAATGACCTTTAGAGTTTATGTATTTTAGCACTAAGTATTACTGGTAACTCTCTAAACTCGTTCATTCCTTTGGCACCACCTAAAGGAAATCTAGCACTATAATTCCTGCTTACAAATAGGGAGTGGATGCATTGGGCAGGGTAAGAGCTTGATTAATGCGTTCTTAATGTATAAGAGTGGGGTAGGAACTGAGGAACACAGTGGTGATGTTGAGCTGGGATGGTTTAGCTATGTTTTTGCTCTCCCGAATTGTGCCTTCTGGGAAGAAAGTAATTTTCCCCAGCCTTCCCCCATCTCTTACTAATGTCTTTCCATGTAGAAATAATATTTGGAATCTGACATCGTGCCTTCAGAAGTGGCTTCCATCTTGCTGTCCTTCTAAGAGAACTTTAACCTTTTTTGAATGATCATGTTCAGCAACATAAAATCTCAAATCCATAAAAAAACAAGTCCCCTTGTATTTATATACACCACAGCAAAATGTACCATTAAGGAGAAAACATTGCTTCACTGTGACTCTCGGAATTTATTGGCTATTAGAAGTCTTATAGTATGTGGCTCGCAGTTTAGAACTCTGATTTCAAGCTTAATGTGGTCAGGAAATATAAAAATGCATTTATTTATGTCATCTACTAAAAATCTCAACCTATGTTACTGCTAGTCTAACCAAATCTATGTTTATGTTGGAGATGAATGATCGGTTTGTAGCTGCCAGTGTTTGTAGCCAGGCTGAATGGAATGATTCTGCAGCAGAACTGTGACTTTTATTTTTTTCAAATTTATTTTCCTTTTTTTTTTTTTTTTTTTTACATTTGATTTACTGCATGTACCAGCTACTTCCTTCCTCCCAGAGCCCACTGCCTGATTTTCAAGGACATTACTGCTGTCTGACTCCTATCAAGGTGCGTGTATAGAATGATGTGATTTATTGAGTTGTTAAGGGCGTCAAAATTCAGGCAGATATTTCTATCCTACTGATACCTGTTTGCTGTTGCAAGCTTGGATTTGATTCACTCTTCCACGTCTTCACATCAGCAGCAACTGTGGCTGATGTTTGCATAAGCTTGGTTTGTTACTAATACAGCTTTGAGTATAATTTCTACTCAGACATTTGACAACCACAAGTTCACACAGGGCGTGAGATCCCATTCTATCCCTCCTGCAGTAGTTGGTAAAGGAGAAGCTGCCAGAATAGCTGCCAGAGGAGATAGATGATCAGGGGTGAGACATCTTCCTGGAAGACAGAGGCTTTTTGGTGTGACATGCTGTTGTTCTGAACTGCCTCAAAACATCAGTGATATGATGCACCATAAGGTGCTTTCCTCTTTGAAATCTAATCTCAGTCTTTAATCAGGGGTATTATCTAATATTAGATAAAATGTTACAGGAAGAAACCTTGTACAAACTTCATCTTGTAAGAAAACACCTACATAAGTGTTTTGTGGTCTCTTTCAAACTTTAAGTGCCTATAGTTTGCCACTGAAGCGGGTTATGTCTCTGCAACAAACAGGGTGCTTCTGACACTAAGCCTTTTCTGCCTCTTGTTACACTGACCCCAAATCCAGCTGGTTCTGTGACCCCCAGGCTGGACAGAGCTGTCCTGCACCGTGAGCACCACGTGCCTTCCTGTACCACGCACAAAGAACTCTTGTATCGCTTTTCCAGTCCCCCGGTAAACAATTTGCTGGAGGACATTTCCCTGCTGATCTGCAGTGACATACTCGAGTAAGCCATAGCAGGCAGCCTGCAGCAACTTCCCTTCTGCTACCTTCTTTCATTGAGCTTTATTGTTGTTTTTGGTGTGCTTGGACTCTTCTTGAGATGAAATAATACACACAGTGATCTCGGTTGACCTTTCATGTACCATAAGAAACAGGTCTGACTCCCCTGAGCCATGCGTGCAGGGGTTTTTGATGTAATTTCCTGGAACAGGTACAGCTGAGATGCTTTCATTGCTGTGACCGACTGAGCAATGGGCAAACCTTCTTGGCACCGACACACTTAACCTTTTTGTTCAGTAAATTTCCCATCCTGTGTAGGTGGACAATGAATACTAATATGATGCAAATGATTTCCTTTTTAAATGTGAAAGCTCCCTGATTAAAAACACACTGTCCAGGAACTGGGTTTGTTCTATTCCCACTGAACAGAACGCCCTTGTTGCCTTTGACTTTAGTGACTGCCGGATCAAACTCTTAGTTTCAAATAGGCTGCAATTAATATTTTTTTACTGTATGAAACTGTAGTAGAATTACCAACTTAGTATAGGAAGTGTAAAGAATACAGGCAAAGAAAAAACAATGCAGGAGGATCTGGGAGAAAGCACAGAGAATGGAAAAATAGTGTTAAATGTCTTGCTTGAGAGAGTCCAGAAGTACGCTGGAAAATTGGACACTGAGGTCAGTAGGAGGTATCATGGGACTTCTTTTGATATATGCAGGAGTAGCACTGATGAAAAGCGAAAATATTGTGCCTAGGAGAGTGCTGGAACTTCCATTACTTCTTGGTTTGATATGCTCTAAAATGCTCTGTGGACCATGCAGCTACTTTCCTTGTCACTGGGGAGCTGCGTCCACTGGGGATTCTTCATCCAAGGAGGAAAAATGCTTTAAGTGTCTTTCTTTGCATTTTATGTATGTATCGATCTTCTCTTTTTATACAGGGACTCTTAAAACAACACTAATCTGTGTTACACAGTGGAAAATAATGAGTGTTCAGAGTTGAGCAGTTATTTTGTTACTGATTTTTAATTCAGTTTAGAACAAGGTTAGATGAAGAAGCATCATACCGATCATATATTTCAGATATTAGAGCACTCATTACTGAAATTTGGGTATACTCTTCTCCTCATTTGTATTTATTAAAAGATATTCTAAAATTATAGGAGAACATTGGTTATTCTAATAAATATATTTAATAAATATTTTCTAATCAAGATGTTTTTGTAAGTGCCATTACCCAGCAATCATGTTAGAGTAGTGGGGCCATAAACATGTACAAAGCTCCTACCAATGCAATCCTGGTGGCAAATTTGGAGACTGGGTGGCTTAAAGGAACTGCTTTGTTTGCTGCAGGAATGCAGCCATCTTTGGGGTGGAACTTGCAGTTGTTTTAACAGTTTTCATCAGGGTTAGTAGTCCATTCATGTATATTCTCAGCTCCTCAGGCCATCCTCTGAATGCATATTGTGTATTAAGAAAAAACCAACCTCGAAACAACCAACATCAAATCAATAATTTGAATAGGATGAGGCCTTGTTTATGGGTGTGCATGAAAGCAAACAAGCCAGCAGTAATGCCCACCAAGCAGTTCCATTTAGAAAACCGTGGGAGTGCTGTAATACAAAGCTGTGATACCAGCAGAAGCAGAGGGTGTGTTGTTCTGAATGTGCTTTCTCTGGAGTGTCCACTTTATGAAAGTTCTTTGAGTTCTCTAACGGCTGCTGTGTAGGTTAGCTGTAGAGCAATTGAGGTCTCCTGGGCTCCTTTGCCTTGTCCTGCCATAGAAATCTCATCTGAGCAGCACTGGTTTGGGAAAGGAGCCATAAAAGAAAAAAAGAACAGGCTCCTTTTGTAGCTAATAACTTCCTTTAATTGGTAATTAAGCTGCCTGCTACTTATAAATGTCAATAAAGGTCAAAATATTTAGAAGCAGAATCATTTTAGTGGCTTCCCATTTCTCATTGCATAAGCTGCCTGCTCAGACCACACACACACACATTTGAAGATGGTTAAGGTTTCAGAGCCCTCGTCTTCCCACCGATTTCTTATATAAAGCAGCCCAGAAGGGGACAGAGCAGCTTTAGTCAATAGGAGGGAGGATGTGAATCGAGTCTACTGGGTGAGCATTCCTCACATTTTGGAATACCACCGCAGGCGCTGGGGCTGAATCAGATGAGGAGTGGCCAGATGGTGCTCTCATTTACTCTTTAATTCAGGGAAAGGGGGTTGCCTCCGATCCATGTGCAAAATGATTTCAGAAAAAGCTGCCTGGTAACAGATTAAATGCCAACCGTAGTTTGAAAATGAGAATTGGTATTAATCCCTGTGGTTTAGTCTAGTCAAGCAGAGGAAAATAGAGGGATCTTGGTTTTCCTTTGCCCTGAGTTAACATCTACGGTTGCTTATTTTCCCTGCATGATTTTGCTGGTTTTGTGAACAGATTCATCCCACTGAAGTTAATCAGTTTGCAAAGGGCAAGAGAAGGGACATATGGCTTTGAAGAGTGCTGAGAATGCACCACAGAAGGATCTTTGATCTTTCAATGGCATTTTGTTTTTTAAAGTGTATGCGTCTTTCAGGGATTTATATTTTGGAAATTAGGGGCAACAGAGCCTAAACTTCCATGCTATACTTCTAGTATATCACCTGCTTTTAATGCTTTCCTGAAATATTTTCAAGCCCTTCAGAGTCTAACTTAACATTTCCATGAGCTTGCCGTGTAGGTAATAGTGCATTTCTGTATGTGCAATTACTTACATATGTCTATGTGAAAACAAGTCTTCTGACATCAAGGCACACCTAATTCCTGCATCTCACTGCACTGCATCTAGCACCGCATATCAGTGCATCCCCCGCTCTCCATGGCTTCATGTTCCTCAGCAGCTGCCAAGTTTTGTCTCATTCATGGCAGGTATCTCAGTACGGCCCCTGCTCTCTCCTGCAATGCTGTGTGCCACATGATGGGACTGTCCCCAGAGGGAAAGGAGCAGCATGGGCAGCTTGGTGACAGAGTGGTTGTTCTGTTCTTTTGGAAGACACCAGCTGATTACAGATCTCTGATCCTTAAAAGAAAGCAGGAAATCTGAAGTCTTCCATATTTGAATCCTTCACGACCAAGGGCTCTGTCAGTTTTTCCCCATTGAATCTCTCTGGCTGCTGGGGGCCATGCACTGCTATTTTGTTCAGTCTGCAGGCAGAGACCAACTGACTGCTTTGCTCATCAGGCAGAGTTAGGAGAGAGCAGATCCTCTGCTTTTTCCTTCCTTCCAGATGAATTAATGATATTGATTAGGGTACAGACTGCATGCACTCAGTTCATTTCTGGGAGCATCAGGCTGCATAGCTGGAGGAATGACCTGAACATTGTCTGAGTGTTGGCACATTCATCCTGCCTGGGAAGTTCCCATTTGACCCACCCGCCTCAGCCAGGCACAGCTATACTTAGAAGCAAAGATTCCATGCAGTCTGGTGTGTAAATAATAATGCCAGCCAGACCCGATCTCCCTCACATTATGTATTTTCTTGGGATAGATCTGTTTACTAGCTGCAGTGTGATGCGTGCTATCGGTTATCTAATAAAGCATTGCTGGCTTTACGTATAAATGTGCTTATGCCATAAAACCAACAGAACAGGGAAGCACGAGGCAGTCATGCTGTATGTGAGTCTTGATTGTTTGTTTGCTCTCTGTCACACGTTTTCTGCAAAGATTTTAAGGAAATAATTGTGGAGAGTTACATGATGTATCCAACTGCTAGCTTTCAAAAAGCAAAAATGCCGTCCAAGTCATGAGATTGTCTTAAAGGCCATAACCTTAAAATAGATCAGTACACGTTCAAAACTTGTTTGCTTTGCATGCTGAGCCACTGGACTGTTCTTACCTAATTTCTTTCAAACGTTTCTCCTGCAATTGTGACAGTGGGGAATGCACTATTAAGAAAATGGAAAGCCTGAAAACAGAGCACTCTGAAAATGAATGTTGTGACTTCAGAAGATTCTAATTTGCTAATAAAACATATAATAAACCTAGAAAAGCAGCATGTTTGATTATCATGTTAGAAAAATAATATACGTCATGATATTGGAGACACAAACATTAATTAAATGGTATGTTGAGAGTTGTATTCAATTGATACTTCAGGTATCATCCATATACCTTTACTACAGCAGATCTACATGCCACGATCTCATGGTGCAGTGCAGAGAGTCCTCCAAAGCCATTTTTTTTCCCAAGAGGTCTGATTACAGCATGGTGCTGCAGGTTGTTGTGTTGGCACAAAGGCACTGAGCTTCAGCAGTGGGTGAGCAGTGCTTCCCTCACCACAAAATGCCTTCAGGAAGGTGCTGAGGGCCGCACAGCACTCAGCTGACTGTTCTTCAGTTTGTATTGCTTCCTCCATCATAAATTCTCCCCATCGGCTGGAGTTGGTACTGTGTGTGTGTGCATCTTGTTAACAGCCAAATATATACAAATGAAGATAAACACTGAAGTAATTTAAATTTTCATTTTCATCTTACAATTTCTGTAATGCAATTAGGGTTTGTACTGATGATGCTGATAAAGCTCCTCCCCAGGAAGATGCAGCTCTGTACCAAGCAGCCAGCAAGTGCCAGGCTACCAGACGCTACCGGGCAGTCTGTCTGTCTGCGCCTCTCCGTCTGCCCCCATCCATCCCAGTGTCCCACATCATTTCAGCTAATAGAATTTGCAGATGCTTGGAGGAGAAATAGAGGAATGGAAAGGGCGAGTTATTTCTTACATCATGATCCTGTGTTTATCTTCAGTGGGACTGGAGGAGGAAGCAAAAAGAGGGAAAGAAAGAGAAAGCAGGGGAGATTAAAACACAGAGCAAAGGAAAAAATGTCAGGAGGAGGGGAAAAAAAAGTTCCGAAGTTTAATCTGAGTACAGTTATGATTACTCAAAAATTCTGTATACTTCCATGTAAATATGTAAGAAGTAGTGAGTACAAAAGAATATATATGTACAAAACTTCCATCAGTACCACATTTATTTTTCCTTTGGCTGGGATTTCCCAGGTGGAGATGTTCCATTGGCACAGGGCATGCAGCCCCTCTCCCTAGCTGGTCAGATCTGACCTGCAGCAGACGCTCTGCACGTACTCCTGCACTGATCTGCGCGTGTCAGCGGGGCATCGTGCAGTGTGGCTGCAGGAACCATGCTGCTGGATGCTTGCAGGCCCCCAGCATGTGGCTGCAGCTCTCATGTTCCATCCAGACAAACCCTGTGCTCACAAAGGAGGAGGTAGCCACGCTCTGTAGGATGTATGGAAGCCACACACCTGCCAAAGACGAGTTGAGGTTGCTGCCTACTGACACATGGGATGCAGCAGGTGTTGCAGCATCCATAAATGTGCATTCAAAGAGTTCTTGTTTCTGCTCAGTGCCTGGGAATCTTTGACTTGTACCAGGCAATGGAGGACAACAAAAAGAAGTTAGAAGGCACAAAGGAGGGAGCTCTCTGTGTTTAGGACTTAGAGGTACACTGCTGAGGGCTGGGATGCAGCAGGCTGCCTGCCTGGGAACCCCTGCGCGGACCGAGCGCGTTCCCTGCTTTGTCTGCACAAAGCCATCTCCCGGCCGTGCCGTAAGGTTCTGTTTAGCCCTGCCTGTGGCAGGCCCTGTGGAAACACTTGTGATCACTCATTAGGAATTCTTTCCACAGTTTCTTTCTCTTCTAATTCACATAAATAGTAAATCACCGCTGTCAATTATGTAACCCCGCGCATCGGCAGCGTGCTCAGCTCTCACATAACACTGAGCAGTGACAGCTACAGTCAACCAAGAAATGGTGCTGCACATTTTCCTATACGGTTTCCCAGCACCGAGTGTATGATTTAGATTCCTTTGCCTCTGAAGTACTCCTCTGGGTGTCCTTTAGTATTGCATTATATTACTCACGATGCATAGCCGATTCCATTGCTTCCATTTACTTTAGCAATGATAAATGTCAGAAACTGTATGAGAAGTTTATAAATTTGAAGTGCTTTGCAGGCAACTGTTACCCAGAGAAATTTGCAAACTGTTTGTTACTGCTGAAGCTTAAGGTCATGGAAAAAAATCACTTCCAGAAGCTTGGTTAGTAAGTTTCAGATTTGGGTAAAAAGTGTGAATTCTTTATGAATAAGGAGGATATCGTTGTCAGGATTTTCCCTTCTGCAGTAAGCAATTACGCGCAGTTAGTATTTAAAACCAGTTTCAAGAATTTAGCAAGACAAGAAACTCTGAAACTGAAAAACTTCCAACTCAGCTTTTTTCAGTGCAATGCTCTCATGATGAAGTGTAAAGTTCCCCAAAGCTCCCTGTTCAGCAGCAGGAGCTAGCAGTGCTGCACCGGGGGGCTTTGAGCATCGCGGCACAGATGATGTGTGTTTATCAAAATGAACTATTTAGACAGTTGGACTGAAGTCATGCTTTGGTCAGGCTGGTGTTAATGCATGGCTGCATCACCCCTTCCTTGTTTTCCTAGCGTGGCAGTGCAGAGCGAGCTGCAGGCTGTGCGCTGTGGTCTGGCAGAACTTCCTTTGCCAGCAGTGATTTGGGCAGTCTACTCTCTCCCACTCGCTCTGGTTGCTCATTGGCCATGGATGAGCCACACTGTAGGATGGAAAGAGGTCTGCCGGCCTGCTGACTCCACTGCTGCAAGTGGTAAACAACAGTAGGGAAGTGGGAGGACAAAGGAAAGTGGGCAAGTAAAGAAAGCTGCGCAGAACGATCCTGCTCTCTCCATTTCCCACAAGCAGTGAGGTGAAGTGTTCAGCGAGGGGAATATGAGACTCTGGCTTTACTACACAGAAATATCCATCCCCATCTGGGGATGGAACACGCTCTGCCCAGCGGTGTGCATTCCTATTTCATCGTTGCTGAGGAAGGCTGACTCCCGTTCTGCCATCCTCCCAGAGCACACAGTGTGTGAAATCAGTGCTGAGGCAGCAGGGCTTGCCTGGGCAGCAGCACTTGTTCAGGGGGTTCAACATCAGCACTCGTGTGTGAATCTGCCTGCGTTCAGCTTTCACGGTGGCTTTTCTTTGCCTTTGAGAAAACTGCTCGTGTGGGGTTAACACCTCACCACTTGTTCTGAAGTGCCAGGCTAACGATTCCAGCTTCTCTGGAAGCGACAGGCAGCCATTGCATGGTGCTTTCTAAAGCCAGATCCCTGCACAGGTGACTTCAGCTGGCTGTGCTCCTCCCGAGAAGGGCACCTCCTGGCCTGAATGCCAGTGATTGTCCAGCAAAGTACTGCTGCACAGCACAGGCACACTGAATTAGTGACCAATGAGTGCTGCAAGCAGTTTTCCTGGCCTGACCCCTCCTGCTCTGATGAGCCACTTGCTTTAAGGTAACAGGACTGCTGTAAAGGAACCCCCAAGGCCTGGAAACATGCAGCATGTCTGTGTGGTGGCACCACACATGGCTGCACCACGCAAAGACAGCTTTAGCCCTGGGTCTGCTGCAAGCATGTTATTTTTATGAGGCTTTGACATTTTACTTGCCTCTACTTGGTGGTGGGGAGAGGTGGGAGCTCCAGCATTGAAATGCAGGCAAACAAACCGTGCAGAGGCTCACTAACAGTGAGATGCATTCGGACCAATTGCAAGCTGGTAGGTATCCATGCAAGGACTGCAAGTGCCTCAAAAGTGAATCCACGGTGAGGTGACAGGCTGCAATTGTCCCAGCCCTCAAAGCTGTGTCTGTGAAAACATGTGAATGATAGGCAATGTGAAGATCTTTGAAAATCTGTATCAAAAAATCAAGCATAGCTGCTCCTATCAGATCCATATGGCATCTGGGAGAGCTGTGCAAAAATATTCATCCAAACTTTCTGTTCCTCACAAATTATGCTTAGATTATATACATTGTCCCTATTGTGCACTGTAGGGGATGGTTTCTTTCATGTGCCAGCATCTTATGGCTTTCATTTGTTCACAGACCTCCCACTAAGTGACTGCTGATTGAAAACTTTTTTACTTTCTTGCCAGGTTTAGCAAAAAGGGCTTGGTGTTCTTAGTGCCTTTGATCTATCTAGGATGAACATTTTCATAGAAAGAGGTGGATGAGTCATTCTATATTTGTCATGGAGCTATCCTGGAATACCTCCGAGTTTGCTTTTTCAAGCTCTTTATATTTTTCTGCATGTGGCTATAAATATTTTGCTCTGCGAGAAGCACGAAGCATTTCTTTTTTAGAAATGAAAGAGCCCTATTCCAAATAGGAAAAACACACTTAGCTAAGGTTTGTGCAGCACATATTTAGTGGTGGAAGGTGCTGTGTTGGCCCTGCCTTGCTTTTCAATACAATATCCTGCAGTGTGAAATGAATGGCCATATTTAGAGGTATCTGGAAGTGATGACTGATGTTTGGAGAAGTTACAAGGCTTTTCCTTTTCCACATGAACTCTCCAACCTGGCATTTCCACAGCAGTGAAATGCTTCTGGGGCTGAGATCATCTGATTATTATTTCCTGTGTCATGTGCTGAATTTATTATTTTGTTGAATATTACAAATGTATTCGTAAGTTGCCTGAGTTTTGGATTCTTCAGCAAAGTTCACTGGCATAATAGGGATATTGGACTGGCAAAAATAACTGGGGTTTTGGGGGATTTTTTTTTTGGTTTTTTTTTCTTGGGGATTATTTAGTTGTGATTAGTGAATGAAAGCCCCAAAGAGAGGGGAGGAGGAGGAGAAGTGGGAGGAAGATTCATTGAAAATGTTTCTCTGATATTCTGCCAATATATAGAGTCAGTTCAGGAAAAAAATGAAATTTGTAGTTTTGTGATAAAGGCCAGGAATCCGGACACTTCATTTGCTTCAGTGTCCAATTTTTTTATTTTGTATTTTTATTTTTTCTCTCTTCTTTTGAAAAAGTGAACACACTTGTGCTAATTGAGGATTACTTCTGGTCACAGCAGCATCGCAGTGTTGTTGCTGGGAACTGCAATAAGCCAATATTGGGTTCATTGCTGCAGACATATTTTCCTACAGAGCTTTTATCTTTTTATACCTCTAAAAACCAAAGCAGAACAGATACTAAAATGTAGTAGAAGCTCCTCATATGTGCATCTTTGTCCCTGTTGACACTAAAATGTATGTGTTCCTCCTGCAAGATCAGTAACTATGAAATAAGAACATTGGGAATGGGCAGGTGTGAAGCCATGGGGTGTCAGAGGTGCTTTTCTTCTGCTCTCTGGGCCTGCACGGAAAGAGCAGATGCAAGGATGTGGCTCTCAGTACCGAGGAACTGGAACTGGCTTTGGAGATGATAATTATTTACACCAGAATTGCACAAAGACTGATGATTCAGGAGCCGGTCACCACGCAGTCCTGCTTAGGTCAGCTGGCATCAGATCCCAGCCTGTGATTCTTCTTCAGGGCTGAAAGCTCTGCACCTTCAGTTCTTCTAGCTCATACTCACCAATGAAGCAAAGAAACAAACTTAACTACAGACCCAAACATGTCCACGTGAGTTGTCCAGACATCTGTTATCTGGTATCAGGATGCCACAGGTCTGCCCCTGTGCAGTCTTAAAAACTATCATTGTTTGCATTCAGAAAAATAGCAACAGCCACCTAAATGTGGCAGTTAACTTCCAGTGACCACTGTCAACACTGTCATTTGTGAGAGCAGTGTGCAGCCAAGCAGTGCAACTGTAGGTGTGTTAGCAGCTCCTGCTTGTTCAGCCACTGCAAGCCAGGCACCAGTACAGCTTGTGATCTGGAATTCAGACACTGGAAGTGCAGAGGGTCTCAGGGCTTTTTGGGATAAGCAGAGAATGGACTTTGATATGTGAATCTGTGAGAGAATGGGCTTGGGGTCAGGGCACTGAGCTGTGTGTCGAGAGATCCAGATTCACCTTCTGATTTCTGGGCAAAAGATTTCTTCTTTCTGACAGTTATTTCTCCATCCATGAGACTGCATTTTGTTACTGAGGACAGAGAGGTTTCATAAAAATGAGGAAATCTTTTGCTTTTCCCCATGCAGACTATTGAGGGCAGTGTATCTTAATCTTCAACTTTCTGAAGCTCCCTTTTTCTTGAAATGTGTAGTCCTGAATTGGAAGTTTCCTGGGTATTGACAAAAACATTGTGTTCAGTTTCTCCTCTGCAGTAAAAAGAAATGAGCATGAAAAAAGGCTTAGGCCCTGCTTGGGAGGGTAGCTTAGAGATGTTATCTATCAGCTCTCTTTAAGCTCGATTGCTGGGATTTTTATAACATTGTTTTTCCTTTCTTCTCATTTGAGTTTTACACACGAGTCCTGGTATTTTGGTTTAGCCCACTAAATGAGGCTGCTTTGACTGCCTAAATTTTTCCTGCCTGCTGCAAACCAGTCTTTTCCCCAGCATCAATTATCCTGCAGGGAACTGCGTATGTAAAACCACACCAAAAAGTTTGAAGCCCGTAGAAATGCATTTTCCTTTCCTATAAAAGACTGCATTCTTCTGTGAGTGTTGTGTTGGGATCACCTTGTTTTTCACAGTCTCTGGTGACTAAATGGGGCAGAGGGACTCTCCTTCGTATCATATTCTGCCTCGTGGTAGTCACACTGGCAGCAGTAGGAGCTTTAGTGGTTGTCACTGAGTAGAGCTGCCTAGAGCTTGCATGGAGCTTCTTGTTTTTATTCATGGCATGGAAACCCAATCTGGAGTTAGAGCTATGACAAATTAAGTGTGCAGCCCTCTCTTCCAATAAACACTGCACTAACAGATTCTAGAGAGAGAATTTCTCCAAGAACACACTTCTAGCACTCTAAAGTAAGCCTGCCTGATGTTTCTGAGCAGATTCAGCTGGCTTGGTGGAGGGCTCGACAGCTTCTGCTGCCAGTGGTGGGTACAGCTGAGGAAGACACAGCTCCTCCTTACTGTCCTCCTTACAGCCACTGCCTGCGGCTGGTGGCTGCAGTGTTGGACGTGGGATGGGCTCAGCCCATCAGCCTGCCCTGCCCACAGCTCAGTACCTCAGGTGATGACATCTGCCAGTCAGCACTCTGAAGGGCACGCTTTCCCTGCTCTCCAGAGCTCCCTTTGAATGAGGCACCTGTGGCAAAGCACGGCAGCATCGGCCTCAGGGCCCCAGCTGCTCGTATACTGGAGGTGTTAAGTTCTCTCTCTGATGCACCCTTGTAATCGCATCAGTCTTTCTCTTATTCTTTGTCTTTTATTAAGCTGCTGATAGGAAGCTTTGTAAGCAGGAAGCAGGGAAAATGCAGTCAGGAGGAAGTTCAGTCCGCACATACTCTGATGTTTGCATTTTTCCCCTCTAAGTGTTTGCTACTGGGAGTCACTGGAGACAGGATGCTGTTCTGTGCAGACTGCTGATCTGATGCAGGCTGACTGTTCTGGTTTTAAATACCATAGTCCTGGGTTTGGGCCAGATCTCCTAGGGGCTATACGAAGATAACAAATCATAATGTCTTCCCCAAGGGCCAAACAATTTAAGCACAAGACAAGGAAGCGAGGAGAACAGAGACAGACTGGGGATTATTAAGAACAAGTTTAGAATGTCCAGCTATTAATGAGAAAAGGTTTTCATTTTTCATCCAGCTCTGGGGAGGACATCTGAAGAGCTTGGATTTCAGTTTCGTGGCCTGGGAAGCCATGCTGGCAGGGTTATTGTTTATCTCTCCTGAGAAACAGCATGTTTCAAGTTGATTCTCTATCGAATAAAGGTTTTAAAAAAATATTTTGTTTGCTGCTTTCTCAGCTGTGCACAGCGTTTGTCTTCGTTCTTTGCTGGTATAATACTATAATAGTTTCATGTAAGTGCCGAGCCTTTACTGCTGACAGCTGCTGAGAAATGATGCTGTCATGAATCATGCTTGCAAACACAGTTCTGTGATGTGACCAGTTCTCGGCCCCCATAATTAACAGCCAATTACTTCCTCTCAGAGAAGCCAAAACTCAAACAGATGAAAGAAATAGTGTTGTGGCAGCAGTGGGAGCAGATGTGTTGTATTGGTTCCTGTGTTCTTTGCAAACATACACAATGCTGTGGACCAAAGCAAGCACTCATTTACATCAATGTGCAGCTTAGAAGAGTGGAAGTTCCTATTACCACGGCTGGGTTTGGCCATCTGTGCTCAAAGTGCATGAGGAATGTGAAAGGGAAGGAGGGGGAAGGGGAAGGCTAACTTTATTTTCAACACGATATGGTTACAATCATAGCAGGTCACTGCTTCGGAGCCTTTTGGCTATTCCCTCAAGGTAGCAGTCTGTATTTATTAGTGTGTGTGTGTGCACATGCATAAGCACACGTATGAGAAAGCTGTGTACTACAGATGCCAAAAAACCAAACCAGAATGTTTACAGTCTCTGGCCTCAACCCTGCCTGCTCTTTTGTTTAACCAGGAGACCCAAAGCAGAGCCTTTTTTATCCGGAGTTTGGGTGGCAGAAACCAACACGGTTTAGAAGACAGAGCTGGGGAGTGACAGCCAGTTCCTCTACAGACTTTGCAGACATTTACTTGTTATTATTTTTTCTCCCCTTGATAGATTTTTTTTTTCTTAAAGAGAGTTTCATTTATGTTGGTTCACTCATACACTGTCAGGAATCGCTTCCTGCAAAGAGATCACAGTCAATAGGATGTTCTCACATATTTTGTTTCCTGTTTCTTTTGTCATTTTGTATTTGCAGTACTTGATGGGGCAAATGAGCTGCACGATGGTGATCCTGCCTTCTGAATGGCTGACTGGCACTTTGCGGGTGGGAAGGAGTTAAATCTGCCTTTGTTGCAGAAGGACTCTTTGGATGTTTTAGGATCGGTCTGCCACGCTGTTCCCGGTGCTGTCAGCTTAAATCAATTTAGTAATGCCACGAGATGCACACAGAAATAACGAGCATCTAAAAATAACGGAAGGGCTCTCTTTATTAGGTGATGGTGCTGGTCTCTCTTCCAAAAATATATTGTAGGAGTGTAAGTATAAGAAATAAATAAATCCCCAAACCATAAGAATAAAAGTAGAGGTTTGATTCTGCTTTAAAAACATGCACATCTTGTGAGACATGCATTGTATGGTAAAGTTGTCAGCAGAGATACAAAACCATCAATGCCTGAGACTTCTGCTCCTCTCTGATTGAAATCCTGACTTGGATGGAAAGCTGCTGGCACAGGTCACAAAGGACGGTGGATGCTGTTGGGTACATCTGTGTGTGCCATGAAATAAGTGTTCTTAAGCTTCTGCAATATTTTTGAGCTCTGGATCTTTTCAAATCTGCTACCAACTGTCTGGCTTTGGAGCAACTCCTTTTCTGCCTCTGCGTATTCTATAAAATGTGTTCAGGACATTTACGGAGAGGCTGCAGCAGTTAGTATTGCTGCAAATCTCCAAACACTGGAAAATGTAAAATATTTGCAGATGTAGTGCCACATGTAACTGCATAGTGATTTTTTTTTTCCCTCGTATACTGAATTTCTGAATATTAACTCTCTAAGACTCTCTAAGCTGCCTGCTTCTCAGCTGTGAGGCATTTAAGTCTGTTTTGGGGAATGAGTCATACAGGCTGCGTGCCCCAGTCCCAGTTTTACCACCTCCCTCCTCGTTTTGTTGTTGTTTTCAGATCAATAGCATTACAAAGGGAAAGTCTGCTCCAGTCCTTATGCTAGCAAAGCACCCTGTGTGCAGCTGGTTCTGTGGTTCATGGTCTGGGATCAGCAGGAGTTCAAAGTGGATCACAGAACAGGATCTCTTGCTTTTCAGTCTTTTGTAATTTTGTGCTGATGTTTTCCTTTGCAGTTATTAAATATGCATCTGTATCTGAAAGTGTTGTCCACCTGCCCACCCTGTCAGTCTGACCAAAACTGAATTATAGCAATACTTTGTTGGTATTATTTTCCCCACTATTTTCCAAACGCTCATTCTTTCCCTCCTCCCTTTCCTACCACCCCTCCTCCACAGTATTCTGAAAGTTTTATGGAGTTTCACATGGCCTCTCACCCTTTGTAGTTGCACAATGCTAATGAAATAACTAACAGATCATCAAAATTATCAAAGTGTGTTTATGGAGCATATGGCATTCAAACTCAGTCTTTCTGGTTAGTGGAGAGACCCCCTCTTCTGATGCAGAAACAGTGTTTTTCTAAGAGAAAAATGCTCTGGATGAATGCAAGAATTTGAGGAAAAACTGAAAAATTCAGTTCTCCCAGTTAATGTTCCTGCAAGGAGATAAATGCTGTAATGTCCTTTCTCTGAAGGGCTCTAGAGAAACCTGCCATCAGACATGTGCTCTTGGGACACTTTCAAATGACATCCCAAAGCACATCCTCTCTGTTAATATTTTCCTACTGTGCTTCCTTCCCATTTATCTCCATCTTTCTTACCACTGTCAATCCAGAAGAACTTCTTAGCACATAACTGCACGTGCAATTCACTAATTTGCTGTCAACCTTTTATTTCTGTTATGCGTTGTGCTGGTGGGCAGAGCAAGAGAGAGCTTGCATAGGCACCTCTTGGAATGAAGCGTTCCAAGAGGAATGTGACAGACTTGCTCTGCCTGCCAGGTTCTGCAGCACCTCAAGGACGTGGGAGCTCACAGCACCAAGAGCAACCAGCAGGTGACATTAATGGCAGTGCCTGGAGCCTGGGCACTGCATTTCTCTGCTCCACTCCAGCTGAGATGTGATGAAATTTGGCCATTTCTTGCTGTGCCCAGCATGGCCGTCCCAGGGCACAAGAAAGGTTATCAGCCCTTGGTGTTAGTGTAAATATCTAGCCCTGTGAAGCTGCCTACATACCTTCTTCTCTCACAAGAGGACTAGCCTGGAAGGGCACTTGTGATTTTGAAGACGGCTTTGGCTTTGTGTTGGTCTTTGCACGAGCTGCTTTGTCAGTCTTCAGTGAAAACCAGCTCTTTGAAGCCTGTTTGTGGGAAGCTTGTACCTGTACAAGTCCCAGTGATAGCCCTAGGGCCTCCTCCCACAGCATGTCCATAAAGCAGAAATGCTGCTTGAAACCTATGTCCCCAGTGTGTTTAGAACTATTGTAATCAGTCTATTTTAGGATAAGCTCTCCAATGACATCCTGGTCATTGAAAAAAAAAAAATCAACAGGAAATTCTGAATGTGAGTCATGCCCTTGTCGTAGTGTTTTTCAAGGATTTTTGGAATTGATTAAAAAAAAGCAGAAGCACAAATCCTTGATGTTGACAGAAGCCATCACAGAAAGTCTGTGTATTGAGAAGTCGCTCAACAAAAAAAGCTTCTGAGCTCCACATATTTACTCCACATAATGTCTTTCTAATTAACCAACAACAAACCCAAAAACTCAGAAGGGAAACTGAGATACAGGGGGCAAGTGGCCCTGCTACTTCTCCTTTCCCCAAGAGAGCTGAGTTTTATTGTCTGCTGGCAGAAGAGTTCCGTGTTGCAGGACTCTGCAGAAATCCCAGATGTTCTGAGTATCAGCTGCTTTAGGAACCGTGTACACAGATTAATCCTGTGCTCTCTTCTGGAGTTTACAGACTCTTGATGAATGCATTAACAGTAGCTGCCAGCTAGCTGCGTTCCAAGGGCAGAAATAATCTGCTGTAGAGTAGTATGGAAAACCAGAAGCACAGTGAGGGGAACTGGGACCCCGCAAGCACTGCAGCATTCGAGGAAATCCCCATCATATGAGTTCATAAGGTTTTCAGCTTTAAACTGAGCATCGAAATGTGAAACCTTCATGGTAACTGGTCAACAACTGTTCATTTGTGATCACATGTTTTCATCTTAACGACTTAGGACAGGGAATCATTCTGAGGCACACAAGAAGAACATATGGCCTTTAACCAGAAAGTTGTATGAAAATCACATCTAAAATATTTTAGTAAATTTCATCCTTTTCATGTCCTCCCCATGACTGTCATCATGAAGTCACAGAAAGTGTGTGCTGGGATGGAGATACGCCCATCCAGCCTGTAAGCTACTGGTTCTTTAAAGGAAAAATAACCTTGGATTTCTTGCATCAGAGTCTTGCATCCTAGCCACATTTGTAAATTTTTCTTCTTAACCTGGAAAAGCAGAATTTGTTTTGTTTTGTTTTGTTTCATTTTGTTTTGTTTTGTTTTGTTTTGTTTGTTTTTGCTGAGGTTCTCATGAAACTGAAGACAGCCTGAGATACAAGAAGGCTTGCAGCATGTGTGTGCAGGCAGTAGTACGAAAGTGTGGTGCCTGTTACAAGTCCTGCATGGGACATATGGCAAGGTAATTCCCCTCCAGCCTCAAATGCTGAGCCAGAAATCCTTGTAAGCGTGAGCTGAATGCACGGTCTGGTCAGAGATGAGGAAAGGGTTAACTCCTGCTGGCTCTCCCTCCCTTTGCCTGGGTGTCTGAAGCAGACTGAGATGAAGAAAGGAAATAGGTTGTGATTGCAGAGGCAAAACTGTGCAGTGTTACAGGCACTTGTGTTATTGGGCTGATGTGGGGGCGTGTGTGTGTGCAATCTGCAGGCTGCTGGGGCTGCAGGGAGGGGGGAGGAGCCAGGAGCTCCTTGTAGGGCTGGGATGTGCTTGTATGGCACAGCAAAGGTAAAGGGGCAGAGCTGGGGTGATCTGCTGCATCCGCAGAGCAGTGTGTGCTGGGCAGCCTCCCCTGAGCTCTGGGAGCTGTGACCAGGATTATCGCAGTGACGGGGGGTGGAGGGATGGGCGAGGTGGGGCTGCTACCACCTTGCGAACCAAGGCACGAAGAATGGGGACAGCTGGTGGATTCACTTCACAAAATCACACTTTTCATTACAACATAGGTATACAGATATACCTAGAGGCATCTTACATACAGATGTTACTCTGAGTAAAGGGCATAGTTTCATCAGCAGAGGAAGGTCAGGTTGGTTATTAGGAAAAATTCCTGCAAAGGAGCAGTGCTGCACCAGCACAGGGCTCCTGGGGAGTGGTGGGATCCCTGGGGGTGTTCCAGAACCGCGGGGATGTGACACCTGGGGACATGGTCAGTGGGCATGGCGGGGTGGGGAGGGGTTGGGGGTCCCACAGACCTTTTCCAGCCAGAATGATTCTGTGATTCTCTGAAGCAGGGGCAGCAGCTGGGGGAGCAGGTCCCCGTGTGCTCCCACAGAGCTGGCTGAGGTGGAGGGGGCTGGAAGGAGCGGTCCTTGAAAGCAGCCCTGTGGAAAAGGACCTGGGGGTCTTGATTGATGAAAAACTTAATATGAGCCAGCAGTGTGCCTTTGCGGCTCGGAAGGCAAATGGTATCCTGGGCTCCATCAAAAGAGGGGTGGTCAGCAGGGACAGGGAGGTGATTGTTCCCCTCTTCTCAGCTCTTGTGAGGCCCCATCTGGAATGCTGCATCCACGTGTGGAGCCCCCAGTGCAAAAAAGACAGGGAGCTGTTGGAGAGGGTCCAGGGGAGGGCCGTGAAGGTGATCAGGGGACTGGAGCACCTCCCCTATGAAGACAGGCTGAGGGAGCTGGGCTTGTTCAGCCTGGAGAAAAGAAGGCTGCGGGGTGACCTCACTGCGGCATTTCAGTACCTAAAGGGAGCCTACAGACAGGAGGGGAATCAACACTTTGAAAGGGTAGATAACAGCAGGATGAAGGGAAATGGTTTTAAGTTGAGGGAGGGGAGATTTACGTTGGATGTCAGGGGGAAATTCTTTACAGAGAGAGTGGTGAGGTGCTGGAACAGCTGCCCAGAGAGGCTGTGGCTGCCCCATCCCTGGAGGTGTTCAAGACCAGGCTGGATGGGGCGCTGGGCAGCCTGGGCTGGCATTAAATGTGGAGGTTGGTGGCCCTGCGTGTGGCAGGGGGGGTGGAGATTCGTGATCCTTGAGGTCCCTTCCAACCCTGGCCATTCTGTGGGGCTGTGTCGGTGGCCGTGGTGCCAGCAGATGGTGCTCAAGAACACGGAATGTTCTCCAGGACCTGAGGGCAGCCGAGCTCTGTTCTCCGAGCGGCGCCGTGGAACAGCGCTGTCACCCCCGGCCGAGGAGGGGAGGCGCACGGCTTGGCCTCTCATAGCATTCTTCATCCATTTGCATGAGGATTTAGGAACGATCGTGTGGGTTAGCAGAGATCCAGGGGAGGTGGGCAGCAATCTACGAATGGTGCTTAGACAGGAGAATGTGAGATACAGACAGGGATCATTTCTTCTTCTGATCGCCACCATAAGCGGCCACACACACACAGAGCAGCGGGGAATGAATGCAGCAGGGCTTTGTTTTGTGCTACCGACACGTTTCTACCAAAACATGCAGACTGCAGTTGCTTTTGTGTTGTTGCCGTGGCCTCACGTATGGTACAAATCACTGCGGTGTGGGATGAGGGAGCCTGTTCAAGGTAACAGTGGGAAAATATGTTGGATTAGGTCTTGTTGCTTCACAAAAAGGCATGTTTTTTCTTTAAACCCTTACCGTAGTGTTGAAAAAGGAACCCTATGCCCCAAGTCAAGTGAATTAATGTTTTGTAAAGGGAGGGTGTAATCATTTATTAACATTGTGCTGGACAAAGTTCTTTGTCTTTGCAGATTTGGCCAAGTGCCCAGACTCAGGCAGCCTCTGACTTTTGCTTTAGTCTCTGAGATAAACGCTCAATGAAACCAGGCTGGAGTTGCACCAGCTGACATGGATCCAGGGAGCAAACCCTGTCAGGAGGAACAGCCTGGAGCTGTGCCAAGCCTGTAGGAGTGGCAACACTTTTTATAGATGTTTGGGTATTTATGGGACCAGGGGAAGAAGGGCTCTGTTTGCGACACAAATCCAGGTTCTGCTCTTTTACTTAACTGGAGTTGATTTGCTCATCTCTAGGAGCAGATCTTATTAAAAGAAAGGTCACTTTCTCTCATCTATCTTTTTTTTTTTTTTTCTTTTTTCTCTTATCTTTTTTTTTTTCCTGTGGAGTATTGAATTTACTACTGCCTGCATTTCAAAACATCCCTGGCTGGCTTTCAGCATTTGGTTCCGTATTCTGTTTCCTATGGACATGTACTCTATGACTGACTTAAGCTTTGTTTGAAAAACATCTCTAACTTCAAGGGTGAACCCTTTCCAGCATGAACGCAGTTAATTTAGTCTGAATGTCACTTTGAGCGTTTTCCCAATGTAATCTCCTTAAAGGTTAATCATAAAGTGAAAGAATGTGCTCTGGATTTTGACACAATGCCTGACAAATATTTTCAGCAAGCTACTGTTAAAGAAACCCAGGTGTGGTCTTACTCTTAATGTCTCTGAAATAGTGTTGTATCTTTGGAGAAACAAAGATGAATTGAGAGATTAACCCATTGGCTTCTTGGCATTTAAGAAAAAATTATTTAGCTTCCACTTGTTCTGTTTTTGCTCATCCATAATTCCCTGGGGGAGATCATGTTTCAGAGAGATGAAACACTCTTGACGTCTTTGTGAAAAATGCAAACAATGTGTTACCTTTAATGATGCCTCAGACTTTCTGTTCTGTTGAATTCAGCACGATGCTCAGAAGTCCAGCATTGACAGAGTAAGCTTGAAAATGTTTTCGGCTTGAAAACGAATAATGTCAGGAGTTTGAATGTTACTGAGATATGTTAACAATTTCTAGGATGGTTTTGTTTAGACAAATCTACAGTTTGGTGCTTTTGTTCCAAAGTTAGCTGAGTCAAAAGAAGTGGTTCTAAACCTGTTTTTGTTTTGCTGCAGCACCTGTGTATCTGCTCCTAGAGATTGGTGTCGTCTTGTTTTCTTCTATTTGAAAGCGTCCCCCTGTTTTTCCTAATATAACTTTCCATTTCCTTCTTCGGACTTAGAACTTACAATTAATAGATTTTGTTTTGTTTTGTTTTGTTTGTTTCCTGAGATAGGATTGTATAGAGGGAAATGGGATGTTTTAAGGAAACGTAGGAAATCTGTCCAGCTCCTGTCCTGATTGTGAACACAGCTTCTACCAAATTATGTAATGTCAGTGCCTGCTTCAGGAATCCCTGTTTCGCTCTCAGACTAATGGCATTTCGGAAGTTGCTGTTCTTATGTGCAGAGCCTGACAGCATAAGAGCTCTGAGTAGCTCTGATGCTGCTTCTTCCACGAGTCATTGCAGAGATGAAAGCTTGTGGTTGTCAGTGCAAGGTGTAAGTGGGCCGTTCAGACAGCAGCTGGTTTATTTGTGCAAACACTTTTTGGCTTATCTTTTTAATGATTACTTCAGGATTTCTCACCCCAGGTATGCTCCTACCCTCTCCCTGACCCCTCTGGTCGGGAGAGGAATGGGGACAGAAGGGAACCAGGAGGCCTTTTCTCCCTTCCTCTCCCCAGCACTGCGCCTCCTCTGAAGAGCTGAATGCTGAACGGGCCGTGTGCGTGGCTGTGAGGGAGAAGGTCTGATGGGAGGTTAGGTGATAACTCTTTGTTTCTCTTTTTTCCTCCAAAGAAGGTACCGGTTGTCTTTATTAAGCAGATTTCTAGTTAGAATAGCTCAGCATTTTGAAATCTGGTCCGTCTGCTGCAGTTGTGAAAGAAAGTATGTTAAACAAGGCTGGCTGCAGGAGGTTAGGGTCTTTGGTCAGCCTCTTTTCCACTAGAAGCCTAATTTCCTGAAGGCCTTCATCTCGATGCTTTCCACACCCTGTGAGGTGATCCCGGTACCATGGCACAGGTATGAAAGCAAGCCACGAAAAGATGGAGACTGCACTGTTCCTCATAGAAAGTCCATAGCAGGGCAAGGATTTCATCATGCTGCTGAAATCTCGGGCTGCAGCACAGACCTGCAGCCCTCCTTTTCCCCATTTGCCATTGGGAGATTTCTGGCTAACCAAACACACACGCAAAACCCACACAGGAATGCAGGTTTTAATGCAATTGTTTCGCCCATTGACTTTCACTGAGGGATTCCTTCTGTGAGATACGCAGCCTAGGCTGAACATGAAAAGCTTTAAAGTTAAAGTATCTGAAAATATAGAACTGTACATTCCAGTTTCTTCAAATATCATTTCCATTTTCTGGTATTTAAAATCTGGTCAAACTAGAATTGAGCCTTTTGGAAGTCTGACAGGAAAAAAAAAAATCCCCCTACTGATAGATATTCATTCAAGTTGTGCTGTAAACTGGCCATTATGATATTTCATTTGTCAGCATGTACTACAATCACTTGTTCAGGATCCCTTGGGCAGACTGCCTTTCAAATCAATATTAATTATGTACCACTAGACAGTAGCTAATCTGAAAGAAAGAGCAGGTTTCATTTAACAGATGACTGATGGTTGCTGGCCTCCCTGTGAGTGTGGGTTTTGGTTTTTGTTCTGTTTTCTGTGTTTTTTAAGGCATCTCCAATCACTGTATTGGAGGGCTGGTTGTATTACTTTGTTTTGCATAAATCTGACATTGAATTCAGAACTATTGGCATCCACATGGTTAAGGTTCCATGGGATCCATCAGCACTGACCTTCAGCTCCAGCACCCAGTGCCTTAGAGAGCTCACCCTGGGTAACATCTTTATTCTTTTTGGCAACTGTCCAGTGCACAACAGAGGAACCTGCCAGAAGCAGCTTTGAAATGTCTGTTTATTGCATTGTCATCGTGCCAGCAGTAGCCGTTCATCTGAAATCTGTCAGAAATACTCCTCGTAATCATCTGAGCTTCTGAAGAGTGATCTGCAATAGCCACGGGCGAGGGGCTCTGCTGGGATGGATGTCTGAGGATGACAGGTGTGTTCTCTGTCTATTGACACTGGGAGTGCAAACAAAGATACCTGTTCTGCTGCTGATGAAGCATCAGGGCAATTGGTGAAAATCATGGACTCACAGAATGGGTTTGGTTGGAAGGGACCTTAATGATCACCTAGGAGGGTGTTGGATGTATCTTGGTTGTAAAATGGCCTGGATAGATAGGAGAAAGAATCAAAGCAATGCAGAAATTTTCAAAAGTGAGTTGTTCCAGGACTTGCAAAGAACAAAGTGTCACTTGATCTGGGGCGAGTGCCACTGGTGTAAGCGTTGCTGGATCTCCTGCTTTCCCCGGTGGCTGGAAGGGATGAGAATTTTGGCTCTCCTTTTTGCAGATTGCAATATCTATTAATCAACATTCTTGGTCTTCCTTCATCGCTGTAACTCACTCGAGCCCTGTAGCTAGAAGAAAACCCTGTCAGCTCTCTGTGTAAACTGAGACTTTGCTGCCGTGAATAGCGCTGGAATTTTATTTATTAAGTAAAGACTCTTGGATTTCTAGCTTTTGCTTTGGAGTGGCAGCCACGAAATACTACCTCCCCTGCCTGTCCCCAGAGAAAGGAAGCCTGTAGCACAGCAGGCCATGTGGGGCCAGGGGTCAGTCTCATGACAGAGGTGGCCTAACCACAGCTGCACCTCGGAGGCATGCTTGGAAGGAAGGAGTATCTGCATGGGGCTTAGCACACCATCGCTGTGCACTGTACCCTTATCTTTATTCCACAGTTCTACCTCTGCATGTACTACATTTGAGTCATAAAAAAAATCTTCACAAAACTAGTATCAGTAGTAGCTGAAGGTGTGGCACAAAATCACTTTAATTTTTAGGACGTAAATAATATTTGGAAGCAAAGAATGCTCGTGACTGCAACCTGACCAAGTTTTGGAGCATTGAGCTGAGGTCCTTTTTTCCCATGCTTGTTTTGCTGTCCATGTCGGTGGGAACAAGGCTCACTGGGGGAGTGGCAGCTTTATTACTGTATATATTTCTCTGAAAATTGGGGGAAGAGAAAACAATGCAGCAAACAGTGTGTGCACCATCACAGAATGCTTCTCTTGTAGTTCTCAGTGTGTTATGAAATACCCTGGGGAAGCTGCAGGAGGGAGGCTTTAAAGTCTCCAGACTGTTAGGTTAGGGAATTTGAGAATTTAGAGAAGCCTGAAAATTAAAGGAAAAAAAAAAAATCATCTGTTTCTTGTAAATAGGCATACCAAAAAATGGCTGCAAATTACTCATTCATGTATATTAAAAAAAAGCACTTTAAAATTAATCTTTGTTATCATTTTGTGGTCCGCTTTCTCATATCTTACAGACAGGAGCACAATTGACTTCCTTCTATGAAAGGGCTGTTGTAAAAATAAAGTAGTTCTGTTTTTCCACTCACACAAGCACAGAAATAAATACAATTCAAAAACACAGGCAATAAACAAACAGTCACAGTTTGGGCTTTTTTTTTTTTTTTTTTTTTAATTAGAAAAAGTTTAAAACAAACCAGGCAATACTCCAGGAAATGATTCCTAATGTTTTAAATGTATTGTTTTAAATTTAGGCAATCCTTCAGTTTATTAAGAAGGCGGGGAACGAGGAAACGTTGCAGGTTACCTGTTTATAAAGCTGCCCACTGTTATTCCAGAAATAACTGAACTGCACCTTTCACATAAGCACTATCAGAAAAGAGATCGTCTGAATCAAAGCTTAAACCTGAAATTCTTGTTTACCATTTTAACTTAACCCCATTTACTGTGTTTCTATTCAGATGATGTAAATAAGTAAGAAAAAAGGAATTGTTGTGGGCCCTTTTCCAGTACAGTGCTTCGTGTCCCGGCTCTGACCCTCGCTGGCGCCAATGGCTGCCTGCTCTCGCGTGCACCATCGCTGAACCTCCCTCAGCATTTCATGCCCGCTTCTTCCCAGTGCCTGAACACCTCACTGCGTCTGAAGGCGAAGCACACAGGCAGCTGATGGTACAGGGTGATGATGGAACCCATGGCTTTGAGGAGTCAGCCTACTGCTGGGTTGTGGGTTTGGTTGGCTTGGTTAATGTGGCTGGGATGCCGGTGCTGCCTGTGCTCCTGAACTGGATGTGTTTCTTTGTGTACTGCCTGTTCTTATCCACCTCTTCTCTGTTCTAAGAGCAGGCTTTGGGGCCAAAGGGTCATTTTGTACAGGATATTCACAGCATCTTGTTTTTGTCTGGAGTTACTATGTGTATCCCAACCCTCCCAGATGTAAATAGGTTTGAGGCCTTATGAGAACTCAAACAGTGGGACATTATAATCATTGCATAGGTTATTAACACCGAAGTACAAATGGAGTTTGGGTTTCTGCTCACCCAATGGTTTGACTTGTGTGCCTACACACGGACCATTCATCTGCAGACTTTGCAGGACATTTGCATTTTTTACATGTTAAAACTCTGGGTTTTTCTTTGAATTCTTCCACTAGAGAAACATTCCACGTTCCTCTGTCATCTGCAGTCACATATATAAATCTGCATTTATATTTTTCAATGTCTTTCAGAGCAGTTATGGGAGAAGACACACTTGTCATGACAGCCTAAGATATGGTATGACTGTGATCTCTCTAGCAATGTTTTCAAGAGAGTAGATGTGTCTAGAGAAGAAAGCCTTTCTCCTAACCTTGTGGTAACTAATTAAAAAACAAATGCTGTGTCTTAGAGAGAAGGGCTGCTCTTTCTGTCACTGTGCAAAAATGGAAAGAATTGTAGGTACCACATTCTGATGTACCTTTGGGGGAAGTATGGTTTATAGCAGAGCACAGTAGTTCAGAATGTGTCTGATGGTAGGAAAATCACATAAATTCCAAAGGAAAGACTCCAGGAAGGACTCCTGAGAGGGAATGTGAGCAGAATAGTTATGCAACTACTACAAAAGTGAAGAGCAATGAACCAAGCAGTGACTGAGGCCTGGTGGGAAGATGGATAATATTTTCCTCAACTAATGCTTTGCTCTGTTACAGTGCTTCCTGACTCTCCCAGTACTGACTCTGTAATTTGATAGATTGAGGATCTACTTCTGAATGCTTCAGAAATCCCACTGACTTCACTAGAATTCCTTCAGGTGTTTCTTCAATATATGCTTGAATTTTCAGCCTTTGATTGTTAGCTAGTTTAGGTTATAATCACTAATTTAATTTTCTTTCAGAATGAAATATTTTTTAATTATTATTTTGATTGTAGCAGAAGATTTTAACCAAATGGATAAAATGTCCCCTTCAGTCCCAAGATGAATCTTCAGAGTTCTTGTAAGAATGTATTTTAGGTGAAGAATGAAAAATACTTTTGTGAGCAGTGGTCTGATGGGACGAATTGGCTTCAGCTTCTTGGAAAGGCTACTGCTTCACCTACAGGTTTATTATCTTGTCGTGGAATGATATGTTGCCCGTGTGACAGATCTTAATTGTAAGGTCTTTGCTGCACAAAGCAGCTTCCACCAGTAAGACTTATGTGCCAGTTTCTTAAACGCTTAATTTAACACAGCTAAAAACCCAAGCTCTGAAAGAAGCATGCAGATGATGTGTCTAAGATCAAATGAGAGCCTAGTGAAGTAACTCTTCCCAGACACTGTTAGTTGTTTTTTTTCGTAGATATGTGCTGCTGGAAACCTTTAACTTACTCCAGAAAATGCAAGTTAAATCAAATTCTGTGTTGGCCACTGAATGCTGCTGGAGTTTTGGTTATACAGATTAGTTTCTAACAGTTCCAAACTGCCACACTGAGCCTCCAGGATTGAGATAGGCGATACAGCCTGCTGTGAAAGAGGAATCAACTTGTTCATTTCCAGTCCACCTTCAGGTAGCTTTTCCTTTATGGGTCACCACCGTCCAAGCATGTGAGTTAAAAATAGGTGCTGTAGAGCCTGTTCCAGCCAAGAAAGCCTTCTGCTGTGAGTATATAGTATCTGACTGGCATGGGAACCTGAAAGACATTGATGTATGGTTTTCCTAAAGGCTGCCCAGTGGAGCTGAAAAGCTTGGTACAGGGCCCTTTGGCAGCTGTTTAGGTGGGAGCATGATTTACCCCCTTGCAGAGATACTAAACCTGTAACCTATATCTACAAACTAAAGTCAAGGATTTATGAACCTTGGAATATTTTATCCATGCCTCTAAACTGCCAAGTGTAACTATTCTGGGCTGCAGCCCAAAACATAGTTTACTGAAATTCCACTGCTTTAATGATGACTTTTTTTTTCCTATAGAAAACAATATGAAACATTCTGCCATCAAACAAAATTGCTTTCTGCATCTGGAATTTGTTGATGTTTCCTTTTGCTGCTCGTATACATTTAATTCAATGAAACGGTTAGCAAATGCCATTGTATCCTCAGTTTTGGTTACTGTTGGTTGTTACATCTTTTGCATTACAAAATAGAACTATTTGACGGTGAATTCCAGCAGTCATAGCGTAGAAGAGTGTCCTGTCCTTTCTCTTAAGATTGGAAGAAGTAGGTCACTCGAGGTGAAATATGTCTTGGGAAGAAAGATGAAACCATCCAGGTGACATTGCTCAGGATAATATGCATCTTGTGCGTGCAGGCAGTGAGCTTCCTTCTGCTCTCAGCCACTAGGGCTGCCAGAATCAGAATGGAAGAGGCACTTGGGTCTGCATTTAATAGACATAAGAGCGATCTCTTACAAAGCAATTGGTGCTGCTGTGGATACTGGGACAGTGGAGAGGGGAGGAAGATGCTGCCTCCCCTTGTTTGCCTGTGCCTTCCCTGTTCCTCTGTATGTAAATTGCCTTTGTCTCAAGGCTAACAAAGAGCTCGTTCTGCATGAGAATTAGTGTTCGATCTACCGAGGTGCGTTGCTGCTTGTTCTTTGTTTCCAGGATTAAACATATGGTACTGCCTATCACAAGTTCTTTCATCCCCGGATGATCTATGGCAACTGGGGAGGGTTAAAAGAAGGCATGGCTGTCAGGGACAAAGGCACCAAAGCCTTCAACACGTCAGGAGATGTGTTGTGAAAAGCTCTCATGAGGCAAAGCCAGGCTTTCAGGTAACCACAAAATGAGCTCTGAAGCCAGGCTTTAGATGAGGGCAGAGGTAATCCACGATCGTGGCCCTGGTGGAGTACACAGCCAATCTGATTTACTCTGGTTCCTCCTATGGTGGGCAGAGCAAGTGGATGTTTTCCAGATGTTTGGAGAGATATATTTCTGAAACCATGTTGTAGGAAAACAAACTACCACATGAAAGGACACGAGTGCCAGGAAAGTGAAGGAGAATGGCATGCATTAACAGTGTTTAATACTTTCCTTTTTCTGTTCTTGTACTTGATCAAGAAATGCTCTATACTGAGCATTCAGTGACTCCTAAATCTCCACGCCTTCACATGCTGTATTCTGGAGAACTTTCATCTGATGAATTTAAGAAGATTGTACGCTGCACTCTTAATACATCCTCTCTACAGCTGGGGATGCCACAGAAACACAAATGAATTGAGAATCTGTCTGTAGTTTGTTTTTGTTGCTGTTGATGTTGGCCTCATCCCCAAAGCAGGCCCAGAAGAGGTCTCCCACGATGGGGATAGTACTGAAGCAGTGCAGGAAGAGAAAGATCATCAGACAGCCCCAATTTCAACAGTCTCATAGCTGAATCTTTGAGCAATGGTTGTATGTTTAAACAGGAGGGGAGAAAAAGGGGCAAAAGTGATTTAATGCAATTCCATGGAAGAGCCCTTATTGCTTGCATCAATTTTGGTAGATCTAAGCTTGCTCCAGCTGTAAAGGATTGCAAAGTCCACACAGCTACAGTGGAAATCCTGGTCTTTCTGTTGGATTGTGTGTGGATTCTGTGTGAAATGCATTGCTCTGGAATGCATTAAACCAATGTGGTCATCAGTTGAAAATGAGTAGCTCTGTGAGAGTCAGAAAAAGGACGGCTGCTTCCTGCCTTTTGCCTTTGCACAAGTTCAGTGGGTTTTAGGGTTTCTGTGAATGTGTCTTTCAGCATTTTACAATGAAGATCCCTTTCAATCAGGGCTTTTCTGAAAGTAATTTGGCAAAGTTTAGCTACGTGCTTCTTGCCTGAGAGCTCAGGTTCTGAATGTGCGTGCTTAGCTCTGTCTGTCATCAGCAACCACTTTAACCTGGGATGAGGACGCAGGCTCTGAAATCCCCCCAGGTTATATTTGTTAAAGCAAGATGGTGAAAGGTGAGGAAGGCAGATTACAATGTGTGGAATGAAACCCAAAGGAATACGTGCGCCTTAAATTTCCTCTGTGTTTTTACGAAACCTGGAGAGTCAACTCATCATTACCTGCTCAGCAAGGTGTGCTTATCTACTGGCCTTTACATCCAGTAAGTGGAAGTTTAACCAGAGCTACCTGTCCAGGAGCAATGTCTTTAAGAAATCACAATAGGTCGTGCAGAAGCCATTGCAGAAAATACAGCCTATTGTGGTAGTGCAGCATATGTTAGTTGTTACTGCTCTGCTCTACCAGTAAACTGCTCCTGACTTGGCTTCTTTTTACTGGGTGAGGTTTATCACACCTTTTCTCTCTGCTGTGCTTTGCTGGATGGCCACACGCCACTGATGCCTGGTGTTGGGGCATCTGTAGTCCCACCCCAGCTCAGCTCAGGGGAAACTGCTGAGCTTGGGGCACCTCTTAGCCTCCATCACTGTGTCTGGCAACAAGGGCATCGTCACATGTACAGCTCTGTTTGTAAGCCTGGCTGGTAACATCTGGAATGTGGGCAAAGAACTTGATGATTAGCTTATTAGGCACAGGAACACGCTCACCAGCATCAGCAATGTCCTCAATAAGTGACCAGTACAACTGTCATGCAATCATATCTTGCTTTCTAAGAAATCATCTTTTTTGTGCTACTCTTTTGCAGCTCAAGTGAATTGTGTTTGGAAGGGAAGGGTGCTTGAGGGACCAGGAAGCGTAGTTCAGCAAAGGAACTGAGAAAGTCCAGGCCCTGCTATCACAGGTCACTACGTCCTCTCGTCTGCTCTGTGAATTTATAAACATCCATTTTAAAGCACAGTAACATTTTTGTGAGGTTTGCGTTTCTCCCTTCCTGCTGGAGGGCTGTGCCAGAATCTTTCTGCACCCTTTTCTAATTTCTGGGAGAAATTTATTAATACTTGGCTTATATCCACTGCTTGTTGTGCAAATGTTTCTCTTCAGATTAAATGTCTCTTCTTTCTGCTCTTTGCCCTTCTGATTTATTTGCAGAGAGCCTCGTGCAGCCCCTCTCACCCTCACTCTGCAGCACCTTAAGGTGCATCGTTGAAGACCTGTGGGAACAGCATGGAGACCTCTGAGCTCCTGGTTGCAGGAGATATGGAGCTGTGTCCGAGCAGCTGCCCACACTGCTGTGCTTTGGAGCTTGGGTTCAGCCCTGTGCACCCAGAGAGCTGCAGGTGAATTCCCACCCACCTCAGACACAGCCAGCAGGAGTGAGTGGGAGATGAAAATGTTGAGGCTGTATCCTAAATCTCCTCCCACCACATGGCCTGTCTGATGTGGCCATCTTATCTCAGCACTCTGAAGCAAATGGTCCCCTACCCATTGCTCACTTCCACGACTGCAGGCTGCTGGCTGGCGTGGAGCGATCGCATGCTGTCATATTGAGATTGTTCATGGAGCTCACAGACTTTAACGAACCAGCAACTGCTTGGTGTGATGTAAAACATGGAAGTTATTACAATGAAAGAACGTGCCTTCCCATTCTAAAATTTACTAACTGTATGGGATAGCTCATACATACCAATGTAGTGCTTGCCAGTAAGGCTGTTTCAGAAGTTGGTAGGGTAGTACAGCAATCTCCCTATCCTGTTTCACGTGGAAGGCTCTTCCTTGTGTTCTTTACAAGCGCTTGACACTGAGAACAGTGTGCTCACAGCAACGATTACATGTTAATATAGGTTAATAGAAGTTCATGTGGCTGAGTCTTGGAATTCTTAGCTCTCCTCTCAGTGCTGCCTGACAGCTTTATTACTGCGCAGATGGGGGGAGCCCGCTCAATATGCTAAGCACTATCAAAAGATTTTTCTTTATGGTCTTAAGAGGGCTTATCTGTAATTCCTGGCTGCACAATCTTTGAAAACTATAATGTTACAGACAGTGGTTTTTTTCACACATGGTTTATTTTTAAATAAAAGCATTCTGAGGCAGAGTGGGGTCATGTTAACTGTATTTTTCCCCTGAACTCTTTTGGTGCAGACTTACAGTTGCTCTGTTTTGTCAATCTACAGTGATTTCATTGTATCATTCAGCTGGAAAAATCAAAATATTTCATCGTGAAATTTCCAAACCAAAGCTGCAGGTCACAGTGGCAATTTTTGCACTTCTGGATCATTTTGAAAACCAAATGAAATGCTTCAGAGCACTCCAATACAAATACAATATAACAAAGACCATTTTTTTTCTTCAAGTTCTATTTTGCCATTATTTGAAGATGATTATTTTATCTGGAGCTGTAGATATAACAACTCACATGTGTGCAAGCTTTTTAACAGATGAGGTGTATCTTCCCTAGCTGCTGTAGAGGGGGAATTCGTTCCCGTTTTGCTCCCGCAGCTCCATCCACATCACAATATAAATATTTTGTATATGTTACCAATTATCTGCAGCACCGTTCTGCTCTCGAGCAGCATCATGAATCTCAGCACCACTTTTTCATACTTTTACAGCTTGACTCAGATTTCATCCCTAGAAGAAGAACAAAGAACATATGTTCTGTATGACCACAAAAACATCCGAGTAGAACAGGAAGGCCATTAACTGAATACTGAGCCTGTATAAAGAAGCTACAGCTATAAATGTGTTTCTGAGTGACCAAGTTTCTAACAAACCCTGGAAATTTTTAGAGATTGCAGCGGGCAGCTTGGTTCTGTATTGTCTGGAGAAGGTGGCTGCAAAGCTCTCTGTTCTCACCTCCAGAAAACTCGGGGATTCTTTCAGGCCTCCAAGCTGAGCACCTGGAAATGGAGCATTTCAAATCAAGCAGTCTCTAATATTGTAGGGTTTGGTTTTACAGGATGACTGCCCTGATCTAAGCAAGGGCTGCTTCTCAAGGGCATGGGGTAAACAGGAGAAATGTAAGGCTGGAAAACAGGTGGTACATTTTTATACTAATCCACTTTCTAGAAACATTTCAGATTATTATACTATCAATGTCATTTCTGCTTCACACAAAGCTATGAGGAGTCCAGCTCATGGGCAGAGCAGGAGGAATGCTGCGAGCCAGGAACACACAGGAACTTGTTCTGAACTTCTGCTTGCACGGAGTTAAGAGGCACAGTGAGGCAGTGGGAGCCCCGCACCACGGGGAGGGGGGGGGGCACTGGGAGGAAGGCGAGGAGAACAGGCTGTTCTGCTTGCTCTTTGTTTCTGTAGACCAGAGGAGTGCAGCGTGACCCGAAGCGTATGGACTGGGCAGTTTCTACATCTTTTGCAACTTACAGAACCGAAACTATCGAATCCTTTGTGAATTCCTCTCTTTTTAGATCTGATGAACTGAGGAGCTCTTTACAGAGAGGCGCTGAGTGCGTCATGTCCTTCCAAGTGCGGGGTCTGCTTGGGTCTCAGCTCTGTTCCAAATTCATTATGGCTTTGGAATACACTGACATCTTTTAAAAATAAGCCTCTGGACTTCTTGTTTTCCTCCTCTCCCAACAGCACAGGCATCAGTTCTTGGTGAGATCCGTGCTGTGGCCAAGTAAATAGGGTCTTTCTACAGCATGAGCAAGCCATGCTTTTGAGATATAGAGCTCCCAGAAATGGTAGAAGTGTTGGCAGAACTCAGAACCTTGGGTTATTTTCTTTGTTTGATTACTTTTAAATGTGTTTCTGGAATGAAAATAGAATGCTGGCTTTTGACTCTGGCTTCTAGTTCAGTTTGCCTTATTATTTGAGCTTGCAAGAAAGCTGATTTATTATTATTATTATTATTATTTTTTACAAAGGATGGTTTGTTTTCAAACCATTGTAAAGCTGAATGTTTAAATACTGGCCATTTTAACTTCCAGTACTCCTCAGTAATTGGTAGAACCTTTCAGTCTTTTTCTGTGACTTCTTAACAGACCACAGTTGACGGAGAAGTTTTGTATCACAGTCAGGCTAACTGTTAGAATGTTGTACAGTGACACAGTTTCTGCTCTTGGTGGAAATATCCTGCATTTGGGGATTTCTCTGATATGCAGTATTGCTTCTTAGACAGACTGGCCTTTCCAGTGATGAAAGACAAAAGAAAGCTATAGACAATTTACATACTACAAAGTTATGCAGTAGTAGGATTTAGGATTTGGGCCTCTTTTGCTTAGTGCCTGCTTTGTCTCACTAATACAGTCAATGTGAGGAGGCAGAATAGATATCAAGCATTTGTGGGAAGTGGTCTGAAAAGTGCCTTGGATTTGGGTGTTTCTGTGACTTCTGGAAAATTCGTGTCTGTCATTTCCTTTAAATACAGTTGGTTCTGCCCACGCTTTCCATCCAAGGAACTGCAATGTGTTTGGTTAACCTGAGCGGATCCCAAACTGGCACCTGAACTCACCTGAATTGCTCAGAGCTCTTCTGGAGCCATCTGGAACGTGTGAGAAGGGCAGCTCTGGCAGCTCTGAGATTTACCTGCTGTGTTGTTGTCCTAAGGAGTAAATGGAGGTGTTTCAATAAAACGAAGTCTAGGTGTTAGTGTGTCCTATTGCACAATCAGTTATGAGAAAAACAAATGCTTTTGTGAGTATTTTTATAGCTGTTTGAAAAGCTCAAAACAAGAATAGAATGACAAGTACATGTCAGAAGGGATAAAACTTCATTTTTCCTGTGTGCCGAAAAGAATTGTCCAAAGCTTTTAATTGGTAACTAAAGTGTTTATCACAAATTTACTGATAATTAGTATCTAAGTGTGTCAGTGCACATTGCAGAGCTGCTGCTTCTTAGATCTGAAGCGTGTTCTATTTTCTGTCCAGTTGGTTTCCTGCAAAGCGCTGAATTATTCTAGCTTTTGTGGGTCATTGTTAACCATGGCAGGAAGGGTCATTGTTAAAAATGTTTTCAGAACTTTGATAACCAGTTTATCAACTGATTCACATGTTTAATCAGTTAATAGGTTTTCCTTTTCAGTGCATGGGAATTTCTTTGTTTATCTTAACTGAGTAACTGTTTCTACAGTGGAAAGAACTGTAGTTGACTGATAATCTTTTCAAATATGTGGAGTTTGCTCTTGTGATGCAAGTTGCGTGGCCAGACCCTGCACTCTGGAACCGTCCACCAGAATACAGGGCAAGTTTTGCATGTGAGTGAAACCTCAAAACATCTTGGGAGTACTGAGCCTGGAGCTGCAGGGGTTTGGTAGTTTATGATAAGGCTTTTAAAGGCACTCTTGTATTTAAAAAAAGGTAGAGAGCAGCTTTTGAGAATTTTGCTGGATTGTTATGTGCCAAATGTCTGTAGTTCCTTCAATACCTGGTCAAAAATTGCTCAACAGGATAATTTCTCACCAAAAATGCTGCTCTGTCTCAAGATGCATGTTCAGCATGAAGCATCCCCAAGAACTGAGATCCCCACCTGTTACCCATCCCAGGGCTGCACCACCCTTCTGAAAAGGACTTCCCTGATATCTGATCTGAACTTGCTGAGATGCATTTTGTGATACTGCTGTTGTTCTGGCAGCCATCTCAAGCAAGCAGTGGGGCAGTGTGGTCACTAAACTTCCCATTCAAGCTGGGGAATTTACTGTAGGCTTTTAGACATCCTATTGCCAGATCCCCATCTCTTCCTCAGGGCAGAGCTGCCCAGGGCCCCGCTCCTCCCAGTGAAGCCCTTTGTGCCCCTTGCCTTATTTGCTGAGAGTGCACTGTTGGCTCCTATTCAGCTTGCAGACAGTTTTGTGGCTTTTTTCTGCTATTCCCATTGTATTAAGGCCCGTCAGCTCCTGTGTTTATAAACAAACTTTAGGCCAAGTAGAGCTATAAACTTTATTTTGGTTTTTGAAAATAAATTTGGTGATGGTATTTGCTTTCTATGTAAAGAGCAACTTGGCATGAAATAACATACAATAATAAAGTTGCAAAATTTATGTTTACATAACATTTATCTCCCTTGAAATTGCAGATACTTAGAGAGCCCTGCTAGTCTCACTTGGGCTCATAACAGAACTCAATCACAGCAGCTTCTGGGAATTGGCATCGTATTTGAACATGTGAGAAAGAGTTAGCAGCTTGTTTTATGTGATCTGTTTTCTTTCTAGATATGTTCATTCCAGTTGCTGTATAAAGGAAATGTGTTTAGATGAATGCAAGTCCAAAGCAAAAACCCCAGTTGTACTGCAAAGCCAGACATGGGAGTTTTGTTGGTATGCATTGGATTGAGGAAGACACAAACGTACCAGCAGAAAGTCAGTGCTGTTTGACAGGCCTGGCTTCACATACTGTGGCTCAGATCTAAACCATAAAGATGTTTCTAAGTTCCTTTTCTGAGTGGCACGGGGGTTAAAGAATGTATTCTGTTGTGTTGAGAGACCACTCTCTCACATGGGGACTGCTGATGGAGGGGGTTGGCTGGAAAGTACAGCTGAGTGTGGTTATGTACCATGAAAATGTGTGTCTGGAGCCTGGAGTCCTGGGATTGTGTTAAAGCAGTGCAGCGCTGCGGTACCATCAGAAAAGATCCAGTGCTTTTTCAGATGATGTGATGGAGAATGGATGGGGAAGAGGCGAGGATTTATTCTTTCTTGTGACCAGCAAAAAGCAGGAGGTGATAGGATGTAAGCAATGGAGTCTTGTGGGTGTGGGTGAGAAGAAAGCAGAAGATTGGGCTGAGCCATCCATAAAACTGCATTGAGTCAGCCTCTGATTAACATTGCGTTGATTCCACGTTTTGTTTGATAAAGCAAAACTTCCTGAGAGTGGAGCAGATACGAGGCTTTAAGGCGCTGCTCTGCACTGCTCCTGAAACCTGGATTGAATGTGTTCATTTCTCCCTCCTGAGATAACACACAGCCATGAAACGTGTGACGTGTTTCCTTCACCTCCAGAAGATACCCCTGTCCCCTCCCAGACGGTGCTCTGCGATACCAGAGGTGGAAAACAACTCTCATAGCTGCCTGTGATGAACAGCAATGGGTATTGGATATTCTCCTGTTCAACAAATTATTCATTAAAACCCAAAGGTCCTGATTTCAGTAATACTGCTGTGCAATACAGTGAGGATAGATGTAGTGTGGTGTTCGAAGGCTTTTTGTTCTTGCTGTTGTCAGCTTTCTGTTCCATCCTACTAAAACATTCCTCTTTGTTGGGAGTCAAAGCAATTAAGATCTTGCTGGAGCTTTTTGAAATCTAAAACCAATTCATTAGGTACAATGCAAGTGTGGAGCACAGGCAATTATTAGGATTTCAACAGCAAATATTGCAGCCCATGAAACATTAGAATGATTTCCTTCTTGTTTAAAACGCTGCAACGCGTTTCTCCCCGGCTGAATGTGCTCTTGAGCTTTTGTGTCAAAGTGAATCATGATCTAATGCTCACCAGATTACATTGAAATGCTGCAGTATTTCCCCTCTAATTCTGGCTCTTCCTACTATGATAATATTCTTTGTCTAGTCAGTGATGTGCAAGTGTGAATGAGATGTGATTCCTACATGTATGCAGATGCACGTGGGAGCATCGCCTGAGGCCATTGCGCTCGGGTTGTGCGCAGCAGTGCTTGTGTTTGAAAAAAACCTGAGTTGGTAATTAGGCAAAGAGCATAATAAGATCCATGTCTACAAGGCCAGCGTGGCTCAGAAGGCTTTTATTTGTGTGAATTTCTGTGCAAACGTGAAATACCCTGGTACTTAATTGGTCACTGCCCGCACACTGTGTGTGTTGGGGTGAATGGCCGCGGGTCTGAGCCGTTCCCCTGGGGAGGCACGGAGCCACAGGGCAGTGAGAGCACACTGTGTTGGAGCACACAGGCCCAATGAGCAGCACGGGAGCCTCTCTGCAGCCAGCCATCACTAACACTCCCGATAAAACCTGACATCTTTTCCATCCCCTCATCCCCTCCGTGGAACTCTAATTAATTTAAATGGTTTTACCGAGGGACCGTGGCACTGCTGAAAAGGCAGAGGGCTTTGCTTGGGTAATCAGCTTAAATACCCGTCCGCTTCCTGCCCTCGCTGCTCCGAACTTCCCATTTGGGAGACATAAATACTGCTTTTATTTTTAAATCTTTTTTTCTTTCTCTCCAATTTCCTCCAGTCTTCCTAATGCGCCTCATACAAGATTCCATTTCAAAGGGCAGGATGGTGAAGCCTGTAAACTGGATGCAGACGGGAACTTTTTGGTTCAGTGTTGATTGCATTTATTGGAGGAAGGGATAATGAGGGGTTTGGTGTGGAAAAGGTAGATCTCTGGCAGTCGGGAGCTGGTGATAATTAGGAAGAAACCCACAGTTTCATTTATTTTTATGCTTCTTAAACACTACTGCTTAAATGAGCATTTTGCAATTCCTGCTGTCCCAGCATGGCAGTTATTTCTGAGGTTAAAAAAGGAACAGTTTGCTGAATACATTTTTATAAGTATGTTCATCTGAAGGCATGCCAGGGTCTCTGTCAGCTGTAAGATAAGCTTTGAAGTGCCGCTACTACAAGGCCATGTATGGACAGACACTCTTACAGAAGCCTCTGTGAATGAAACAGGAATATATAGCACAGCTTCTGCCACAATTGAATTCTTTTCTGTCATTACTCAAGAGAATTGCCATCAAATGGAAGAGCGCTGCACGAGGTCAGGGCTTCAGGAGGCGAAAAGCTTGAGTGTGTTTGAGGTGTGTGAATAATCTGTGGAAACATTCCTCTCCTTCAAATTATGCACACACATATTTTTTTTCATAGATTCATGGACAATTTTTTGTCTATTATATCCCCTTCTTAAATTCTGGCAAAATTCTGTTTTCTAGAAAGAGAGCTTGGGATTGAAGATGTGTCTTGCTTTTAGCAGCAGGTTTTTGTTTTATTTATTTATTATGATTATTTTTTTATTTTTTATGGCCAGTATTTGTCTGACTTAACCTTCTCACTTTTTCTTAAGGAGTAGCAGTTGGCCAAGAAGACAAATTGCCTTCTGGCTACAGACACTTGCCATAGCTGTTGTGGTGTGCCTTGGAACGTGATGCCCTCCACAGGTGGCAGCCTGCAGCAAAAAATTGGTTGGACCTGCAGAGATACAGCAGAGATACAGCCCAGTGACAGTGAGTTTATCACCCTCCTTCCAGCTGACAATTTCTCAGAATTTCCCTCCCAGCCATTTTAGGAATCTGTCTGAAACTGCTGTGTGTTCTTATACTAGGGCTGTAAGTGACACTATGCAGGATACAGACAATTGCTCTTGGACACTGTGCAGGTCTCTATAGGCAGGTATCTGTCACGTGATAGAAGAAGTTCAGCCTCACTTTAGAGCCAAAGTCAGGAACTATATATCTGCTTTGGGATTTGCATGCCTACATGTGGAGTTTGTGTGTGTTTGGCAATCTGTGCTCAGCATCCAACAGAATCTCCTAACAAATGTTCAGAAGCTACTCAGATGTTAAGGAGAAGTTGCTCTGTAGGAGGACCAAACTTTTTAGCTCACCATTATAAAAGGCCAATCTTCGTTTCAAAAGGAAGGGGCTGGGTGGGGTTGCTATTAATCATGTTAGTTGATTGGAAACAGGATTGAGCTCCAAATGCAAAGTTTTCTGAGGTGTTTTGAAATGACAGTGTCTGGACTCAGCTCAGCTCCTACGAAGGCATCAAAATAAGCTGGCAGGCATCTGCAAGAATATTGCATGCAGTACCTTCCAAAACTAAGCTCAGATCATTAAATGGCAATCAAATGTTCTTAAACATCAATTTGTGATGGTAATTGTTAAAACGTCATTTTCTCTAAGGAAAAGATATTATATTCTTTACCTCATGGCAGCAGTAAAAACCAGTACTCCTTTCCATCCATCCCACCTGGGAATGGATAATACCTTTCCCTAACTGGGTCTATCAGGAAAGACATACTGTTTGTGGGTGTTTGGTAGTTAACAATTAACTTCTTCATATTTTATTCATGCCAGTTTACACGTTTGAAAAAGAAATGCTAGCAAATGTCATCCTACCGTGCTGCTGTTTCTCCAGTGCTGTTTTTCTAGTGTTGTTTAATGATGAATCATGAATGTTAACTTCATATATATGTAATGCTTTCTATATATACATACATATTTATATAAAATTCTGGGTGGTGGCAGGGGGAGAGTTATTCTGTCTGCCTCATCTTTTGTTTTGATCTAGTTGCTATAGAAATACTAAGATCGATTTTGACAGGATAAAAAACTACAAATTACATTGTTGGATGACCTCATTACAGAGGGCTGGCACTTTGGATTGCAACATTACCGAAACGAAAAGCGTGAACACTACAAGAATTTCTGCTCTATGGAAAAATGTTATTTTTGGATTCTTCAGGAAGGCGTGCATATAAAACCACTGGCTCCCTGGTGAGTGAGTAGTCCTTGAGACCAACAGAACTTTCGTCTTAATTTTTGGTTGTGGTAGGTGATGTCATAGTTGGACGTGCATTGACATTAAGCTGCAACTGGCATCTTTGTGACACAAGCCTTCATGTTTTTCTGTTAAACGCTTATGGCAACTGATTTCTTACAGCAGGACTGGTGGAATTAGTCCTTCTGTCCCTTTTTCATGTGTCATCTACTACCTGTGTGTCCTTGCATCAGTATTACATTGTTTCAGTAATTTGCCCTGCTTGACTGACCATGCCTTACAGTTTCAAAAGTGGCAAATGTTAGAAAAGGCTGCCCTTTTGTTCATTAGCATTGAAGGGCATACTTTCAGAGCAAGCAGATTTGGGATGTAATCTTGCTTCCAGTGGGAGGTGTCAGTATCTTGTCTGTTCTGCACGGAGGTTCCCATGAAATCTCAAATTTCTGTGGTTTTCCTTTTCATGCTGATGGAACTTGCACGTGTTTGTGTGCGGATAAGGGACTTGTTTGAAGATGTTTTTCAGTTTGAATCAGGAAAATAAATGTCTTGTCCTCTAACTGCTGGTAGGACTGTATTGCTGTGTTAGTAAAAACACATTCATCACTAGGTTTTATTTAGGAAAACATTTATCCATCAATATTATTTGTATACAGGGAGGCAATCTGTGTGATTTGGCAAATGGCTTAACATTCTGTTTTTCTTCTAGTCAAGAATATTACTCTTGCTATATCTAATCTAGAGTTGTAAATTGCAGTAGAGGTACAAATCCAAAACAAACATTTTGAAGAATTTGAATGGAATAGAGCCCCAATTTCCATTTCAGCACTTTCTCTGTTGTCCGATTTGTTAAACTCAAGTGGTCCCATGTGCGAGTAGCATGACTGCCAGAAGTGCTCTGCAGCCATCTGCTTTTTTGGTAAGTCTTTGATTATTTCTTTGTCTATATTTCTGTCCAAAATTAGAACTGGCAACTCAATTGGTTGGTTAATATTGGGTTTTTTATAATTTAACATTTCCAACTTATGGCTAGGAAATAGCAGCAAGGTAATAAAAAGCACAAGAAATAAACTTTCCTACTGAAGTCCTGGTGGAGCTTTTGTACTGTATTGTTTCAGCAACTGCACAGAGAAAGTTTTATTCTTTGTGGGCAGTATGTGCAGATGTAGGTGGCTGCACTGCTCTGATGAACCGTCCAAAAATGTGGAGAAGAACTCCCAGGCTCTGATAGAGGAACTTGCAATAGAGGTGAACTTGGAAGTCAACACTGCATTTAGATCAGAACCAAACCACATCGTGGAGAAAGAAAGTTAAAGGCAGGGGGACCTCTTCTGAAGCCAGAGGTCTCATATGGTAGCTAGAAACTTGTTGACCATGTAGGTCTGCTATGGAGGCTGCATGCTTGCTGGCTGTATAGTTTCAAAGCCTGGGAGAGGCTCTGACTGATATCCTGCAACTGGGTGGTGTGTGCTTGATTGTCCCAATGGAAGCTTCACGAGAAGTCCTGGATTTCTTCACTGAGGACTTCAGGTCCTGTATCTCCTGTATCTGGAGAGAGGACTGCAAGTCAGGGCTAGGGCAGACACTGTGATCGCTGGTCCGTCCTTCCACATGGAATCCGGAGAGGATATCAACAGACATGCCCTGTAATGCTGACTTTGTGGGAGAGCACATGATATAGAATCATTTATTACTGACTGCTTTGTTTGTTGGTTGGTTTTTTTTTTTTTCAGTGGCTTTTTTTTTTTCTTTCTTTTTAAATGACATGCATTAGAACTTGAGTCCAATCAGCAGCGTGTTGTGAAAGTGCAAGGGCTCTGCAGGGTAATAATGGAAACTTATGTGCCACATGCAGAGACTTGGTATTTCCACTCTGGCCCGCACTGCTGGTAGGAATGAGAAAGAAGGTGGCTTTCCTTAGTGTGGGATCACATTGTAAAATGTGCCATGTTCTGAGCATGCTGTTGGTCCCCTACCACAGCCTCTCAACCCATTGCCCATCTTCGTCATTTCTCTTATTGTGGCAAGGGGAAAATATTTCTTTCCGATCATGAAGGGCTCTGGCAAATGAATTCCTTTTGCTCTCTGAGAATTCCTCCTGATTCTGTGGGAGATGGGGGATTTCATGGCAATGTTATATGGAAAACCAGAAGTTCCCAGGGCTGTGGTGGCATGGGCGATGTCGCCGAGGTGGGCTGCTGTGCCTCCCTTGATTTGCGGGCTGCTAAGGGCTTGCAGTGCTCAGAGCTGTCAGATGGAGAAAAGGCAGGCACTGTTTCCAAATATACAAATGCTCAGAACATAAAAAATATTTTTGCTTTAAATTTTAATAAAGCAGAGGGAGGGAGAGGAAAGGGAAATAAAATAGCAAGTAGGGATGTGGTGGGAGCCAGTCAGGCTGGGGCTTGCTAATATCTGAACTGGGCTGTTGAAAAATGTTTTAAGTCTGCCGGAAGGTCCCGAAAGCGCAGCTCTGCCCAGATTGAGTCAGTGGTGACAGGATTGGGCCCTCTGTTACTTTTTTATTTGGTGTTATAAATTACTTTCCCACATTTCCAAAGACATTAACGAATCTTTTCAAGGCACGCTGTGAAAATCATTGCATGTGTTGCTTAAACTACTTATCCATATGTAGGTTTGTACACTATAGGAGCTTTTCCTTTTTGTTTTGCTCTTCCAGAACGCTGGCAAACTACAAATCTTTCCTCCTCTCCCCACTTTGATTTTTTCCAGGTAAAACGATGGCAGATGTACTCAGCTCAGTTTCATATAACATATTGCTTACTGGAAGAACAAATTTAGCTCCCTGCCCTTTTACTGTAAACTTGGTTTTTTTTTTTATGTATTTGTAATTTCCTTTTGACCATTTATAAACAGGTTAGAAATACCATTTCAAGTTGTCTGACTCTATTAATAATCAGAGTTCTTTATATGGGTTCTTTAGGATCTGCGAAGTAGGAACAAACTGTATGGTAAACAAACATCTCCAAACTCTTCCTGCTGCAAAAATATTTGCTGCATTGTTTTGCTGTTCCTTGGAGTATTCTGCCTTTACTTAGAGTGGTATAGTCAGGGATTTAGCTGCTAATTGTGTTTTCCAGGAAGAACGTTTCATTTTATTCCTTAAGGGTACAAAAAGGAATAATTTTTGCAACAACATTCGTATTCCATTAAAAAAAATTAAAACTGTCATTGGAAAACTGTGAGAATTGAGTTTCTGATGACAGAGCCAGAAGGCTGCTGGCTGCTTTCCCTCCTTGCCTCAATACTATGGCTGAGCCAAGGCAGTGATTCACTCTCACTGGACTGGGTGACCTCCAGAGGTCCTTTACACCTCAGTTATTCTGTGGCACCATGAACCTGGAGGGCTCCCCTTCCTCCCTGTGTCTGGTTGCACTGCCCTCCACTTCCCTTGTGCTGTTCTGGCGAGCAGGTCCAAGGCACTGCACCTGCACAAAGCCAAGGTGGGAGGGGGAAATGGAGCGTGGGTTTCCTTGCAGCAAGGAGTTGGAGTGTGCTGAGCAACGGGCTGGTGGGTGCTGGAACCAGCATAAGAGAGGGGGCAGGCTGTGCGATGGGGAGCGGTGGTGGAGGGGGCTGTGGGGCAGGGCTTTGGGCTGCTAATCAGGGTACCTCCAAATGGGTTATGGCAGGGACAATTCACATCTCCTGGTGTTCCAGTGCAAGGATATATGTGGACAGTCTTTTTGCAGGTTGTGTTCTCCATCTTGATTTCATTTATGATTTTAACCTGATGTGAATGCACCCATATGCGATCTCGCTGTCGGGACAACAGAATGTGTGGCTTCACCTGGCACAAGGAGGCAGGCAGCTGTGCAGGGTGAGTTCCGCAGTCTCAGAGGTGAAGATGGATTAAGAGTTCCGTGACCACTCATTTCCATCCAGAGGCACGCTGCAATTTGCTGCTCCCTCAGTCTGCAGCTTGTTCCCCTCCCTCTCTTCACCACTGGTGCTCATATTACCCTGGGAGCTGATTAGCTCCTTCTCCCTTGTTAGTGTTCAACCAATTTAGTGAGCTGAATCAGTTCACTGCAGGGTCAGACAAGCGCTGGGGCCCTCAGTGCTGGAGTGAAGGACAGGACCAGGGCTGGGGCACACCCGGCTGCAGTTCAGGTGTTCTGCTGCCATCACTTGTGAGACTGTGGGGTGCATCACTGTTATCTCTGCTGAAAGTTACCCCATCTCCTTGGGTTAGTGGTTTTAAAGTGGGGTTATTTCATGGATCTTGTTTTTGCGGTACGGATGATAAATCACAGTGATTCCCAGCAGAGGGCTGGGAAGTTCTGAAAGCAGTGCAGTTTAGGACTGCATGAGCTGTGCTGCCTCTGCATTTGCTGGAGACAATACTGCTTCTTTTCAGACTCTAAGAGTCCAAGATAGGACTTTTCTAAAGAATTGTCTGCCTGCTTGGCCATTCTCCTGAGGGTAAAAATGAAAAATCACACATAGTGTCAACAAGATGGGAGTTTGGTCAGTGTTGTCTTGGCCTTCAGTCTTTCAAGAAATGGTGGGGGCATCAACCTGGCGAGATGCATGGGTGATGAGAAAGAGCAAGCAGAGAAATAATGAGAAAAGTGGATTTTCAGTGTGCAGTGGCAGACCCTGGGAGGATTTCTGCATACAGGCTATAGACCTTTAACCCATGTTGTGAATTACTTTTCCTTTTGTAGAGGAGTTGCTCAGGAATACTGTCAGTAATTCCAGCAAGAAATCATTAATAAACTTATTTCTGTGAACACTAACAAACTTTGTCATTCAGCTCACAAGATAAATACACTGGGTTAAAGGTTTCAGATGTGCAGTTAATAACTGACTGAGAGCAGTGGAAGATGGTGGCATTTGAGACCTTAACATTATTATTATCTGTTTGCTGTGTATCTCAAAGCAATGGATAACTTAAACATATAACACAGGCTGTAGGTGGGCTGGTGTCACCAAAGCACTGAGCTGCTCTAAGTACAGGGGCCAGAAGCATGGTAATGAACTTGCTTTCAGTGCTCTGTCTTCTCTAAACGTAGATTTGGGCACCTACTTTTCTACTCACTGGTGATAGCCTTTCTGTGAACTGTCTGGGGCCCTATGCTTTCACCTGTTAAAATAAATGACATTTATTTAAAAAAACAACAACAAACAATAACACCAAAACCACATTGTTTTAGGACATAAATCTACCACTTCAATTGCATGAGCCTGTCAGTGAATTTCTGACACCAAGTTATGTTATTTAATGACTGCTATTAGGTAGTTCTGTCACTTAATAGGATTGAGGGTTGGAAATGCCATGCAATATCACTTCACTGGAGAAAAAATCAACAAACAGCTCTCAATAAAAACCTCGCGTCGCCTTTGATGTCGGTGGGACCTGCTGTCACTTCAAGGGGAGCCCGCCGTGCTGTTTGCACAGGGCTCCAGCTGCCATTTTTGGAGGAGAGGCTGCCGTTATTCTTGGCAATCCAACACGAGGGGCACCCAACAAAACAATTCTCCCATCATCTGACCGAGAGTGAAGAAACACTGAATAGCTATGGCAAAAGTTACATCCATCAAACATCCTCTAGTTCAAGGAAGAAGAACCGTGGGCTGTACACTGTCACATGTTTTCACTTACACTGGGTTAACGCCTGAAATCCCTGCTTAGGTTCAGGGCTGTCCTATGTGGTGAGATTCAGATTTTGTGCTGAAGAGTTTCTGATGGTTGTGCCATCCTCTGTGTCCCCAGCTGAGCCTCTGCTTGTCCTCTGTGCTGCGTGAACTCCCAGATCATTCAGAGTAAGGGCAGCAGTGACAGTGTATTCCAACCGCTGTAATGATTTGGTTCTGCTGAATCTACTAGAGTTGAGGAAAAAACATAAAAACCCCTGGGTAAGTGGTGGAAAATGTATAATCAAATACCAATTGAAGACAACAAAATGTTTACAAACATTGCTGTTGCCAGCTTGGTTGGTAGTATGTGTGTGAGCATATTGTAGGTGCTGTGCATGTGTATTAAAGAAAAACTAAGTTCCAGACATGAAATCCATCTCCCCTGAAGTCCCTGACAGAAGTCTCTCTCACTTCAGAGCAGTCAGGACGTCATTGCAAATCCTGCTGAGCCCGTTTCAGGCTGGATAAGCTGTATCCAGCAGGATTGAATAAGTCATGTGCAATGTACTCCATTTTTATAAAGGGATCTGGAAGCTTGGTAGTGGGTGTTCTTCAATCCTAAGGCATACTTTTGAGGTTAAGATACACACAGTGTTTTCCTGTAACAAATCAGATTTGTCATTACTTGAATAAGTGCTGATAAAGTCCTGGGAAGAAGGTAAATCCTACGCATAACTTCATGAAATAATAGCAATGAAAATGCTTTAAAAGTGAATTAGACTGCAATATCCTCAATTCTTCAGTTGTGACAAATGATTTCCAAAGCCTGTGGCAGATCTTGGAAATAAAACTGGATCTAAGGATTAAGGGTCCTTCCAAGACTGGACTTCTTGCATTTCATCTTAGATGCGTCAGATTTGCAGAACTTCAGGTGTGTTTTTTATTGAAATCCTTGTCTGGCTGTTAATTAGTGTGGAACTCACAGTGCTTCCAAGCGGGATTTGTGACTTGAAAAGAAAGTGGGTTATGCAAAAAATGGCTTTGGCTTTGTCAAGGTAGTGAGAAGCGTGTGCTCCATTGCAGCTGAAGACATTCAAGCTGCGTAACAAATGTCCTTTGGGTCAAAATGATATATGCACTTAGAGAAGCTAAGGGAAGTCCCAGGGTTTGAGTCCTTGGTGAAAGAAAGGTTTATTAAGTGCAGATCTTTTTATGGACCTTGACAGCAGGATCAGAACAGGATGTGCCCCCCTAAGCTTTATGAAGCCCTGCTGGGATAGGTCATTTTGGGACTAAATCAAACACGATGTGAGCCAACTTATTCTGTTTGGAACGCTGTACAGGACCCTGGTTTGAAACAGGCCACTTCATCCAGCCCTACCCCTGACAGAGGCGGCTGCTCCCCAGCTCAGGCTGCCCAGGGCCCGTCCACGGCCTCAGGCACCGCAGGGCAGGGGCACCCACAGCTCTGGGCAGCAGTGCCAGCAACTTCACCTCTGAGTGAAGAATTTCCTCCTGCAACTCTGGGATATGTTTCTCAGGTGCAGTGCCACTAGGAGAGCTTCACTAGCGGTGGAGTAGATGCAGACTGTGGTGGTGTGTTGACAAGGAATTTGCAAAAGCACATGACAAAGTTGTGATACAGTCCCTCCATCCTGGAGTTAGTGTCTGCCCTCAGCAAAGGGGAAATCCAATCCTGCATGCTTCTTGCTCCAGTGTTATTCTTCATGGCAATGACCTGGATCAGAAAACACATTCAGCTAAGAACTAGCCAGGCTAAAATGAAAGAAAAAAAAAAGAGAAAAAGTCACAAACTTGGAGCAAGGCCAGGCTGAAGGTGTTCTGCAGCTCAAAGCTTTTCGGAGTAAAGGCAGCATAGGGCAGTCACAATTTGCCCATGAAGACCTAGGAGGGAATCGGGCGAACAAATGGATCATGGGAACTTCAACAGCCAACTTCTCTCCCCAAAGGAATCAACTCCCTGCACCAGTGACTTTGTGGGAGCTCCCCTGCTTCAGTGCATTAGCATTATTTTCCATGGGCATAGGCTGGGAGAGACAGGTTTCTTCACTTTCTACTCTATCTGCATGAGAACAGCCTTCAGGAGGAACGCTGAGACACCACAGACTTCACATGTAACAGCTTTGGTGTGGGAACTGCCATCACCGCTCTGTAAGGCTTTGGCTGCCTTCCCAGCTCGCGGGTGTTGAAGTTCTCGGGATGTCCTTGCACAGGAGTTGGAGGCGATTTATAGCTCGTGTGTTGGGAAACAGCGTTTGTGCAAATCATTTTTCTTAGATAAGTGGGAAATCTGGAGTCTTTGGGGACTTTGGGGTAGAAAGGCTTTAGCTTTTATTTTCTTTAGAAGAAACAACACAGGGCTCCCACTCCTCGTATTCAAAGTAGGAAGTGTTTATGTTATGGAAGACTTTTATCTATGACAAACTGAATAAGAGAAACAAAAGAATTAGCCTGAGCTGCCACCTCCTCCCAGACACCCCGACCAGGCCTATTAATGGATGATTTTTGCTTTTAAAAGATATACAACCTATCTTTTTAGTTGCAAGATCGAGGCCTTGGCTCCCCAAAGTGCAGCAAAACTTCCAGCGACTGATGCACAGCACTGACGGGCAGCAGGGAGAGACCTGCGTGGAGAATTTCCATCAGTGTGAGGCTGCTGGGCCAGCTCCAGCCAGCCTGCGTGATATTTCCTCTGGAGCTTCAGTCGGATTAGATATTCATCTTCTCTTCCTGTTCCAAACCGTTGTTTAGTGTTGATGTGTCCTCTCGCGCGGTTGCCAAGTTCCACGCAGTGGTGGTGAAGCCAGTCCTACATCTATGCTGAGATTTTTAAACTCTTGGGGAAGTTTAACTCCTTCTCTTCATTGAAGTTAGTGGGACTTACACACCTAAATCTCTTCAACTGCTTTGCAGATTCTGGGACCACGACAATCTGAAACCCAGGCTTCAGCAGCAGCAGATCCAGACCCGCTCCCCAGGCTGGGGATGCTCACCAGAATAGTTTCCCTTCTGGTAGGGGGGTGTGCCATGCCTGGGCTGCCTGTGACTTGCTTTCCTGCATGGTATTTACATTGTATTTACATTCTTGGTTTCCAGAGGTTTCTAAATCTATGGCAAATATTCTGAACATTCAGCAAAGTGTGGATATAGCAAATCAGTACCTTGATTTAAAATCTATATGCACATTTCCCCAAGCTTTCCAGTGCTTCTTGAGAAGTTCATTTATCACAAGGCCATTCTTCCGCAAGCCAGATATCCTACATACGGCTAGGGAGAGGCTAGGGGAGTGACACAGCTCTGGTCATTCTTTGTGAACTGTCCTTAGGACTGCCACAGTGAATTTCAGAGATGTTGACCATGGCTGAACGGGTTAGGGAGAAGTTTAGAAGGTGTTTAGAGAGGCAAAAGCTAAATTAATATTAAATATTATCCTGCATAATCATTAAGCCTTCACACTTTTTGATAGGCCACATGACTGGGTACAAAATGATTGCATAAAAACCTATCTCATCTGGGATAGATGTTAATTTTCCCCTGGAAATGCAAGTAGCTGAATGTTTCCTAAATGGATATAGTTTTCTAAAGGAAGCGGGTTTCTTTCGGTGCTTCGTGTTTGGATTTGCTGTTGTTTTGTTGTCTTTTTTTTTTTCTCTTTCAAATCCTTGGTGATACAATATTTGCAAACAAATATGTACATACAGAAACTCACAGCTTCTTACATGGTACATGTGCCAGAATGGGGGGCAGCAGCCACAGAATGAAGAGCCTAATCCATTTCTGAAATCCAGTCACAGGACCGGTGGCTCAATTACATAGAAAGACTTTTAAGTCTGGGAGTACAAGGATGAATAACTGTAATAAGCTTTGAAATGCATTTCCTTGAGAACAGTGCATTCTATTCCTTTAAGTTGAGGCCTTTGATTCATTGAAAGGGCTCTGCTGAGTGCTAAGGAGGGGAGATAGGAGTCAGGCTAGGATTAAAGCTTTGACCTTGGTAGAGGACCTGTATCTACAAAAATTTGTTGCAATCAAAGCCCCAAGCAATCCCACAAAGTCCCTCCTCCAGTTCTGCAACCCCGTGCACAAAAAAGACGCCAGCTTTTGCTGTGGTCGTTGTTATGGCATTTTAATTCCAGATGGGACTGCAGACCCCTGTTACTATTGGTTGGGAAGCAATAATATGGATAAGTTCTGTAGGAAAAATATAAATTTCAAAACAAAAAATCTGTGCCAGTGTACCTCCATTATCAGTGTGTAAAGTGCCAGCATAAATAATACTGCTGTTCTCCCTTATTTTTTCAGCCTCTGGAAGTCTGGGCTCTTCTGCTTCTGTCTGCGTGACTCTGTGAAGAAATGATCATGGAGAAGTGTTTCTGGGTGATGAATTTCACACAGAACTCAGATCCAAGGTCGTGTTCTTCTCTGGCAGGTCTGTGATTTGGGGCCAGCCTTGAGGAAATTCTGTCCTCTGCACGTGAGCATAAGTCAAAAAGGGAAGTGGTTCAGCAGGAGTCAGGAGCACTTCCACTGCAGTAAATTAGAGCGTAAATTAAAGCAGCTTCAAGGAGCAGCCGTGGCCTTAGCACCACCTCTGAAAGGCTCAGTGCTTGCAGACTCATAGAAAAAAATGGTTTTGGAAAGTTCTGCAAGCATCCAGCTGAACCATCTGCTCAGAGCTAACTTCCTAGCTAGGTGGGAGCCGTGCAGGGTATTATTACCAGCTTGGGTTTGCAAAACCAAATGCCATGGAGAAGGAAGTCTTCTGTCTCAGGAACGTTGTCACTTGCAGATGAGCCGTGCCTAGCTTGGGGATCTGTTGTTAGCTCAGCTCCTCAGAAGCCTTCAATCACTCAGGCAAATTAGAAGCCATATAATAAAGAAGAGATCGGTCATTCCCTCTCTCCTCTTCTCCCTTGAGCCTGTGCTAATCACTTAAATAATAGTTCTTATCTCTAACCATCCTTTTCTGATTCTCTTCAAAGCATCCTTTGGGAAATGTACCCCTAAGACAGAGCAGAGAATCTGGCAGCAAATAAACCAAGTTCCAGTTCCGTCCCTTTTTCCTCTGTAGACCAAGAATCTCCAGGGAGATGGGAGTTCCTGAGCGATGTGGGGGCTCAGAGCCCCTTCCCCTGATTGAGGCTTTGGTGCACTGAGGAAGATCTGGGTATAACATAGAACATGCTCTGTTCTGCAGCCTAGCCTGCTGCTCGCTGCTGAATTTAAAGAGGAGAAAGCTGCTGCATGCCAAAATTACATAAATTCTGTTGGTTTCCTATAGCTTAAGCCTCACATTCACTAGGTATGATTACCTCATGCTCACCTCTGCACCTGGGGATACACAAGACCAACAAACAAGCTGAGCCAGAAAAAAAGCTTCCTGGTTCCTGACATCACTTTGCTTATTCAGTGAAACGTGGTGCGTGAGGTCAGGGTGGGGGCACGCGGGGTGCCGGGAGCAGTGGTTGTTTGTTGGGCTCAGCCCGGGCCTGGTGGGCTCAGCCAGGGGAGCTGTGGTTGCAGGAAAGCAATGAGGGCAGTGTCACACTGGAGGAGCACAGGCTGTTCCCTGCCCACATGGGGAATGCTGCTCAGGAGGGTGAGAGGTGAGCTTTTCTTCACTGGAGGGCAGCAGGTGATGGTCATGAACAATGACAAGGCAGGAAAAAACTCCTCAGATAAAGAAGTGCCTTTTCAGCCCAAACAAGAGGTTTCATAGACAGTTGTTATCTGTTTTAGAATTTGTGTTTGCCCATGAAAACTTGACAGACTTTCCTTTTCAAATCAAATTATCTTTTCAAGGAAAGCAAGACCTCATTTACCTTCCTCTGCATAAAGCTTGCTGTCTTCCTCAGGTACTTGTAGATAGAAGTTACCACGCAGTATATGGAACAGAAAGATGATCTATAATAAGGAGCACCATGTTTTCATTTGTGTGCACTCCATTCTTTCATGGTGTTTTGAGCTAAGTGACACTGAAGGCAGCAGGAAGGTGGGTCAGGCTGAAGGCTTGCTGTCTTTAACTGCAGGTTTCACAATATAAAGGAGCCGCACCAACGAGAGAGGCACCGATGATGCCTGCGTGCTCGCACTTTGCCAGACACCCAGAACCCGTGTGCAAGTGGCACTGGAGTGTCTCAACCACAGGCTGTGTCATAAAGCAAAATCCACCCGCATTTCCTCAGTTCCAGCCTTTGGGAACTGCTGGCTTTCCTTTCACCCGTCTGTCTGCCTTCCTGGCTATTGCTCCAAAGCGCTCTGCCGCGCCCTCCTGCTCTATGCCCTCACTTAAGTCATTAATTAAATCACTCAGTGGGAGCACCAAGATAGTCACGGGATGGAAGGAGTGACCCCATTGCTGCCACCGTTGTCCTCCTGCTCCCTCCCCACCCACCTCTTCCATTTCGCTCCTGTTGTATCATGTCTCTGTGGAACATTACCATTTCAAGGCAGAGACTGTGCCATTGTTTTCTGAGAACCACCCAGGATAGTGAAGGGAGCTCAGTAATAATAACTATTATTAACGCTGTGGTAGACGGTAGAATTTGGCTGCCGTATCCTTTTTGTGTGCAGGGCTTTGTGCTGAGATACACTGCTCTGCTCCAGCGTGTGCATGTCCTCTGAAAAAATAGAGCATATGGACTTTCTTCATTTCCTAATGTTCCTGAAAATGCTTTTGAGTCATTGTAGCTTGAAAATGTTCTTTGCAGCAAGCTCCTCCTGTCCCTGTGCTGTGCTCGTCATTTCTGTGTTTATCAGTGGGTCTTCTGACAGGATCATTTCAGTGATGGCCCTCCATCTCAGTATTTATTTCAAACATCACTTTCAATCTAGTAATAACCATTTGCATCTTTCTGATTGTTTTGGTAAAGGAAGAAGAAGGGCAGAAACCTTCAGAAGCAGCAAGCACATCCAAGTACATCCATTATTGCATTACCTCTGATCAGGTTCTTGGAGCTTTGGTCACTGTTTTTTGTTTTCTTTTTCTAAGTTATTGAGGTCTGGAATACAAAGTATTCTTTGATTCTTGGTACTGTTTTTCAATCCCCAAACTATTTGATGCTTCCGATAGCAAAGCGACATCTTGCAGTTCAATCATCTCTCCATTACAAAGCGAGGTCTGCAGGATCCTCTGACGTAAAATGAAATTTGTACTTAGGGGAGAGCTTCCTATCAGCTGGGACTGGAAGTCAGTCTTTGGACCTCTTTTCTTTGCCACGTTTTAAGTCACTGTCTGACTGTTGTCATTTAATTGACTTTGTAGCACATGATGGCAAAACAAGGATGATTTTATGGTCACTCAGGAGTTTTAAGAAGCTTAATTAGGCTGTGCTTTTAACGTAGTTCCCTTAATTCACTGCAGAAGATTGGTGTATTCATGTATACTACATGCACTGCATTTAAATAGGTTTATACCAAGAGCATTAGTTGAGTGTACGCTTTGGAAAAACCTTGTGTGCATCTCTGCTCATGACAGCATTTTATGTCAACTCACTTCTTAGAGTCAGAAATGCCAATGTGGTCATCAATATCTCTGTGAGCCTGGAGGGCAAAGCCCCACAATTAGCAATAATGTGCAGGTGATAATTAAGCTTGTTTTAAATATCCAAGTTCGGGAGGATGATAACACAGACAATCTGATCTGCCTGGTCATAGCTGATTTTTACGGACGGGCAGCAAGGAAGCTAAGATATTTTTTAAAAAGATGATGTGGTCTTGCAGGAATGCAGTCATCTGAAAAGTACCTATGATAGATGGGGAAAAAATGCTTCATTCTTCCCTAACTAGGTCTCTCCATTGCTTCCCTGTGATCAACATAACACATGTCAGAAACTGAGTTTACGTGGACCACGACTTGGCAGGTTGTACCAGCAAGGCATTGGCTCCTGATGATGTGAGGTGCTGGCAAGGTGCTTGGGCCAGCAAGCAGCCCACACTAGGTGATAATTTATGGCTACCTGTAATCTCCTCTAAATAGAAACCATTCATATTCTCGCTAGGGAAGCGAGAACTGACCAGACAATGAGAGTTCAGCCAAAGCAAACCTTCCTATAACTCTGCAAAAGGCAAACGCTCTCTGGTACTGACATTAACAATGGTATGGGCTCTTAGAAACAGTACAATTTCGGTTTTATTTATTTTAATACTGTTTGCTTGTGTAATTTCAGAAGCTGGCAGTTTATAAGAGCAGAAGCTGTGTTTTTACTCTTGGATTTTGATTCAGTTTCTTTAAAGCACGAGAAAGACCGAGCACCAGCCCAATGCTGTGCAGCATTTGTGCCCTCCCAGTGTGTGCTGTGTGGATAACCCAAAGGCACGAAACAACAGCCATTACTCAGTGATGCTGTCGAGCACTACAGCAGTGGAGCAGATGCTCTCCTCGCCCCACCCTGTGGTTTGGCATCATGCTGCTCTGCCTGCAAACTCCCATCTATGTGCTGGGAGGTAAGGAGGGGGCCTGGGGAACGGCAGGGGCACATGTACCAGGCCATGGCCAGTGGGAGCTGTGCTGGAAGCAGTGGGTTTGGGGAAGGTGTTGGGCTTTGATAAAAGCTGGTAGCCTGAAGGGCAGCAGGGGCTGCTTTCAGTCCTCCTGGTACTTGGACTGTGCTGCCATGCCCATTGAGTGAAGGCTTCCAAGAATGGGCCTGAGGCCTTCTGTGGGATCAGATCACATCAGGTCTTTGGGGGGATGCGCTTTGGTAAAACAGAAAGTGAGCTCTCCACTCACAGACCCTCTTCTCTCTCAAAGATTTAGAATATGTCCATAGTTGGCATCCAAATGCTACAGTGTCAGTGTAGTCACACACTGAACGAAAAGATCCGGCTTGAGAATTTCAGTTTGGATCTACCTGTTCCTTGAACCTGATTTATTTATAAGCTGAGATCAGGGATTCCACATGAAATTTCCCTAATCCCGTAGGTGCTATGCCTATTTCTGGTGTGAGCTGTTCTCTGCCCTGGCTGTCTCTATGTGCTATTTATCTTTGTACATGTGCCTAGCTTCATGTTATTATTTATGAATGTTCTTCATCATCTTCCCAAAGAGATCCCAACACTGCAAAGTGGCAGGGACTCTTTGTTTTTTTATACACAGTAACTTGATAAAGCCTTTAGGTATCACTGAAACTCAAAACATTCATTCCATTGAGTTTAACCAGTAAGAAGCACATCACCTGTCTCACACTTCTTGGAGTTTTATTGATGTCCCTTTTGTGGAGCAACAACTTCACCACAATTCTTCCCTTCTCTCTCTTTTAAAGTCTTATTTTTCTTTTTTTTTTTGTAACTGTTAAGCAATTCCACCTGGAGATGTGAGAACTTCACAGGCTGTAAAGCTTACATCCTGCAAATCTCCTTATCCAGTATTAAAAACATCTAAAGGAGTAGGAGAACTGCTGAAATATATTGTGTTATGCTTAGGAATGGACACAGGGATGAGATTTTCTCAACAAAATAATCTTTATGGTTTTAGGGATAGCACAGCAAATTAATATGAATCCAATGGAATTAGAGAAATTACCTTATACAGAAACAACCTCCTTAAAACAGTAAAGTCATGAAAAATATCTTAAAAGCACTTACAGTGGAAGTTCTTCTCTCCCCACAGTGACATTTGCAAAGGGGAGACATCTGCTTCTCATGTAAATTAATACTTACAGTTAAGATACACAATATAAATATTTATCAAAAATAGGATAATGGCAAAGACTGAAAGGACTGGTTTATGCACCCGTAGTGGAGGCAAGATGACACTTGCAAATTGTGTAGAAGCACGCTGATCTTAAGTTGAAATGCATTGTATAAGAAGCATGGGATTGTTTGTGTCTGTGTGTTGGTGTATGCATTCGTGTCTATGTACTTAGTGATTGTTTCTACTAGGTTATGGTTTTGGAAATACTAGCCTGTGCAATATTAGTCCCATCCTCATATTTACGTAAAACGTTTGCCATTTTTCATTGGCTTTAGTTCGTGTTAACTTATGGAAAAACATTCTAGCTACACTTCCATGCTCCATTGTACCCAGCCATACAGTGCAGTGCTCCTGGGCTTCTGTTTGAGACAAAGATGGAATGCAAAGCCAAGGAACTGCTTGAAGCAAATCTGCAGAGTACCCCAGTCCATATCAAAGGCTTGTATCTCCATCTGATGAGTACTGAAAACCAAAGTCTGCTGTCATGTGTGTGTTCTCAAAGGAACGAAGAAGAGCATGTGAGTGTGCAGTTGTGTTATTGAAACATCACCATGTCTGTGCTGAACTGGAGGCAGCAGCATACAGAGTTTTGTGGTTCTTCATGCCTTAAAGGAAAACCTTATAACATGTTTTCCTTCATGTTGCCATAACACTTTGTATCTTAGCAATAAATACTGGGTAGATTTAGTGTTATCGCAAGAAATTTGTGCTCCAGAGATTTACTGTTCCACTCCCACAGCACCTTTAAACCCCACATCAGTGGTAGGACAGCAATTCCTGGCCGCCGTTAGGACCAATTTACCTCATTTCCTCTGTTTCAGCAAAGTGAGATCGAAGAGGTTAGAAAAATAACAAACATAAAAACAGGAGGAAAGCTATTGCTGACCTCTGCGTGTAACGGAGTCACACTTCAGAACAAGCCCAAAGGGTTCTGCTTGGCGGAGGCGAGGGGAAATCTTTGTAGTGCTGGGCTCACATTGCTGCTTGTCGCTGTTGTCATGTCTCATCTGGGTGTCTTTAACATGAAATAAAATATTACCGTGCTAAGGACCAAAAAAGTGAGAAATGCACTCGTCTGTGTCCCTGACTTGTGCCAAAGAATTTTTCATTCCTACCTCAGCTCTAATGTGAAATGTGTTAAATGAAAATCTCCAGGAGAGTATCCAGAATAGATAGGCATGTTTAGGTCAGCATACCATTTGGCATTGCCATGGACCTCGTCTCTAATTACTAGAGAAATAGTGACTTAGTGAGTTAAAGTCCACAGTGACTGTGACCTAAATCATTTCCATTCTGGATAGAGGCCTGAAATAAAGAGGGCTTTTCATTAGCGTGGCACAGATTTAGTGTCGTGGGACATGGAGTTTGTGCTTCAGAGGAAGTGCGGTCAATGGGCCATTAAGTTTTGAAACAAGAGGCAGACATCTTCTAATCTCAGTGCTGTTGACAATAAATATTGGGGAATAGCTTAATATCGATTCATGACAGCCATGCCAGAGCCATTCAAGTAAGCTCAGGCTTGTAACACTATGAATGTGCATGCACTGCATTCACATAATGGAGGTCCCAAAGGAAGTCTTTCCTTTCAGCCCTGGAAGATGAGAAACCGACTGGGAAATCTGACCCAGTGTATGGGCGGAGTAGCAATTACTTGTATTGTGGGGATTTGCTTTCCCCCTGTTGAAAATAAAATGTTAAAATTAGAAAACAGTTCCTGAATTTTGGCAGTTTCCCATTCAAAAACAAGTAAACAAACCTCCAAAGCAAGATTTACACCTTCCAAAGCCCTTCAGGATACAAGTGTGCAACGGGAAGCTGAGGCGATGCATGCCTGGCTCAGTGCAGCAGGGCTGGTGCTACTGGGAACAGAGGGGTGCAGTGGGGTCTGTCATTATGGATGTGCTGAAGGGTTGCCTCTCATTGCATTGGACTGTTGTTTTCAGTGCTTCAGCCTGAAACAGCCATCCTTTGCATGTTTTGAACTTGAGGCATTAGGCACTTTAATACAGGGTGTACCTCTATGTACCTCTATGGCTTGTGCTAGATCAGCCATCTGTTTGAGGCTAAGGCCAACCTCCATCTTCATGAAATGCACTGCTTTGTTCTCTGGGCATGTCACCACTTCTGCAGCAGAAAGGTTCTCTGGACAAGGATTTGCCTCACTGCCCCCTGGAGTCACACCATCCCATGAGCAGGTCCTGTGAAAAAATAGCACACAATCCTGTAATTAGACTGCGTCATAATGTACACACTCAAAGAGGTCAAACAGAGGTTGAGCGGGCAACCTTATTTGTGTCATTTCTTTGCTTTTCACCCTGCAGCCTTAATGAATACTCTTTTCACAGTTTCAATATGCACCTGTGTTGGTCAGGCTCCCCCTTTTCTATGCTGCCCAAGCACGAGCTCTGGTGCCAGCAAGGATGCAGTGTGCCCTGCTCAGCTCAGAGATCTCTGCCTGAGGCATGCCTGGCACGGAGGAGCCGCACACGTGTGCCACTGTGTGGGAGCTGCTGGGAAACAGCATGGTTTGGGAGAAAGGAGGCTGTGGAGATTTTATCTATTAAAATGCCACTGTCTCTGCACTGTAGATACAGGCACTTGGCTGACTACGTTTGGGCAGACTTATTTAAGGCCAGGGAAAAGTGTGCCCCTGCCACGAAAACGTACGTCTCATCCCCAGGCAAATTTCAGTTTCCCATCATGAAGCACAGGGATCCTAAAGCTTCTCAAACAAAGGAAGTTCTGTGACTATTTTGACACAAAGTCAAAAAACTCTTTTCCCTCTACTCCTTTCCACAAATAATTTAGGTTTAATTACTGTAAACAATTCAACCAGAAGCAGATACTTGCTTGGGAATGCTTGCAACCCAAATGCTGAAAGTAACTAAGTAATAATTAGCTGGAAATAGTACCTTGCAAATCAAGCAACACGAGCGTAGGCTCCAGGGACAGCTGTGTCTGTAGCTACTCTGAACTGAAAATCACTGAAAGAATTGTGACTGTTTTGAAGTATGTTTGTGTACTTCGGAACAATGGGGTCTAGTAGTTGCGTGAAAATGCTGAATGGAATTGAAATGGGCTCTTGTCCTTTGTTAATTGAGAGCTTTGTGACAGCGTTTGCCAAGAGAACAGGTAAGGACAATAAACAGCGACACTTGTGGGTAAGGCTTGGAAGTCAGTGCTAAAGTTTCTCTGAAAAAGAACTCAAGAGGCAGTACCACTGGGCTCTCCATCCAACCTCTGCCTTGCAGGAAGCACAGCATGCCTAAGAGACAGGATCCACGTGGGATGCCCCATGCATGTCCTGCTTTTTGCTGCTTCTGCAGCTCTGATGATGTGTAAGAGCAGCAGGAAGCTTTATATACACATACATATACAAAAATGAATGTATTGGAGATAATAACTATATAACTGTATGGAGGCAGAGTATATATATATATAGAATATATATAGAATATATATGGAGATAAATGTGGGTGTCAAAGGAAAAAGAAAGCTGCAGCTTAATCAATTTATGATTATTTCTACTGGTTATTTAACTCTCAGAGAATGCAAAACTGTTAGCCCATTAAATGGCTCTAAAGTCTGGTTTTCTTCAGGGCTGGTTTTGCCTGGCAGCTTTCCCTCACAGAGGTGGGCCCCGTGGGAGGAACGTGCTCACTGTGCCTTGGAGAAGCAGCCAGTCCCACTGCCTGAGTGTGGAGACTTTTTTGCTTCTTTTATTCTAGAATCTATTCAGTGGGTGAGATTTTTTGATAAAACAAATGAGGGAAGATGGAGGAAAGATGCCACAGGTTGAGCTTACCTGTGACCCAGGTCACTGCGCACAGCTCAGGTAGGAGCCTGGAGTACAGTTATGTGGGTCAGTGAGCATGAGTGCATCCCTCCAGCTGCACTTCACTCAGGAGCCTGGGCGCCATGAATTCATCCATCCAACAACTCAAGCCTAAACGAAGTGAGTTCATCCAGCCAGCCACTGGAGCCTAGAAGCAGTGAGTTCCTTCATCTCGCCACTCAAGAAACTTCTGGCTGACTGCATGGTAACAAACAAAGGCAGCAAATAGCTTTTATCTGGACCTGATTCATGCGATGTGCTCAGAAATGTCATGTCCTGGGATGGCACCTGGTGTGGAGGTGTTTACTGCTTTGGCCCATTCCTGGCACACTTGTGGCTGCTCTGGGATGTGTGTGATGGGGTTGCTTTCTGCTGCCAGCTCAGTGCAATGAGTTGAGGGCACAATGTTTCCCAGGTGCTGGACGAACAAAAGTTACCGTAAAAAAAGAAGTTCTGTGATGTTGGACGAATGATTTTACTGGGATTGGAGAAATACCATGGCTACCTCCACAGGAATTTTCACTTGTAGGCACCAAGAAAACCTGACAGCAGGGGGAAGCAGCCCATGGTGTGAGCAGAGTACCCCTCTGGGAGCAGCACCACTGTCAGGTTGAAGAAGTGGATGATGAAGATGTGGTGAAGAAGTGATGATGATGAAGAAGTGATGATGAAGAGTGGGCTCCAAACTGTTGAGGCATGTGTCCAGGCAGTGCGACAGGAGAGCAGCTGGGTAACGGCCTGCTTCTTGTGGTGCCCTGTCCTTGCTGTGGTGGTGACAATCAGCCTGGCTTCAGTAGGAGTCATAGTTACTTTGCTGTGTGCCCTAGCTGCCTTCTTCATGCTGCAAAATATGTCAAGGTTATTTTTATGCATGTGAACGTCTCAGTTTGTGCCACACTGTTGCAAAGAATTTTGAAAACAGAGCTGTAAGGCATTAGCTGTGCAGCTGCTTTAACAAAGTTTCCTGGACTTTGCCCATTGCACAAATTTTTTTGCTCAGGAAAACACTGATACTAATGGGAATTAAAAAGCTGAAGTCAGGAGAATTTGTCTAAGTGAGGGCTCAGTTGGCGAGAAAAGCCATAATTTACAAGCAGAAATTTTGCTTGGCCACAACAGCATGGAACGATAACACATGGGGATGTGGCACCTGGAGTCCTGTCCTTGGAGAAGGGCGCAGCAGCGGCGGTCCCAGCCAGGCCTGCAGGATGACTCTGATGCTGGAATGGCAACACACAGCACATGGAGCGTGTGAGAGCAGCCGGTTCCAGCCCTGGGCTTTGGAAGTAGATTCACCATGGAAATGTTTCCGTGCTCAGGAGAGCTGGTCACAGGATTTTGGTTTGGTACGGATGAAAAGATGAGGTAAATGTTTTTGAGATGCATCTCCGACCTTCCAGCCTGTCCTAAACTGTGACCCGGGGAAGGAGAAACCCGAGAAGTATTCTCCACAGAGCTGCCCAGGGAAGAAACCTTGAGTGCCCAGCTGGGAGCTGTTGGGGCTGCCTGATGCTCATTTGTGTCACGGAACAACAAATTCACCTTCAACATCTGAAGCAGAGAGTGTGCTTCGACTCAGAGTGTTCCAGCGTTCCTGTGGAAAATACTTTTGTGTGCACTGTATTGATATGTTAGGGGCTCTGTGCAAAGAGTTAAGTTATTGTATATTTTAGTTTTTTAATTGACTCCATATCTGCTGGCAGCAGAATAGACATTGATCTGTTTTTTTCCTTTGCTTTATTTAGGAAAATACAGCACATAGTGTTTACTCTGCCTCCATACAGCATTACTTTGAAGGGTGAAAGTGAGGGCGAGACCACAGTGAAGAATTCCCTCATTGTCAATTTTAAAGGCTTCATAATAAATGGTAGGCTTTTTTGGATGGGAATCAGAAATGTTTTCATGACAGTGTTTTGCTTAACTTTCTGTATTCAGTTGGGACTTTATAAACTCTTTAATTTGCTGTTTTGATCATTTACATCTCCTTCTGGGCACTAACTACTGGAGTACCACTGAACCTGATGTCTTTCAGGAAAGGATTTGAAAGATCAAGTTGGTGCATGCAAACTAAAATGTGTCTTTAGTGGTAAGAGGCATCATTCTACCCAGCGGCAGCACCCAGATTCCATTCCAGGAGGTGAAGATGTGGGACTGGAACCATAGTTCAGTGTGGTGAGAGGCAGAACTCTCTGCTCCCCAGAGGTTTGACTTCAGCATTGAGTTCAACCTCAGGAGGAGATAAAAATGCATGACACCCAGGATCGGCCTATTCTATGTACACCAGCAGAGGTGTCTACTGAAGGTGATTTGCGTTGGGTCCAAACCCTCTGTGCGTGGCACTCAGTTCCTCTTGAATTCCATCCCAGTGAAGCTGGGTTCCTCCAGGGTCCTTCCACGAATGTACTGCTTTCAGCAAAGGAGGAAAGTTTTCTGTTGCATGTGCTGCTAACACAACGGTGCCAACTGATTAATTAGTTCCCATATTCCCTTTGGTCTGAGACAACGTTGGTTTCCCAAGCTCCTCACAGCTCCATGTTTGGCGGCACACATGCAGTCCCATTAAGGGTTACTCTCATCTTCCTCTGAAAACTGTCCAGGCCCTCTGTTTGTTTTTCATCTTGCTGTTTTTCTTTTTCATAGTGCTTTGTTCTTGGAGGTCTCCGCGCCTCTTGCAGCCTTCCCTGGGAAATGGCCTCCCTGTGTGCTGTATTCCAGCAGCTCCTGCAGCACCGCCCAGCAGCGCACATTGGCCTGGGTCTGTCCGCCCCGCGCAGTACCAGCACCTGGGAGCTGCCTGCTGAGGAACGTCCTGTGCAGGGAAAGCCTGGAGCAGAGGAGCCCCTTTGGAAGGCGTTTGTATTTTCCTTGACTGTAACAGCACAAAGTGAGAGGGTTTGATCTCTGTGATTGATGAGCAGCTGAGGTATTGATGCCTTTTTCCGTGAAGTCAGTCCTGAGTTCACGCATCTCCTAGAATGACCACTTGTTCTAATGCATATTTCTTTCACTTCTTTTCAAATGGCAAAACTTCCTTTGAAAAAGAAACCTTGTTACCCTTAATGCTATGCAAACCACCCACAGAGCCTCGTGGTACAATCTGAGCGTCGCCGAGGCCGTGTGTTTATTTTCACCAGGATCACTAACAGTTGCGGCACTATTTTGCTTGCGCTGCTGGAAGATGTCCTGGAGATCTGTTTTATCATCCCAGCACCATAAACTGCTTTCATTCTTTCAGAACATCACGAGTGACAGGACGTGCCCTGCACAGGGGAATTTTTATTAGGCAGAACTTCACCCGGGAGGTTTATTGTGCTCCCAGTGTTACTGAACAAGGAATACTGTCACGCTCCTAATTCTCTGGCAGATTGAGCCCATCTCCCATTTATTGCATTTAATTATTAGCCCGGGTTATGTTTGTGGAGATGATTGTTGCAGTTTCTCCCTGTATGTCTGGAAGGTTGGAGGTTCTGCTTCACTGTTGGCATTTTCAGTTCCAGCTGGGTGGACTGGGGGGCAGATGCTTGGTTGTCACACAGCTCACCATGTTGGGGTTTTCTTTCCTTAAGAAGTGTTATGGAAGAGGATGGCCAGTAGCAAGGCAGGGCACCAGTTTCTAATGTTTTTGCTGTTTAGCTGTTTATGCCACTAGATAGGATTCTATATTTTGTGACTTTTCCTCATCCCACGAGCAGTGTTTTTCTCTTCTCACTGAATGGCTGTTTTCCTCTCCCTGGCATAGAAATAATATACTCAAACATACTTCAGTACAGGAAATCCTATATCCAGTGCAGGGAGGAAAGGCCTTAATCAGTAAAAATTCCATTGTGTTTATATCAATCCTGACCCTCGGCGTAGCTCGGACAAAGCTTTTCAGCCTGGGCCCCAGGCACTGGTTGGTGCTGTCGGTTCATAGCGGTGTCACTGTGAGTCCACAAGACCCATATATGCCAAATTTCTGCTCTGTTAGTTTTCCTTTATGGAGACTGACTGGCCTTCCTATGGGAGGGGCTGAGATAAGGGGCAAGTATGCAGCCAGCTCCTCTTAATTGCAGGCTTTTCCCTGCTTTGCAGAATAGGTTAATCCCCCAGTATTTCCTGAGTATGAAGGGCTCTCAGAACAGAAAAGAGGAGAATTTAGGGGAATTTGTGATTTATTTCACAATCCTTATCCCTATCTTGTAGTCCACACTGCAGGCTGGACGCATCTTAATCCCACAGCCCGCTCCACACGTGATGACCTGGTCTCCTTACCTCATCTCTTGTTTGTGTGTAAGATACTGTGTCAGAACATTCCCAACGCGATGCAGTTCTTAGCTGTGTGACAGATATTTAAAATAACAAACTGTTTTTTTAATAGTCAGGGGTATCTGCTGTAATTCTTGGACTGGGAAATGGGCTGGTCGGAATCTTTTAGATGCTGATGGCAGTAGTTCAGGTACTAGTATTATTGCTATTTTTTTGCCAAATAACCAAATTAACATTGAGTAGTTTGGCTTGATGTTGAAAAATTCACTTTTGGAAGTGAATTAGGTATGGGTGTTTTTTTTCCCAAGTCCTGGCACTACTTGCAAGGGCCTCAATGCTGGAAGAAATAGATTTGGATGATCTTCAAAGAACGCTGCTGTGGTTCTGCCGTTTTTAACTTTTTACCTTGCTGTTCTTTCTCCCCACCTCTTCCCTGGGGAACTGAAGGTAAATGATTGATACTCCATCTCTCCTGCTCACTTTCTTTTTTTAAATCTTTTTTGGCTAGACTTCTCCAACGTAGAAATATTTACCAAAAGGAAAATCGCAAGGGTGGGGGATTGGGGAGAAGAAGGGAACTGAGAAATAAAACATAAACATTCGGCAGTCCAGGATGGTGACTTTGTTGGGGAAAGAGGCGGAATTGTTTGTAGAACCTAATGAGATTTAGGATTAGATTTCCTGTATCAGTGGGCAGCCGCTGGGGAAAAGTAAATTCACTGCACTTAATGTACTTGGCGAGAGAGGCATTTATCTTGTGTTGTTTGCATATGGCTATACCTAAGGGGTCCCAACCTTGGTAGGTGCCTGCCCCCAAAGAAATTCCAGTCTGAAAGGCAAAGAAAAAGGACTGGTTTAGGCAACTGAAGTGGGGAAAAATGCTGCCCGTGAGGCAGTGGGACACGGAGCAGCTGTGTCAGTGCTCAGGATGCGACTTCTGCACGGAAGGCAAAGGATCTGGTGACCAGGCTCCTGAAACAGCGCAGCGTACAGCACAGCTAAATGCCTCTGCTGGAAAACCCTCACAGTTGGGGTGAAATTTCTATTTTGCACTGTCTTTTCCATCTGTCCAAGGGCCAAATATTTAGTCTGGCTTATAGTTGTATGGGTCCAGTGTTAGGTGCCAAAAGACTGATAGCAGAATTTCAGTGCCTGGAAGATGATGCTGCCGGTACACCATTAAACTTTGCATTTTTTGGTACTTGACATTGGTCAGCCCAGACAAAGTATCCAGATTCCCACAGCTTTTTTGAAAGGGCCAAAGCGTTCAGGTCCAGGTGGCAGGAAATCTCACCTAGTTCAGTTTTCACTTGAACTTGTCTTGTACCACATCCTGACTCCAGGTAGGCTCAGTGCCCAATAAATATTTTTTTCCCATCCAAACATCTTCAATGTTTATGTTTTGTGTGAGCTTTGGGTGAAAATTTTAGGTGTTGTTTTTGTGCCATTTGTGATTTTTGTGCCATTTTTGTGATTTGTACCAATTGTCGGGTCCGATAATCTTTTAGAAAGTAATTTATAGGCTATTAGCTGGGTCTGCCACAGGAGGACATGCATCCCATGCTGTGGGTATGGCACTGTTAATCCTTCAGAGGCTCTGGAGGCTTGTGACCCCTAGTCCAGCCTTGTCTCCCTCTGAAGTCCATCCAGTATGCCTCTGCCTGATGCCACCAGTGGGACCCTGCCCTGAAATTTTATTTCTTCAAAACTATGTGGATGTTTTTTCCATCCAGGCTGTTGGGTTTCAAGGCTTACTTGAGGCAGCCTGAGCATTTCTTGCAGACCAGGTAGCTCTGAATTCCAGTTCTCTTGCTGGCTGCTTGAACAATTGTAGCTAATCACCTGAGTCATTCTGACTTGTTTCTTCATACTTACACAAATACATGTATTTTTTCCCCTTCCTCCTTCTAAGCCACATATCACACTCGCGCTTCTTGGCGTCAGGGAAGGTTCTGTTTTTCACATCAGCATATGAAAAAATTCTTGCAGATCAACTCTGGCAGCTGTCAGCAGCCAAAGGTGTAGGAAATTCTTCCTTTCAGGAGACCTGGCTCAATGAAATGTCGTCTCTGACATTAAGGTAAATATTGAGAAGATTTGATATAAAGAGTGGAACTTGCAAGACTGTAGTCATTCTGCACTGCCAGCTGAGGGTATGACCTCTTGTTCAGCGCATAGTCAGAAGGTTCAGACCTCTGGCTGAGGAGGGAGGGCAGGGGGGAAGCGGCAGCTCTGAGGCCAGGGGGTGCATCTAAGGCACAGCTTCTGGGCTAACGGAGCAGTACCCCACACTTAACCCTGGCTAAGGGCATGCACGTATTTTGATCCTCAGCTAATTTGTTCCAAGCCATTGTCATTCCATTGTACTAAAAATGTCCTCTGTGTTGTTTTTTGTTGTTTTGGTTTTTTTTTAAGCTAACCTCTGTTTCCCTTTGTGATACCTATCCCTTTTCAAACAGTCCTCTCCTCCCACCAAAATAAAATTCTCTCTCAGACTTAATAACATTTTTTAATACATACGCATGAAACATGTTTCCTTCCCCAACCATTTGTGTGGTTTTTCAGATCATTAAGGGAGTTTCCTCATTCTGTGATGTCAAGAGTCACCCAGATCAAAGTCTTTACTGATATTACAATTAAGCACTCTGTGCCATTAAATTCACTTTCCACGCTGTAATTTTTATAATAGGTTGGGAAGGAGCTTCATGGTTTGATTTCATTCCAGTCATGGCGCCAGATTCTGATTTCTCATTAGCTCTTACACCATGGTTTGTGAAATACTCCAGTTAACAAGGAGCCTGCATTAATACTGGACTGGCACCTGTCCAGCTGAACTGTGTTCAGTGGATGTGCATGCATATGAGATGACAGTGAAATGATATGTTATGGTCAGAAGTAACAGCTTTGAGATAAGAACGAGGTAATCCTTCCTGCTTCCCCCAAAAATGCATTCCTGGGTGAACTGAGCTGATGCACACCACATTCGGGCAGTTCTTAGTCTTTGTACTTAAGGCAGAGCAACTCAAGTTAAGAGAAAGGCAAAACAAAAATGGATCTTGCAGCAAAAAGAGGGAAAGGTGGACTGTAGTGATTAGGTAGTGATTTGCATGGGATCCTTTCCCATTGCCTTCCTTGCAGATGTCTGGAGGGAGAGCTGAGCACTCTCAACATGTCACTGAGCAGCGTCAGAAAATAGGAAAATTGTAGGTGCGTGCTTTCGTTTGTGGAGAGGAGTGAAAGGGAAAATGTGCACACGTGTGCTCACATGTGCTTACCTGTTGCAGTTAATGGGAGCTGCATGAGGGCAGGCGTCTGGATTGTGTGCTCACTGGCGCTGTGGAGCACAAGGAGTGGAGCTGTGCTGACAGTTGGTACCAGCCTGGCTGGGAATTGGCGAGGGCAGAGCGTATTGCTGGAGAGCCCGTCAGCTGGAATGCTCGCCTGCATGACTTTCTCTGCATAGCACAATAACTAACACTGGGTGGGTGTTTCTTGAAAGCTGTTCAAGCAAATGTCAGAAAAGCTGATCCAAAGAGAGTGTTTTCAGGCAAATATTTGGAGATACATAAGCTACACTTCTGCCTCGAGCCATAGAGACGGAGCGCTGCCGCCTGCCAGCGCTGAGGCACTCGGGTGGGAGTCGAGCTGTGTAATTTGTAACAGATGACGTTTATTACCTGAGTTTCTGTGGGGAGTCAGGTTTGTGAGGGGAGGGGGAAATATCTGACCAAGTTGGGAGTCGGTGATAAATTTATCCAAACTTGCACTAAACCTGCAGCGCATGCCATCACCTAACCCAATGCATTCTGCTGAGCAAGGGCAAGGACTTGTTTCTGTACCAACAAGATTTACTGCCTGTGCATTCTGGGCTGTAGCTGCAAGCTTTGCACAGAACTATGAATCCTTCATGCATTTAAAACAATTTTTTTTTTTTTTAAGTTGTCTAATGTGTCTTTCCTGGAAAATCCCTCCGAGAGCATCCCCATCCAGATACAAGCTCAGGCTGCTACTGAGTGCAGTCATTGCAGAGCCTGAGTGACAGCTGGGGCAGTGTTGCTGTAACTGCCACCACTCTCCCCACCCCGCAGCCCAGGTCTGAACACATCTGCACATCCATTTCCACCAGCTTTCAGCTTGAGAAATCTGGTCCCCGCTTTAGAGGTGTTCGAAGCCACCTCTGCTGCTGGGAGCTTCAGGGGCTCCATGATATTGCAAATAAAATCAAGTTTTTTATCCCTTCTGAGTTCATAAACCAGAAAAGGAGACCCAGCCATGCTTCAAATGAGTTCCCTTTGGCAAACATAATTTCCGTCCAGAGTCTGAATTTCTGCTTAGCTGGAGGCCCCAACCCAAAGCGGGTTGCTCCTCAATGGCAGCAAACTTTTCTCAAACACTACTGAAAAATTTCAGCAGGTTCCCTGTAAGATAGTCTTCCTGGGGCAGTGCTTCCTTTAGAAGCAGCTTTTGCTGGAATACATCTGTGTCAGACTTCTCTGCTGCCTTATCCTTTTTCTCGGGGATCACCTGGCATCTGGCTCGAGTTAGAGGAGTCTCAGTTGTGTGGCTTAGCAGAACCAGCAGAACCATCACCGGCGATGCAGGCGATGTGAGCGGAAGCATGTATGTCCCCATTCCCCTTGCTTAGCTTCCAGCTCAGGGCTGAAGTTTGGGATGGGGGTGTTGAGCCTCAGTAAAGGGCAAAAAGAGCAGAAAGGTGGTTCAGGCTGTTACACTTACAGGGCCTATCTGTCAGTGACTGCTCTGCATTGCAGGCTCGATGGCAACACACTAATGCTTTCAGACAAAAAAGCCTTTTTTTTTTTTCCCCTATCCTTTAAGAGAAGTCCCCTAGAAACTGCAGAACAGCCTTCTATCTTTTCTTTCCCCCTGCACATTCCTGCAAAAAGTAGGATGAAACTCCCTCTGTTTTAGGCAAAATATTTTGCAATTTTCCAATGACCTTGCCAATAAGAAAATTATTACCCGTATATCATGGGAAATGCCTGCTTTCTCACAAGGCTGTAATGTTAAACTATCACCAGTAAAAGGCTGTGCTGGCTGCAAGTTTGGCAGGAACACGGAGATCTTCTGGTATGGTACATTACATGAACTATTGACTTGAGGACGCCAAAAACTTCACCCCATTTTAAATGAGCTCCATTTTTTTAAAAATAAATCAGCATATGAATTGGATGTGTTTATTTCAGCAAATAAGAGTATCAGCCTCTGTACCGAGTTTACATCACTGCCATTTTTATAAGGGGATTCAGTCTCGAGTTAACGGTTGAATTACTTAATCATCTCACAAAACAGTTTTGTTGATTTCTAAAGTCCGAAGGAGGATATGGTGACCATTCTGCAGCGAAGTGTTAAAATTGTCTTGACTAAAAGTGTCCCTTTCCCTGGCTGGTTAATGGCGTGTGCGTGCCAGGAGCTATTCATTATGGATGAAGAATGGGTTTGTGGTTAAAGTACTGGAGTGTGTTGTGGGAGATCTGAGTTCAGTCCCAGATTCTTCTTCAATTTCCCTGTGTGACTATGAGCAAGTCATTTAATCTTTCAGTGCCTCAATTCTCTTTTGCTAAAGTGGGAATAATCCTATTTCCCTTCTTCCACCCTTTGCTTTCACAGTATTTGTTTTCACTGTTGCCTGTTCACTGCTTCCACAGGATGCGGAAAACAGGCCAGCCACGGGAGCGTGAAAATGCAATAAAAACGGGAATAATAATTGTGTTCCACTTAATTCTTCATGTTCCTATTCAAAATTGAGGAAAATAGCAAAAGCTGGATGTCAGGGCTGTCTGTTTACATGCAGTGACCCAGTCGGCCCAGCAAGCAGTATGGCCAAGAAATTGAAACAAGATCTTCTGAAGTGCCATTGCAAATAAATCTGCTTGACTTCCCTTCTGTCAAGGCATCCCATGCTAGGGAAGGCCACTGGGAGCCATTAATTGTATAATGGATGTACTTGATTCTTTCAAAGGGTCGGTTTCCCAAAGATTAAAGCAATGATGAGCAAAGTGGTTTGAAAAGGGGAAAAAAAAAAATTAAAAGAAACAACTCCAAACCAAACAGCCATAACTGGAAATGGTTTCAGAAAACTTCAGCAGATGCTGTAAAATCGCAGTTCTGCAACTGTGGAAGAGGACTTTGTGAGTGTAACCCAACCCCCCTCCTCCAGCCCAGTGCGAAAGGGAAACAAAAGCTTCCATGAAAATATACATAGGAAAATATCCACTTGCACACATGCAAATGAAACTTAAAAGTAAAATACCGAACGGATAGTGGGGCTAGAAGTTATGCACTGAGGGTTGCTGCTGGAGGAAGTTTGTTAAAAGTTGATGGAGATGATAGAACTGCCATGGCAATGCGGGAAAGAGGAGAAATCCCCTGTTGGCTCTTCTGGTATTAAAGAAGAATGTGCGTGATATTTTTAGAAGTTGCAGAAGCACTGAAAGGATTTATGTTCCTACACCCAAGGTGCTGAGCAGCAGCTGCTTCAGCTCCAGCACAGCCAGAGGGGTTTGATGAAGGGGTGCTGGGCCAGCACTCCCAGTGGACAACTCCCAGTGCCTGGCAGCCCCAGCGCCCTGGGAGGCAGCGCTGTGGGTCAGCACCGCTACAGGGGAGTAGGGGAAGAGCTGCAGCACTGACCTCGTTAGATGGATGGCACTGCAATACAAAGTAAGGGTGGCTTTTCAACTCAGATGAGTTAAATAATGTAGGTTACATGGAGTGGGCCTTCATTTAGGTAGAAATATCTAGTGGGTAACCAACTTAGTCAATAACTACCATCTCTGACAAGGCTGAGGTTGTTTTATTTCTCAGAGGGACTGTGTGAGTGGAACCTGATTTGGATGTCAGTCACACTGCTTGCCAGGAAGGAGATCTAGAAACTGGAAACTGCAGTCTGAGGTGCAGTGCTTTTTACTTTGTTTTTCTTAATCAGTGAAGGCAGTCACCACTGTAATGTCTTACGTAGGTGGGTGGTTGATTCTCTGCTGTTGACATCCACTGCTCAAAGTTCAACTTCTTGCATGACAGAACTTCTCATGCAGTTATAGAGCTGGAAGTTAAGTCAGAAATTACTTAAGGAAGCTCTCATTTTTGTGTATGTGGGAGGTCAGAATGGATCTCACAGTGATTCCTTTTACCTTAAAATCTATCAGTCCGTGTGTGCTGTGTCAAGGGGCTTTGTAAGCATTTGTAAACACTAAATGCTGTGCAAGAAGAACCACAAATATCCCCTGTGGACTTCCTTTGTGAACACTGGTCCCAGTTCCTCCATGAGCTCAATGCTGGGAGTTCCCTTAGTGAGAGTTCCCATGCAGCTCGGGTCGGGTGCTGTGGCCAAAGCAAGAGGGCATTATGCTGAGCACAGGTCCTCTTGATTTCACCAGAATTAGGAGGTGACAGCATTAACACCACTGGCTGGTTGTACAGCACAGCCATGCCCTGTCCTGGCAGCTTGGTGCTGACTGCTACACAGTGCTATTAAGTAGAAGGACTACTTTGCAATGACTCTCCCAAGCAAGGGGTGACAGAGGCAAGCGACTTTCAAGACATGCATTTCAGGATAGATGCTACACTTTAAACAGTATTCCTTGTCCAGTCCAGTCCCAGAAATATCAGAGAGGAAACTGCAGGTAGAGAGCTTGGGTGGGCTCCTTGCAAAGGCACTTGGAGCTTCGATGTGTCTGCAGACACCTGATAGATGCTATTAACCAATCTGAAATTGCAACTTGACAAACAGCACAAAAAGTACGAGCTGAACTTCATACTAAGGCAGATCTAATGCTTGTCTGCAAAATGAATTTACATCAAAATAACATCGTCATCTCATTTCAGTCATAAAACAATCAGCTGGGAGGAGCAGTAACAGAGTTCTCTGTGTTTTCTTGTGCTCACCCAATTTGATTGCTTGGTTTGCAAAAACAATTTCTTAATGTTCATTCTTCCAACTTTATTTATTGAAGGACGTGGTTTTGAATCCCATACCTGTGAGTGGCAGGGTCTGGGCTCCTGCCTGCCATCACCACCCTACAGAAGCGGCTGCTCTCCAAGAAGTACAACTGCTTGAAAAGCACTTTCTTGAAAGCAGATCCGGTCCCCTGGTACTCTAGGGCTATAACTGCTTCTTGACCTGAAGAACCTGCGTCCTGCACATGATCGTGTTCTTTGAAAGACAGCAGAGAAGCTGTAATTAGGCTTTTTAAAAATGTTTGAAAAGAGAAGTCTTTCATCTCATCTGAGTACCTTCAGAAGCACAGGAGTGTAACTGCTCATGTGGTGGACATGCAAAGCAAATCTGAGTGCACATTTATAAAGGAACTCATTACAGCAGCTTTGAGTGATTTAACAACTCTTAAATTGTATTTATATGGTTACTTTAATCTGGCATATGCCTTCTGTATTGCTGAAAAGGGTGGTTCTGTCCTCCCAGCCCCTGCTATTCAGTCCTGTTCCCCTCTCTCGTGCTGACATTACCATTTTATCGGTTCAGTTCTCTTTCAGCTGGATCAGTTCCCTGATCTGGAGCGCCGCAGTGCTGGCACAGGGCAGAGAGCAGAGCAAGTTGGGGAGGAGGACATGGTGCCAGCAGAGATTTATGCCAGATTTAATGACCCTATAATTGTTTTGCTACAGCTTTTCCCCACCCCTTTGTCAAAGTTGAACGTGGGATGCAAGACAGAAGTTAGAGAGCAGAAAGGTTCTCTGCAGAATTTAATGTGGGTCCTGTATTTAAAACACCAAGTGATAAATAATGTTTAGTGCACAGAGATAAGTGTTATGCTATGGCCAGGTTAAGGTTCCAGCAGTCCAAATTATTCAAGGCTTGTGCTCTTTTTGTACTTCTGTACATTTGAATTTGGAAAAGCAATAGCTGAGATGAATTTTTTATCTTGAAATGTCTCTCCTCTCCCTCCAGACCCCAACTGCTGCCCACTGCAGAGGTGGCAGGCTGCTGTGCCTGGCTCCTGGGGCTCCTCTGCCATCCAAGGACAGTGATACTTCACTCCTTTATGCAGAAACCATCAAAAAAGGAAAGTAGTATCAACTGATATCTGGCTTCTTCCTCATATCTTGCTTCAACATATAAAGAGTCTGCGTCTCTAAGAGCTCTGTGTTTGTATGTCTGAAATTCAGTGGATTTCATTTATTTTTATATCAGTTACAGCTGCTTCTGTGCCAGCCAGTGCCCATGCTTGTGTTTTATCACATGCAAACAAGAGCTACCTTAACAGGAAGCGTTTTTCCCCAAAGTCAAGTACTGGGATGCTCAGAAGCGACCCAGTTACCCCCAGCTGACCCCTGAGCACATGCATTGTGTTCTCTGCCTTCAGTGACAGGCTGCTAGATTTTTTAGTCTTTTTTTTTTTTCCCAACCCTTTTCCTCTGAAGTTGCTGAACCTTTTGGTTGGGGAAAAAAACAAAAACAAAAACAACCACTACAAATAGAAGGCTTCAGCAGAAGTGGTTGAATTTGTCAGGGTTATGGATGGTAGGAAGGGATTCTTATGGGGGAACTCAGGTAATCTTGATGAAAAGAAGGGCTGCAACCTGTGCAACAGCTAATAGCTCCCACACAATTGTTCATACCCAAATAAAAGCACTTTTGACAGCACTATTTATTCAGCAAATAGGATACATTTGATTAACCGAAGAAACAATTTGGCAGTGCTGTGATTTATGTAAGAAGTTATTGAAAGTAGAACTAGATTTAAATTAAAACGAGCACATCATCACCACGTCTAATATTTTTTTGTAGCCCAGTTTTGAAAGCCATTAGTGGTAATAAACTTTCCTCCCATAGAAGTTCTGCCATTTTAATTTCCAATTAGAACTTGCAAAAGATATATACGTGGCAGTAAAAGTAAAGAAATTAAGTCTCCGGCCGTGCTGCAGCCTGACACAGTGATGCCCTGATGTTCATAAATCAGTTTCTGTTTGTTGGGAACCTCTTAAATCCACACTGGTAAGAGGTGTAGAGGTATTTGTCTCCCGTGAAAACATTCTCCCACACCCTTTGTAATTAAAAGTAATCTTAAATTTCATCTAGTTCCATGAGAAAGAGCTTTCATACAGTAATTTGAGTTGGACTCCAGAACGAAGGAATGCGAGTTGAAAGCTTAATGAATTTACTCTATAAATCTTTTTCTCTGTTTTTCTTGTCAGTTGTATCAGGGCATTACACATACTTTTCCTTACATTGCTGGCTGGGGAATTTTTTTAAGAGAACCTCAGTGCGTGTTTTTCTGTGGAACTGTATCTGCTGAAGTCCATGTTATTAATCCTGTAGCATGATTGCTGCTCTTTGGGATCAGAGTTGAATGCCGTTCTTCTAATGAAACGAGACTGGGAAAGCTCCTCTTGGTTAAGTGATTTCATGAGTGTTGTTTCAGTTTATTGGCTCAGCAGCACGATAGCACAGCTGAGCCTCAGGTGTGCTTCAGCAGTAGTATTCATGCAGTGGGATTTACTGAATGCAGGCCTTGAGCTTTGCTCCTCCAGCTTCTAGCCTAAGAACAGCAACCTGCTAAGAAGGAGCTGCCCTGTATGCTTATTTTTTGGTGCCACTGCTTCAGGAAGCTGTGATCCGTCGTGCAAACAGCTGAGAAGAGCCTTCTGTTCGGGACGAAACACGCACCGAGCTGCAAGCAGAGCTTCCTCATTGCTCAGCCTTGCCACGTGCTCTGCTGTCAGGTCTTCGGTGTTGCTCTTTCATGTTACAATCACCAAAATGAATAGGAGAATAAAAGGAGCAGCAGGAACGATGGCAGGACGGGGTGCAGAAGGGGAGCAGAGGAGTGAGGTCAGGGGAAGGTGGGAACGCTTGCAATTGGGCAATTAGGGCTGTGGGTGACCTCACCGTTCTCCCACGCAAGAACAATTTTCTGAGACTAGACAGATTTATAAGGATTATGGGAAAGTTTATTTTGTGCTACCTACTGCATCTTGTTACATGCATATATATATAAACAGCTCTGAGGTTTCTTCAAGCTTTCTTACAAAACTTGGTCCAGTGGTGTCTTTTTCATCCAAAGATGAAAAACAGTGCAGCAGAAGTTGTGTGAATAGGGAGATGTTGCCAGAAGGGCAGCTGAGCAGCTGAAGCTGAGGTAGGACTTGGAGGAGGGAGCTCTCCTCCCTTTCTCTCAGCAATGTTACAGCACATAGATGTGAGATCAGATCCTGATGTTAAGCTAAGGAGAGAAGCTGGGATTGAGCTCTCCATGACCTCGGATGCTTCTTGCTTTTCTTAGGATCAAAACATGGCACATTAGCTAATAATACATTAAAATCCTACAGGCTGCTGGCTAAAGCTCTTTGCTTCTTTTATGTTGACAGCTTACAGGGCTAACTGTGAGCTTTGCATTTTTTAATAATAAAAAATGGCTGTAAATGTTCAAAAAGAAACATCCAATCACACGACCATAAAGGGCAATCCAGACAGACAGCCTCGCTCTTCTGCCTTGGCCTCCTGTGCCAGTTCTCTCGTTCCTTCTGCTTCATTTCTCCGAAGGAGATGCAATGATGATTGCACCATCACTGCTTCTCCCAGCAGAAGTGACTGCCACAAACACTCCATTGCTTTTCCCAAGCATTTTGCCCTGTCTAGATAACTTCTCATCTGTTTTCCTCAGAGCAGGGTGGCAAAGTGCATTGAGTTACTGAGATTGGCTGCTCCGTTTGGCACACTGCAGTGATGTCTGCTCCGATGGCAGCGGTTTGGTCTGTGGGGCTGTCCATAAATAACTTCAGCAGCGCTGAGCCCAAACTCAGAACTGGGGTTTCTTTGCGGGGAGAAAAAGCAAATTGTGATGATTAATGCAGGCATCACGTGGAGAGCAACGGGTATAAAGGCCTCTTCATTTTTGACAGGTGCATTGCGCATTCTGGGCTCTCAGCCAAAGCACATTGTCATCAAATGTTAATAAAATCTGCAAATAATATACAAAGTATTAAATTGTGCTTATTCTTAGAGTAATTTGAGACATAAATTTATCAAACCGTGCTATATGTTAAGGTTCTTTAAAAAGAGGAAAATCAGAATGATGGAGCAGATAAAAGATAGGGGCTGGGGACAACAGAGGGCACTCAGTGAGCCACTGCCCTCCTGTAGGACAATGAAACATTTAAACCTCTCAGTGTTTTCTTTCAGAATTGTTCAATGTAAACAATTAAATCCGTGAGCAGAGAGGAGCAGGCAGGGATAAGAACTAAGAAATCTCCCCTCCAGCTGCATGGTTAAGAAAATGGTAGCTCTGGTACAGTGCTCTGATATCCGCCTTAGATCCACGGTGTTGTGAATGTTTGTGCCTGAGCATGGGGACTATGAAAGTCACTGAATCTTTGGACTTCTGGTATGTTTTCACAAGTATTAATTATTCTTTCAATTAAATGTCATTAAAAAGTGTTAAGTTCTCTTAGGAAGTATGCAAAATTAAATATAATATAAAGATGTGGGAATGAGTATTAAGATGCAGTACAGTTCTTTGTCAAAGCCCACCCAGGAATGATCTTCCATGAAATACTTCTCTGAAATATGCTTCTTTCCTGTTCATGCCAGTGGACGGATGGATGGGTGTGTGGATGGGTGTGTGGATGGGCATATGGATGGATGGATGGATGGATGGATGGATGGATGGATGGATGGATGGATGGATGGATGAATGGATGGATGGGTGGGTGGATGGATGGGTGGATGGGTGGATGGATGGATGGATGGATGGGTGGATGGATGGATGGATGGATGGGTGGGTGGATGGATGGATGGGTGGGTGGGTGGGTGGGTGGGTGGGTGGAGAGGTGGATGGATGGATACTATGGCATCACTGTATGTGAATGGAGTTGAGAACAAAACTCTCACCCTGAAGAGCTGCACGAAAGCTAGCAGCTCTCTAAGCAGCAGTGCTGTAATTCTGATTTTACCATGTAGGGAAAAGAAGAGGGGCAGAAAGCTGCACCCAGCTTCTGCCCACCCCTGCACGTTTCCTGCCCTGCCAGCACCCACTGCCACGTGAAGCACAGGACAGCTCTCTCCCAGCCTGGCCTATGTTTCTCGAAAATGTAATTGCTTTGCTCTCTACCCCATTAGCAAAACAGAACTACAGCCACCAAAACTTTTCCTCCTCAAGAATGTGCCTTGCCAATGGCCTTTGTCAGGGCCAGGTTGTTATCAGTATAAGGCCTGATGTTTACATTTCAGTGCCAGTAAATAAATCTCAGTCCTGCTTGACCCTTCGCTCTTCAGCCTCCCCCAAGTTGAAAAGAAAAATGCTGTTCTGGATACAATCAACCAGTTTGGTTCAAGTCCTGCTTTTCAGGATCTGAGTCTGAAACTGGTGGTCTCTGAGTCTCTTAATGCCATTAAAGCTCAGATTTCAAAGATGTGTGCCTTGGAGCTTTTGGGTTTGATTTAAAGATAAGCCACTCAAGCTATGTTGATCAAGGGAGTGTCTTTATGTGAATTTTCCTTTTCAAATAAATCCAGGCCAAGATTTATCGGATCCTTCTAAAGGCATGTGTTACTGGAAGACATTCCTGCCTGCTTCCAGCTCTTCTTTTTTCTGCCTATAAGGAAGGATCCTGAGGAGGCCCTTTCCCTTCCCATAGTATCAGAAGCTCTAAACAAGACTGCAGTCAGTTTGTATAATGATGGCATGCCTGTATGAGCTGGGGGCTTTGTGTCATTTGTGAAGTCTCCATCACCATTCCTCACTTTCCTACTTCTTTTTTCTTCATTAAAATTTATGAGAGTCTTTCTCCTTCCAGTAAAGCAATGAAAATAGCTGGGAAAGTGAGCAGTGATGGTGGCAATTAAGCTCTTCTCACCTACAGCCCATAATGGGAGTCTGTGGGGCTGGCACAGTAAAATGCCACCAGCATCGCTCCTTCTCTGCTGCAGCTCAGATAATTCTGAGCACCTCCAAACCATCTCAGTTTTGCAGGAATGATCTGCGTTAGAAGTTTCCGACATCCATGTTCAGCTTTTTCTTGGTGATATGCACCATGCTGATATATCAGTTATTTTGATTTGTCTTCACAAATTCTTACAAAATCAAATTCAGGTATTGCAGAACAGGAGCAGGCTCTTTTATTTTGACAGAAATGGTTCATGAATGGCACTGTTTTGGAGACTGTCCTTCCATGTTTGCAAAAGAAGCTGCAGGTATGGATGTTAACAAGGGGTGGTGGAAGGAGCTCAGCAGTGATGCTGTGCTGTTATGGACAGGGTGAATCTATCATGCCAGTGCAGCTCTGTTTCCTTTTCTCATCATTCACCCTATACTTCTTTTCTTCTTTTTCCTTTTTTTTTTTTTTGTGTGTGTGTGCTTAGTTGGTTTTATGCTGCTGTTGTGCATTCTTTCATATTGAAAACACTTCATAAATCCATGTAAGGGCAATTTCCTTCCTGGAGAAGTTCAAGTGTTTTATATATCTTCTATATGTTTAGTAGTTACAAATTGGAAAAACAAAGCAACACCCTCTGCGTTCCCCCTGACTTTGCATACTGCTGCCAGGAGCAGTCTGAGCCCACCACGGTTAGCTCTGCCCTTACACAAGTCCTGCCTCCAGGGATCCCTCTCAAAGTCATCCGTTTGCTTGGCTGTAGCTGGTAAAACAAGATGAACAAAACAAAACACAACGCAACAAAACAAATCTGAGTTAACATTTTAAATATGAGAAAGATGCGTGGAGTCCTAAAGGCAGCTGGAGGTACAGGGAGGGAGAAGCAAGGGGCCAGGAGCAGGGCAGTGTGTACACATCAGTGTGGGCAGCCAGGAGCTGTGTAACCCAACCCTGCTGCTGATGCGGTGTAATGGGGCAGTAATAGGACAGCTGAGGGTCCTGGGGGTCTTTCAAGAACAACATGTTTCTGATTAGCAGTTTTACCCCCTCTTTCCTGGCACCAGAACAGGTACGTGGATGAATTAGGGAATTGGTGCATCAGGACCATTGCTGTGTGATACAGACACCTGTGATGCGTTCTGCTCTGCCTCCAGCAGGCTCTTTGGGATCAGATTTTAATGTCGGCCTGCACAGCACCTGTCTCCATGTCTGACATTTGCATAGGGAAGATAGATAGGGTAAGGTGAATGCTTTACAGTGCCATGGTCTGTCATTGCTGATGCCTCCAAGAAGCACCTGGAGAGGAGCTCTGTGGCTGCTTTAACATGGCACAGCTCTTCTCATCATGCACTGGAACCTGCAGACTATTTACCAATGAGTGCTTCTGCACCCCAAGAAGTCAATGAAGGGCTGTTTGTCTTCTCCAAGCATTGCTGCTGGCTCTTAGCCAGCACACTGGGACATTGCCAACCCTAAAGCCCATACAATCACCCAGCTCCCTCTTGTCCCCTTCGATCTACCTCCAATCCCCGTACCTTCACCCAGACCCTGAACTAGAAACTGGATTTTACAAAGCTATCTGATTTCAGCATAGATTTCTGAGCAACGTGCCTCATGAGAAATTGTTCCGGTATGTCATTACCCTCACAGCTAGAAGATTACATCTTAATTTAAGGTCGAATATGTCTAAGTTGCAAGTTCCAGTCATTAGATCTTATTAAGCAAGGTTGAAAAGTCCCCCACTATCAGATCCCTTTTTGAAGTTCGTCTATGTAGTAATAAAATTCTCTCTTAATTTTTGGGAGACGGTCTTTGGAGAGAGGCCTAAACATAGCAATGAGGATAACAAAACAAGGTTTAAATTGGCAGAGAAACAAAAAGAAAAAAGCACACGGAGAAAAAAAACCCAACCCCAAAGCCCATCCCTTCCCTTCCCCCCCAAGAACTTTAAGGAACTGAATTGAAAATGAAAGCTGGGAAATTTCAGGTTTGTGGTTGCATCCACCCACCTCCGTCTGCTCTGCAGCTGCAGGAGATAGCAGAGTTCGCCCAAGAGGTGGTTTTGAAATAAAAACTGCAGTGCTCTTATCTCACACGTAGACTTACGGTAGGGAGAGCAGCTTTGGAGCTTTTCCTTGGTTTTGTGGGTTTCAGCTAGATCGCTAACGTTAATTTAAAATAGATCTTTGTGGTTGAATAGCTCTCCATTTGCGGTGTGGTTATCTGGAAAACACACTGTGTCTCTTTAGGAAGATGGAGAATGGGAAAATGAAGCTGTCCTGAGCGGGATGCTGCCTCTCCTCGGGTTGCAGAGCCGATGCAGCTCAGGATACCCCGTGGTTCTGTGGTGCATTGGGTGCAGCACTCCTGCAGGGCTCTGCGCCCCATCCTGGCTGGATGCAGCGCAATCACTCCCCACTGCCCACTGAAGTTTCTTCCTGCAGTTTCAACTGAATGTTATTTTTTGCTTCCGCCTTTGAAAAGAAACCTATAGTTAGCATAATTGGCACAGAGGTGGTAGGGAAAGCGATCTGTGTAGCTACCAGAAGGTGTTATTTAATGTAATTAAGTGGAGCGTGGACCTGCTGCCTCCCTCCGTGGGTCCAGCTGCCAACTCAGACCCAGGCTCTGTGCTGCTCTTTCCAAAGCTGGTTCTGCAGGTGCTGTGGCAGTTGGAGACAGCACAGGTCTGGTCCTGCAATCTGCTGAGTAGCCTCAACTCCCATTGAGCGGAATGATGTGCTGGTGCGGTTCAGCATCTCCAAGAAGCAGGGATTTGAATGTGAAAGGAAATGGGGATATGGCTTTGGGATCAGCATTTGGTTTGTGTCTCTGGGGTTAAGGGCTTAAGATAATTCTGCTCTGAACAGGCTTAGAGTTTAAGCTACCTTAGAGCTAAATACCTGAAGCCATGCCTTACAGCAGGAGTACCAGCCATCTCCAGCTGCTGAGGGCACGGCCACGAGAGGAAATTCTCAGAAATAATCATGACAGCAGTTCAAGCCCAGTCCTTCCCAGCGTGGGCAGTGACTCTGGGAGGCACCGTGCTGGGCTGATAGTGGCAGCTTAGGTCCCACAAGGTCCCACGTGGCCATTCAGCCTATTTATTTCTCATTTCTCTTTCCCTAGTATTCTTGTGGCTGTCATTCACCCACAGTTAGCAGCAGTGACCTGAGCCTTGCTGGGATTTACACACATGGTGTCCTTGGTGTTAAATCTTCAGAAAATTTGAGTTTCCATCACTTCCTCTGTATAACTTTGACTGTCTAAATCAGTTAAATTTGTAGATCAGTGGGTGTTTCTGAATTGATTTGTCTGTCTGGAGCAAAATCCCAATGTAACATTAGTGCTAATCCAGGGGAGTGCTCCTCCTAATGACCGCGCTCACCTAAGAGTCAGCGAGGGCGATACGAGCGATGGGGTTCATACTGTGACCTGAGCAGCAAACTGAAGGCACGCAGGCCGGCGCCGATGCCGTTCCAAGCAGGAGAGCGATCCTCGGGAGATGCCACCCACAGATCTGTACAGGGCGCGCAGACCCGGAGGGCGAGGAGGTGCTGTTGTGATATCCATCCAAGGGCTGCTCCAGAAACAAAGCTAATAACAGTCTGCTGGGGATGGGCTTTTACTTGTGATGTCTTTGGTTCTGCCTGGCATTTCACGCAGAACCAGGAAATGGAGAGAGGTGCACCAAACATCAAACAGCTTTCAACTGGGCGTTTTTGCCTAATATCCTAAGGAAATGAGTCTTGTATGATCACACCGCCTCTGGGGGTGTATGTGTGTGTCTAATAGCTTTTGAATTCACTGGCCAATTTCAACCAAATTTAGCAAAAGGGTGAAGATCTCGAATAGGGATGTGTTCCTACAAGTTTGGAAAAAACAGGTGGCAGGGGAATGGGTGGGAGAGCCCCTGCTAGTACTGTGCCGAAGGAGAGGCTCACCTTTATTTGAACATCAGAGATGGGGGAAAGGGGGTGGAGAAGATTGAGTCAGATGAGTGGAAAATGAGGCTCTGTTAGTTCTGCCCATTGAAGATGTCTTTGCCATAATGCCAGAACCATTGAGTCGCTCTCACATGTTGCAGCGTGTACTTCTCATGTGATGGGAGCTGTGAGCAGCTGGGCCACTAAATGTCCTTTGGGCCAGCACCTCCATGGGAAGAGGTTTGCTGCAGGCTTCCTGGCTGCAGGATGTGCCATCACCAATGTCAACATCCCAACCTGTGTTGGGAAATCCCTTTTGCTTCCTGTGTGCTGCTGAAGATCTGCTGCTCACCTGGAGATGTGACAGCTCGTTGGTGGTGTCTGGTCCCTTAGAGCTTCATAGCATAGTGGTGAGAATTCAGTAACTACTGAACATGCACTACTCTGTCAACCTGTACTACTGCTGGTATTGGTCAAAGCAGTCTCTGTCATCTTCATGCTGTGCAAGAATTAATTTCATATCGGATTCCCCAAATAATCATCTGGGACAAAGTCAGTTGGCAAAAGCTTTAAGTATAAGGTCAATTTTTAGTTCTTGCTATGCTGCCTCTAGGGAGATGAAGCCCTGTAATGGTAGGATGGCATCTGGAATTTTAGAGGGCTCAAAGGCTTTCTGAATAATTTTTATAGAGAGTGAATTCTTTGAGCACAAATATTTGATTCTAATGATCTGTCTGGCTGTATTGCTGATAAAGCTTTATGCTCAGAATTTAGTGGGGACACTTAAGCTAACACTTTTCCTGCAGGGAAAATCCAGTGGAGCATTTATGGACCCTGACAAGCTTGGTTAGTCTCTCAGCTCCAGTAAATCCTGCTGGACTAAAACTGTGGGTACTTACTGCTGGGATTTACCATTTGGCAGAAGGTAACCATGGAAAATCTTCACTACTGTCTGGGCAACTGCCTGCTAGTCCAGAGAGCAATTTATTCCGTAAATTATCTTTGGGTTTTTTCAAGGTTGATTGGTTGGTTTTGTGCACCCATATTGTTTTGCAGTGCAGAGGCTGCAAGTACAGCTGCAGCACCCCATGCTTCCACTGAATTGTAGAATCGTTAAGATTGGAAAAGATCTTTGAGATCCCCAAGTCCAACCCCAACCCATCCCCACCACATCCCTCAGTACCACATCTCCACGGCTCTTGGACACCTCCAGGAACAGTGACTCCACCACTGCCCTGGGCAGCTGTGCCAGTGCCTTTACACCTTCCATGGCAGAGAGTGAGAATGGGAGTTCTGGGAAGAGCTATGGTGAGCAGAGAGGTTGGCCAGGCTAGCTCAGCAGTGGCACCACGCAGTGGAGCACGCAGTGGGCCACCTGGGCTGGCTAGGGGAATGTATTTGAAGTGATGAGGGATGGAGAGGAAATCCTCCTTTTAGCCATACCTATGGAAGTGCTGAGGTATTTCCTGGTTGGCTCTGCACGCTCTCAGAGTCTTTCAAACAGGCTCAGCATGAAATAAAATCATGTAATTATAGTATATACCTGTTCCCAGTCTACTTTGGAAGAGCAGTTTCAGTCAGTGGAGTAGCAGCACAGTGCTTTGTTGGAAGGGCTTTGGCCACAACTTAAATCCCTCGGTAATAGTATCATAGTTTTGGCAAAGTGACTGGCAAACTCAGTTTGCATTTACTGGCTTGACTAATCCTGAGAACTGCTTTAATGAGCTTCCGTGACACTGCTACAGTGGGCAGGTTTCAGAACCTGCCGTTTCGCCAGAGGGAAAGTATTTGCTGCAGAATGTGAGGCTGGCCCATTTTTGCTAAGTCCTGTCCCGGGCTGTGCTGGAATCATGCTTCAGCTGTGGAGCTCCTTTGTAGAGGTTCTTTGGGTACATGGGACACGCTGGACTCCTTTCAGTTCTATGGCTCCTACATTTTTTTTTTAATTGAGAAGATGAATACTGAAAATGATGATTGTGACACAGTGGGTGGGATTCCCTCACTGTAAGCATAGTAGGCAGGTTGGATTTCTCCTCAGAGTCCCAGCAGATACGGCATTCACGCTTGATAGAGTTTGAAAATGAGGAATGAATGTGAATAGGACTGAAGAACGCCGTGCCAGTGCTGTTGGGCACATGCAAAGAGGGGGTTTGGGTGGTTCAGAGCCTGCAGTTCTGAGCCTTCCAGCTGTAGAGCACTTTGGCCTTGATATGCAAAGCACTTATGTCCATAATTAATGCTCATTATCTTGTACAGTCACATTTATACCGATAGAACTGCTTGCTAGCTTGAAGTTAAGCATATACTGAAATACTTCTCTGGGTTAAGCTAGATGGCCCTGCTGTGTGCACGGCCCTGCACTGGGGACTGCCTTCAGCAGCTCATGCTGTCACACTGGGCGCGTTCTGCAATCCCTGAGCCTGAGCAATGACTATTCACACAGATGGGGTGAAGCTCTTGTTCCGCTCGGGTCCAAAGCCAGGATTTTGCTTTGCCCTAAAACAAGGTAACCAGGGAAATAGGAGTTGACAGGGTATGCATTTCTCATTTCAAACCTGAAGTGAGCTGAGAAATAAAATAGCAAGCCTCAAAGGAGTAAAAATGCAAAGTTGTCTCTGTTCTATTTTCCACATTTCTAAGAAGTTTTCACATCTATTTTCTGCTGAAAGTTGTGAACAATTATGGAGAGGACCTGTGAGCACTTTCCATCTATTGATCTCTCCTTTCTGTTCTCAGCAATCAAATAATTGCAGTGAGGAGACTACTGGGAAACAACAACAACAACCAAACAACACAAAGAAAAAGTAGAAAAAGGAAAAATAAAGAAAGCAGTCTCAGGAAGTGGTGAAGTTGGCAGTTAAATACAATAGAAACAATGTCACTTATTTTTATTAAGTGCCTTTTCAAGGGGAAAACTGTTTTGGGGGAGTGCCTGAACTGTTTGTAATAGGCCATAGTAATCCCTCCCCATACAGAGTCATGTGAAAAAAATCCCTACCTCTGTATTAAACAGTTTATTCCCTCTCATCCAGGAAACAAGGGTGGAGTATAAAGAAAAAGAACGTCTATAAATCACGTCTTTGATGCCAGATTAATGAGATTTGAGCTATGAATCACGGAGTACGATGAGAAGGCTCTGACTTTCATTATCACAGCTGACCAATATCTTTGTTTTCATTAACAATTCTCATTCCATTAGCACATTTTAAATTTAAAAAAGAAAGCGGTACATCTGAAAGCACCACGCTCTGAGCTTTCCTTGAAGTACCTGTTCCAACAGGCATCGGGGGAACGGCAGGGCCGAGCTGTGTGCCTCTCTGCATTAAGGGGGTGATGTTAGGAGCCTGCTGGGGTCCCAGGCAATTCTTGGTGGAGAACAGTGTGGCTGAGGGAAAGGTAAAGTAAGTAAATATTTCATCTCTTTCATTTTTCATACAGGCATGCTTGGAATCCTTCCTCATCAATAGAGGTTTTGCTGGATGTTGGCAGAGTCCCTCAGGCAATGCACAAGATTAATACTACTCCCTATCTAATTACAGGTTTACTGACGGATATTACTAAGGCCCCAGCAATGTGAGTTCCTTACATTGCACTTTTCCCCCTGTCTAGAGCTTACAGAAAGAAAAGGGGGGAAGGAAGCATAGTGAGGTATGAAGGTAAGGCTCAAATTCGATTTCTGCAGTGACACATAGGAGCTGATATTTTGCTCCTAAAGCAGGACAAGCTCAGAGGTGGCTTTTTTAAAAATGAACTGTCTGGGATTGTGTGAGAGAGCCCTGCTTTGTAGTATGGAGGTACCATCAGCACGTAACAGACGGAGTTTTCTTTGGCAGTTTGTGCTCGGTGGCAAATGGCTTTGATCAGATAATGTCTGGTCAGGAATGCTCACAGGCAGTGTTTTAGCCCATGCTCTACCTGAAGCTTTTCTTATTCTGCTTCAGAGCCAGGTAAAGAGTTCAGGAGTTAAACCTGGCCATGAAATAAAACCAGATATCAAAACGAAGGGTAGAAAACCACCGTAACTTAAACCTTCATTTGTGTTGACGTTTGTATTCATGGCAGAACTTAAAGCATCAGGTTTAATGCAGTTGTGAGACCACCTGAATGCAAGGGGTGTCGGTCCACAATGAATAATGATGGGAAAAATGATGGGAAGGCGTACTACAATTTCACTTTTTCATCCTCACCCATGAAGGTCACAGTGCCTTTCTGATGCGCTGGCTGTTACCTGTGCCTGTGCAGCGCTGTGTTCAGCAGCATTAACACTGTGCCATGGTGGCAGCTGCGGAGCGTTTCCCTTCCAGGTGCTGTTGGTTGGACACCTACGTTCTGTTACTTGGATAGCAGTCTCTTTAGGTGCTTTTCTTTCTAGGAAACAGCTTTTTCTGACAACGTGACTCGAAACAGTGACTCAAAATCCCTTCCCACATTAAAAAGGTCCTAAAGGAATTTCTAATTGTTGCGGAAATGCTGATTTAAGGTTCCAGGATGATTTCCATGGACATGTTTCATGGAATTAATTTTCATTTTACATATTTTCTGACAGAATTAATTAGACTGCTGTCAGGTCTCTCATTCTGTGAGCATCAGGCTGCTTTCAGTGCCTGCTGCTGCTGCTCCCCATCCTCCTTGTGCCCCGTGGGCAGGCAGGGCTGCAGCAGGGCTCCTGCTCCCTCACTCTCTGCAGAAGGCTGTGGATGCAGCAGAGCTTCACTGCACCGGACTTCTCACTTCTTTTTCTTCCCCTTTATGTGTATTGTCTTCTAATAATACCTTCTCTGAATTCATTGCCTACAGCACAGACATTAGATAAATAAAGCGAGCGTGGGCCCAGAGCCAACCTGGATTGCATAAATATACTGAAATCTTGAGTAGTTAGGCTTTGCTTGCTGGGACAGTGTCAGTAGTGCTTGATCCTGATGCAAAGCTTCTGGACAGCTGGAGCAGGAGTGCGGTGAGGAGGGGCTGTAGGAGTGGTGCATGTTGCTCAGGTGCTCCTGCCCAACTCCTTGTTGGATTTTCAGCAGCTGAGTGCTGTGTTTCCTTCTCCTGTGTTACATTTGTGCTTTGCTGTGATGCCTGAGAAGTGACAGCCAGATTTTGGCTTCCAAAGGAGCAGGGAGGGCAGTAATCTGCAGGCAGAAAGCTGTGCATTCTCATTTCCATGGGCACGCGTGCCATGGCTTCTAGAGGTGTGTCAACTGAAAGGCAGCTCTAGGATTTAAAGCAGCAGACTGAGATGAGAGAGCAAAGCAGAGAATCAAAGCCTGCCACAGCAGCCCATAGCTATCTGAGCTGAAGATGCAGAAACCTGTTCGTCTGGCTTCAGCTTTGTGTGGAAAAAGAGAGGAGAGTTGGTCCTTTCTGTCAGCACAGCCTGAGCATCACAAGTGTCTAAACATCACAGGTACCCAAACATCACAGGTACCCAAACATCACAGGTACCCAAACATTGCAGGTACCCAAACATCACATCTGTGACACCACTGTTTTCATCTGTTCCAAGTCATACTGCTGCTGCATTTGAATCAGCAAACTTATTAAATTAAACATTTGTTGGCTTTAGAGCAGGCAAACACATACATCTAGAGGAGATGTGCCAGAAAGTGCCTCGTGCTGTGGGATTTTGTGTGCAGCATCAGGGAGCATCCATGGTAGGATGCTGGCTCTGAGCTTCCTACATCAGCAGGCTTTGTTAGCAGCCCTGTTAATTGCTTTGGTTTGTAAAGTAAAGCTCAGTAAAGCACTTAGCCGGAAAAGAAATGCAGATGAAAAACAGACCTTGATGAAGTGTCTCATTAACTAAAAAGGCAGTGATTTCTGGCATTAACCCACCCCACACACATATAGAAGGCTGGTTACAATGTCTTGGCAAATACGCAATAAGCAGACGATCAGAATGCACCTCGGAGCGGGTTCAGGTTTGTGCTACTCGTGCTTTATAGGGGTGTGATTCCCCTGACATCAAGCTGGGGCAGCACAGCACAGGGCCGGGGCTCTGCCTCATCCCTCCCATTTCTCTGCACATTGGGCCTTTTTCTTCCCACGTACTGAGCTTACAGGGAAGCAAACAGAATTAGGATCGTGTTGAACCAGTGTGAAAAAGTAGCCCATTCCAAGCTCAGGGAGGGAGGATCGATCATCACGCAGGCATGGAGCGTGACCGCATAAATCTTTGCTTCCAACCTAACTCCAGTCATTTGGTAGAACACATTCAGCCTGATTAACACTGACATGTTCAGATTCCCAGTGGTGAGGGTGGCTGGAGCTGACACCTAATGAAGGACACCGAGATCCTCTTTGTTTTTGCTAGCAGAAGGGAAAACAGAACAGCTACATATCATCCATCTGAAAAGGACTGTAATTACCTCTCCCCAAAATTATTTCTTATTTAATGAAATGTCTCTTTAGGCTGAACAAAGGAATTTTCAGAGTGGAGAGCACTGGAGGGCGGGATGGGGAATGCAGGCAAGAGCACTGTTCAATTACAGGGAGAAAAATCCTCTCAATGTTATGACGCAGTTTGTGGGAGATCTCATTAGAAACTTTGCCAGGCCAGAGCAATGTGTACTTTTTTATACAGAGATTCTGTATCTATTTATACTGACCCTACCCGCTGTGAACCACTATCTATAGTTCTCCAAGAGGCACGAAGGACATGCAGCTCATTCCTGCCTGCAAGTTTTGAAAGGGAGCTGCTTCCCTTTCTACCAGCAAAATGCCAGATGAATTCTTGCAGTGAGGATGCTGCCAAGACTGGGAACACCCTGCTGCATCAGAAAGGAAAATGCAAGTGGATGGGTTGATCTGGCCCTAGGGAGCAGTCAGTCCTCTGGCACTCCATTAGGATAGGGATGCTGCTAGCCCAATGGAGCTGCCCCAGGGGTGGGGGGGGGAGGCTCTCCTCTCCTTGTCTCCTTCTCACCTTGTCTTCTCTTTTCCCTTCCCTTCCCTTCCCTTCCCTTCCCTTCCCTTCCCTTCCCTTCTTCTTTTTCGCTTTCCTTTCTTTTCTTTAGAACAGTGTTGCTGGTATATCTTTTTATTGCTGAGATTAAATAAATATTATGCACTGTAACGTAAAGTCAGGCCGTGTCGGAAATAACAGTGGATTTAACCTCTAGCACTGCTATAAAAGCAGCCTTAGTGAAATCTGGGGTAAATAATACAGCTGTGGAAATTACCTTTCTCCAGTTTATGCTGGTAGAAAAAAAAATTCTTCTGTAATTAAGTAAGACCTTTTGTCTTTGGTGTTAGGTTTCATGGGCACGCTCAGGGATGGGATGTGGGATTTCTCTAAACGCTGAAAGAAAGAGTCTTGAAATCAAAACAGGCAACAAAATGAAGAAAACATAATTTTGGGGTGTTCTTGTGATAGAGAGCATCAGAGCAAGTCATAACCAGCCAGCAACGGAGCAAGTGTGCAAGCAAGTAGTACCTACAAGTACCTACAAGTACTGCAAGTGCAGCTCTACCAGCTCGATGGCACACTCCTGGTAGCCAAACAGGACAGGGACTACCAATCCTCCTGCAAAGCAGACTGAAGCCAAACCCTTTCCTTTCTTGCTTCTCTTTACATGGATGTGATAAGATGAATTCCCTGAAATACAGAAACCTTGAATTGGAGCTTGGATTTATGGAGATGGTTTTAGTGGATGAGCAAAGCTTGGCCAATATGATCCCGTGCCAGATATACAAAATTTTTACCAAAAGTCATGCTCTGCTGATATTCCTAATACCACATACAGTGTTTTAATAGCCATTGTTTCACAGCTGCCTTTATGGTCATTGAGCCTGCTCAAAGAATAGAATCTGTTGCCTGACCCTCCAAAAGCAGGTATTCTGTGGTGTGTTCTGAGGTGCGTTGGGGATCAGTGCTAATACTGAAAGGCAGGCTGTGCAGAGAGAGACAACACCAAGCTCTGTAGGGCTGTCCATGCAGCAGCACTGGGCCTATTTTATCAAAGCTCATCAGCACAGGCAGGAAAACAGGCAGCCTTTGGGGTACCAGATCCCTAATGAGCTTCATGAGACTGCAATGAATAGGTAAAGCTGTGAATGCTGAACTGCCTCTACCCTCAGGCCAAAATGAGAAACTATCTGCTCCCAGGATTGTTGCATGCTGGCAATCACCCTAACATAATTAAGTAGTTTATTCTATCATGTTTTGATAAATTCCAACCTTCACCCGCTAGCTTGCCGCCGGTCTGTGTGCTGCCTGATGTTGGTGGTATACAGGGATTTGTTTCTGCTGTTCATTAATTCTTTCAAATTAAATACACTTGGGGAGGAAAAATATTGATGGTAAAATAAATAGCAGCTTTCTCACAGAGGGCCGCAGAGCGTTTTGCCTTGAGTCTTGATTCACACTAAGCCAAGTTTTTCTAGTCCTGTGAAGTCATAGGCTTTCCTGCTGCAAATTGATAAAACATACCTGTTTGCCTTTTAAACTGATACCCTGGTGCAGCATGCTGCTGTGAAAAAGGCACAACATGACCTCAGCAGGACTGAGCTTCATTTTGGATGATGTCTATCTGACATTTGTTAGCCAAAGCAAATGCAAATGACATGCTGGAATGATTAAAGTGTTCACTCTTTGCCTTAGCTGATGTTTTGACTCTGCAAAATAGGTATAACGTGCACTTGGTTCTCAGTCAAAACAGTTCCTAGCAGCAATCCTGGCTAGAAGATTATCCAAACTGAGTGGGAAGTGAATGTCCCATGGGCTGCAAAGTCAACAGGACCCAGGCCTTTGGGGTAAAGCCCCACAGGTGATCAAGAGGGATATTTATTCAAGTGTAATTAACTTAATCAGCCACTGGGTATCAGTATTGTCTCACATCAATACACAAATAAGATTATTTGTATGGAGCTGAACAACTTGACCATGAAAGAAGTGTTGCTGGGGGCTGAAGCCAGGCTTTGCTGATGGCTGTGTGAGCACGAGGGGCAGGGGATGATGGCTTCAGCTTCCAGCTATCTTGGACAGGGTTTGTCCAGCTACAGACCTTGCCAAGATGGCCTCACTGGGCCGGGTTCACCTCTCAGGAAGGGAGCTATGAAGTGTTTCTGTCCATGGGCTCCATAACGGGGATCAAATGGGATTTGGAGACGTTAAGCCAAATGTGGCCCCAGTAGGACCATGAGGAACGTGGCCATTTGTGTCAGTGCTGTGTGACGTTGAGCTCCTGGGGTCGTCCCCAGTTGTGCTCCGTCCCTGGGGACGGGATTCCTCACAGGCCAGGGCTGGGGTCTGGTGGGATTTCTGCCTGACTTTCTGTTTGGTTCTGTCTCCAGGTAACAATTGCTTCCCTTTCTGCTGCCTTACAGGCTTGTTTCCCTTGCCAAAATGCTAATTTAGCTCTTTGGCTATGTTTAAAAATAAAATAAAAAAATCCTCCACTTCTCAGGGTAATAAAAGGCCAAAAGGAATATAAAAAGTTCACCAGACTGGTCAGTTCACTCCCTGCTGTGCCTTCCCGGGGCGTTGCAGCAAAACACAGGCACAAAATCCAAAGCAAACAGTGTCCTCTTGGCTGCCCGAGCCCAGCCCTGCTGCCCTGCGCCCGCAGCTCTGCTCCTCCCGGGGCTGCAGGAGCATCAAGAGCTGCACTCCCCACACCTGCATCACCCCCATGCACCATTCCCCCACTGTTTGGGCATGGAGCCCCAGCACTGAGGGCTTCTCCCCTTTGGTCCCTTCTGAAGAAAGATATCCACCTTCTCCCTGCTGTCTTCCTCCCATTCTATGGTGTCCTACAAACAGACCTGGCTGAGCAGCAAGGCTGAAGTCCTCTGCTTGGCTTCGGTCTGTTTTGGTACCAGCTGCAGCACTGCTGGATGCCACAGAGGGATATCTTTAAAACTACAAACAAGATTATGGCAATGCATTGGATTTGTAGAAGCTGTGAGGTTGGTATAACGTGTGGGATCCCAGGAGGTGCATTCATCCCTACTTACTTCAGGTCTTACTCTGTCAGACAGGAAGCTCAGCTAACTGGAGTGGTTACTTTTATGGCCAAACATTGCAGTGTTTGTCAATCTGGAGTAAAGTTAAAACTAGTTCCAAGCCCATCTAAGCAAAATATGAAGTGCTTACCAGAGAACCTCCCTGCAATGATTCATTTTGTTCTGTTGGGACCAGCTGGCAGGGGATGCACATCTTCCCTCTACATCTCTCTTTTTTGTCATTGTGCCTTTTGAGACTAGGGAAAAACCCCTGCTCTCATATTAGAAACAGAGGAACGTCCCAAGTGATCATCCCACAGCCTGAGAAGCATCCCAAGAACTCATCACCAAAGGCTCTGAAATGGTAACTGGTAGCAGGCGAACTCGTGCAACCACCCCTGCACTCACTGAGCTGTGAAAAGGAGAAGTGTGAGTGCTGAGAACAGCCCAGCACTGCTCAAATGGGAACGGCTCTGGGTGTGCAAGGCCTGGCAGCACGGCTGCTGTGGGATCCTGCTGCCTCGTGGCCTGCTTGGAAATATTTGTTATGCATAGGGTATTTCTGAGGGGCAGAAGGGCTTTGATTCTTTGATTGCAGAAATGTCTGTGGGCTTGTTACATGGCTGGAGTGTTGGTTGTTACCTCAGGTATGTGGACACTCTGCTTTGAATTGTGCTTCGGGTAGAGGTTAGAGCTCCTCAATGGATACTTTTCTATCTTTTTCTCTTTTTTTTTCTTCTTTTTTTTTTGCTCCATCTCTCCTTAAAATTAAAGATGTGACACAGGGAAAGAGAGATCTGGTTTGGTTTGTGTTCTGTGTTGAATTTCAGATCACTGTATGGATGGGGAAGCGATTTGCTTTATTCAAAACGGTCTCATTTCTTAGAGCCGGTTGATCATGGAGAGAAGCACTTACACATTGCTCTTGCTTCTGCACAAGGCTGAGGCTGGGGGGCAGTGGCCATACCTGACTACAAACCCACTGATGGCCTTCCCCCAGAGCTGAGTTCTAAGTACGTGCTGCAGTTTGTGCCCTCAGCCACAATTCCCACTCTTTGTGGAGGAATTTATCAAAAGCCGATTGGCTGAACCAGGAGCAGAGAGGATCAAAAGCAGAGCACCATGCAGGCTCAGGGAGTGTGCCAGCTGTGCCCAGAGCTTGGGCACCGTGGATTCAACAACCAAGGGGGGAGTGAAGAGCAGGAGGGATGCTGATATGAGAAAGTGGAAACGTGGCTCCAACACCTGAGCAAAAAGTGGGAGACTAAAGAAACCCCTGACATGACATGCACAGCCACCAGCATTCTGCAAAGACATAGTTTTAAGTGTAGCTAGTGTTGAGTCATTGAGCTAAGCCATTTTTCACTGCAGCATACGCCTTGTCTCCCTTAATGCTTATCCTGTTCTCATCAGCTTTGCTTTATTTTTCACCAAATATCTCTTTATCCTGAACAAGAAAGACCCTAATCATTTCAGGGTGCTTGCCACCTACTATCAGTGGTTATTTTGGGGCTAGCTCGGCAAAGCTTTAAAATGTCTGAACTGCATTAAAATGAGTTGGCATTCCAGCCCAAACCTCAGGAGGCAGGAATACACCGTGAGACATGGAGGGAAGCACTGTTATAATAAAGCATGCTTGTAATGAGGTTTGATGTGCCTGAAATTCAAAGTCTGGTCCACATTATGAAACATTCACTGGTTTAACTAAATCAGTTTCAAATTGATCTAATTAAACTCCTAGACAGCCTCAGTGTAGACATCTTCATATTGGTTTTTATCCTTTTCTAACCCAGTTTAGCTAAAACACATTGGGAAAACCTGGCTGGGAAATCCTCGGAGGGGATTGCCATTTGCAGATCTGAGCAAGGCTGCTGTTGAGGTCTGTTCTCAGAGATCTTGCTTCCTTGGCTTCTTGCAGCTCTCGTTTGCTCCTCCTTGGCCTGGATGTTGAGCACCATTGAGCAGCCCCAAATCATGGAAGAAAAGTGGGATGACCATCCTGCGCTGTATGGTGACCAACATAACAGGAGCACAAATGGCTTGCTGCAAAACTGCTGTACATTTTGATCTCTTGTAACAAACACAGGGCTGGAAATTGCCCTCAAGGCTGGACACTCAGTGTCTGAATTCCTGCACGTGGCTCTGGCAGGGCCTCCAGGCTGGGATCCACAACAGACAGAAGAGCCACAACACATGAAGAGCCACAGATCCATGAGCAGCACTGGCAAAACGTTCATACAAAAACGGTTCTTCTGTGCTGCTCTGCAAAGGCTGTTGATGCTGTCCTGGTCCGTGTTGGGCACGGTGCATTCCTTGGGGTGAAGTACAGCTGTTCATGTCCTCGAACTGCTGGTGGCCTTCAGATGCAGCCCTCCCACTTGGCATAATGCTGGGCAGCCTTACACTGCCACTGTGTTGTGGGGCTGTACCAAGGGATGCAACTGAAAGAATCCCTTCTAGTGGGAAAGAGAGGCTCAGTGTTGTGCTCATTCGATTTTTCTTTGCAGGAGAAGGAGCGATGATGCCAATTCTGAACTCAAGCATGGACACTGCAGAGGTTAATGTACCCCTGGAGACTGTGGCACAAAACTGTCTGTCAGACAAAACTGGTTTTTGGGGTAGGGAGGTGGAGGACATAAAAGTACATTATATTCTGTTGACCATTAATTGTATAAATAAAACTCCACTAAGAATGTTTTGATATGCCACTCTGTTTTCTCATAAAATACAGGGATTCCTGAAGCTGTGTAGAAATTCCATAGTAAACAAAAAATCTGGCAAATTCTATCCATCCCATGGAACATGGACAGATATTCACAATTCTCTGCGGAGTAACAGGATCGTGTGAGCTGGACGGGCCGCAGGTCATTCCAAAAAAGACAGGAACAGCCAATGGAAAACTGCAACTCCTCTGCTGTGTGCCCATCCTGGGAAAAGGAGCTTCCATCTCCTGGGGGCTGGGGACCCCTCCTGCCTTTGTGAGACAGCACAGGTGACTTTTTGTGAAGGCCAGAGGTTTAATCATGATGCTCTGGTCTTTAAATTCCTCTAGACAGGAAGAGTTGTTGTAGTTGTTCTTGTGTATTTGGGATGGAGAAATCAGTGCTTTGTTCACGGTCATGCTTTCCAGTATTGCTGGCTGCCAAGCAACTAGGAGGCATCAATATGTTTTTTGGAAAACTTTTAAAGGCACATCTGAGTGATTCTGACAGCGGCTGCGTGCCTGTGGCTAATGAAAGGTTTTCACATTCTTTTCCATATACTTCAGAATGCCAAGGGAAATGTCCCAGTGACTCAAATTATAGGTGTTGCTCAGGAGAAATGGCTGCATTGTTGTTGAACACTTGGAATTGGCAGCAGGCTGGAAGAAGAAGGCGCTGGGCAGCCGTAGCTGCTTTAGGCATCTCCAGCAGCAGGTCCGTGGGCAGCCCTGAGCTCTGCGAGCTGAAGTCTAATGGCACCAGCCCTGTCCCACTGCCACACTCTGATTCTGTCTCTCAAATCTGACTATTCCCTGCAAAAATAAAAGTGAGTTTTGTTTCAGTCTCAAAGCATTCATCCCGTGAAATTAAGCCATGGATGGATTTGGAGAGGTATCTTTGCTGATATTACTGGACGTTCACAAGAGGATAAAGTGTATCTGCATCCCACAGCTGGAGATGTTCTGCAGTCCCTCTGCTATTTATTTTATTTCTTTAACATCTTGACAGTAAAACTGTTGGAACCAGGTTTGCCAAAGATATTTCTTTTTCTTCCAACTTATCATCTCCTCTCGACCTGTCTAAGGAAAGCATTCTTGGCATGGCAGAAGGAGCCCTTTATCCCACTGCTTTGCCTTTGAAGTTGAGTTCTGCAACACGATTGGGATGTGGCCAAGAGAGAAAAAATGAAGTATGGCACTGCCAGTTGGCTGCATGTTCATTGCACAAAGGTGGTATTGGAGGAAAAACTTCCATCTCACAGAAGAAGCAGTGGGAGGACGGTATTGTTTGTTCTGTTTACATTACCTGATGCAACACGGAAGCTGCATTTGAGATTGAGGCCCAGGTGTGCTCTATACAAACTCAGGTTGGCAGCCAGCTCCTGCACTGATGGATTTCATACAAGCAACAAGTCCACACCACAGGCAGCATTCCGGGCTCTGCACTGCAAGGTGAGATCTACCGAGAGCGTGTTGGCTTCCTTAGCTGCATCCCATAGCAACTCCCTGCTTCTTGTTTCATCTTAGCATGCTGAAAGCATCTTTTAACAGTGATATCAGACTTTGTTCATGTCATCTTGCAAAGTACCTGGGGTTTGGGCCAACTTGCTAATATGCATAAACCTATAGAAAGCCTTATCTACATTGGTTTACTGTGGGTAAATGAACATATCTGGTACAAACAGCGATTGAGGTGAGCAGCTTTGTGCTGAGCTCTGCTGAAAACTGGGCTAGGGAGAAAGGGCTTCATCCACATCCCATGTTATTAACGTGCTGAAGGCTAAATAATGAAAGTTTGCAAGCACAGCAGTGCTGGTGGCCTTGAAAACCTGTCTGGGATAAACGCTGCATTGGATCTGTTGTGAATTCAGACTTTCAGCCCCAAATGAAAAAGAAGGCCTTGGGGTGATGGATCTGGGTGACGTTTTGGATGGTGCTTGTGAGATAGTGGAGGCTGAAAATCTATTAAAAAACAAGAAGCTTTGATAGCCTGGATGATGATTTACTACTTCTTTATTCAATGATTTATAGCCTGTTCCTTATCGCAGAGGCAGGATCCAAATGCAGGATTAATAAAAGTACACAATTCTTGTTTCTTTCTCAGCAGCTGATAGACAGAAAGGACATTCCACAGCAAAGAGCAGTCTCTTCCTCGCATCTAACCACCCCCTCAGACCAAGACTGGACACAGCAGCACTGCCAGCACTGCCTGGGCATCTCTCTGCCCATGTAATTTCCGTAGCACAGCCCTTCCCTCTGCCTACAGTGTGTCCTCCCGAAATACACAGCCCGAATTCCCCCTCCTTTCCCCTCCCATCCCCCTGTCTGCCATAGGCACCCCAAAATAACACAGCCACAGCTCTCATGGGTCCCAGAGGGAAGGTCCCAGGCGTTCCTGCCTGCAGCGGGTGCTGAGGAGCTGCAGGCAGCCCAGGGAGACGACTTTCCTGTCCCAAACATCACTGCTACGTATTTCCCAAGTGCTCTCGTCTTTCCAGCTAGATTGTGATTCTTTGATTTCTCCTCCTGTCCTGGGTAATTGTTTTTCACAAGAACAAATAGCCCGAGGCAGAACTGGAAAGCAAACAGGGGATAAATCCATCCACACCGCGCTTTTTTTTGTGTACGTCTTTGTATCAGTGAGGTTCAAAGCAGGTATCTCCTTACTCCGCCTGCGCTGTTTAGCATTTTTTATTAACAAAGTCCTCTTTTAGGCTGCAGCCCATTGAGGTTCATTAATCAACAATTGCCGTGAAGTGAAAAATTCTCAAACTTCCAAAAATCTTTTTCTTGGAGTGAGTTAATACTAACAATGAAGTTTTCCTTGGCTAACCGTGCTGTGCTTTGATGTGTCTGGGTGAGAAACTGAAAGCCACAAAGGTGTTATAAACCGGGCACCGGTCACAGCCTTAGACAGGCTGGTATGTGCTCTTACCCAGTAAATATATATAGGATAGCAAGGATTAGTGTTTGTTTTATGTGAGAAAGAATTTTTGGCATCTCAATGATTTTCTTATCAGTTTTTTCATGACTTGAACTTTATATATATATACTTCTAAAGAACAGCAAGTTCCACTCCATGTCCTGAAAATGGCACTGAAAATGGTCACCCAAAGCCCATTCCTGGAGTAACACTGGGTTACGTTATTTCTGGCAGAGGGGATAATTCGGTTCTTCTCGATTCTGGGGGCGGGCTGCTACGGCAGTGTGTTCCTCTGCAGCTCTGAGAGCCTCTGAGCACCATGGGCGCTGCCTGGCACTCACACTGCCCTGATGGAAGAGCACGCTGCTGCCCTGTGCCACGCGTAGGGTTTTGCAATGGTGCTGCTTGCGGGAATCTTTTCTAATACGAAAACACAAGCAGGGAAAAATGTCTCGGATTAGGTTTGAGTTTTGGGAGTGTAAGTCCCTAAAGTTGCATCCCTGGGGCAACACAAATAGGAATTCTCCCAGGGCTTTGCAGGGCAGTGGATAGGGCTGAAGGACAGACAGCTCCGCGCTGCTCCGTGCTGTTCCCGGCCAGCTCCGTGTTCTGGGGGTCACCGGGAGGCAGAGCATTCCACAAAACCAAGATTGCAGAAGCCAGAGCGCTGCCCCTCCAACGCCTACAAACCACAGACTCCAGCAGTCCTCTGCCCTCCGCGCCGAGGGAAGTTCTGTCGCTCACCGACGCGGCTTCGCCGTGACTGCTGCCATTGTTCTGACGGATGAGGCCATTGCTCGGGTCTCTGTCTGCAGCACTATTGTTATTTTTTAACCTACTATAAAAAGTGAGCAGCAAGGAGAGGCACCGCTCTGTCCTTCACGAATACGGCGTGTTTGCCGTTGATAGCAGCAACCGAGGTGCTCCTTCCTCCAGCGAGCCTGAAGTGGACAGAGTCACCCGTCATTGTTTCTGTTTTTGCTCGTGCCTATTTTTGCTGCTTGCATTTCAAATTACTGTATTTTTCTAACAGTTAAAGACCGCGTTTTGCACGCATAGCACATTCTGTAAAACCCTTGGAAAAAAATTGGCAGTGTGAATTCTCTCTCCAGTGGGGTTGGAAGGATTTTAAAGTCTCATGGAGGGAGGCAATGCCAGCTTTCTGCACACAAATCCTGAAACGAGCGGTGGTGACCAAACAGCTCTTGTGCAAGCTTGGTGCGCACACACAGCCAGCAGCAGCTGTTGGAGGAAAGCTTGCAAACAAGAGCTCATGTCTTATCTCACATCAGCTCACGTGTAAACAGATTGGATATTTCTCTGCAGTCACTGAGGTCTAAAAACTGTAGGATTACAGGAGCAAGGCCCGTGGGCTCAGTCTAAGGTAGGGAAGAGATGGGGAAGGGACAGGGCTTATCTCCCAGCTCTGCTTCTTTATGGCAGAGGCCCTTTGGTCATCCACAGGAATCTGCTGGGGAGACACAAGGTGCTTGTTCCCATTACTGTCATGCGCTTTGGTAGGGCCAGTCTGGGGAAAACCAAGTGAAAACGGATGGGAGTGCCACTCAGGGGCATCCCACTGCCGAGGGACGTAGTGCGGACGACCACGCGGCTGTTGGTTAGAATTGATTCAGTAACATTTAAAACAAACCTAAGAGAAAATAGATGGAAATTCTTCCATAATTGGCAGGATAGCTCCAGCATTGTCCTTATTTTTATATCATTTTAATGAGGTTGTTTTTCCACCCCGTTTCCACTCTCTTGGTTTGCTTTCCCCAAAGACGGTAAACAACTCCACACAGGAAAGTGCTCCGATTTCCACTGTTAATAATTTGGGCCTTGGGTAAGTGAGAAGTGCTGTTTAAAGAGAGAAAAAAAAATAGATAAATATAAAAATCAGAAGCTCTGTTTGGCTTTGCAAACAAAAGTAAACCAAAAATAAACAGGCCTGCCCAGCAAGAAGAGGCGCTGGGGAGGTGGGTGCCAGCCAAAAGGGCAGATGTAAAGAGCGTTTCCTATTTGGTTGAGCAACTGCAGACTTTTGTCTCCAGTCTGCATGCATTTCCTCCAATGATTCACCATAAATGTGCATTTATAAATAAACTCCACCTTGGACTGGCACATTGATTGCAGGCTGGTTGCTTACTTAAAAAAAAAGCTATACCCCCCATTTTTGAATGATACCTGTGTGGCAATATGTTTTTCTAGAACTGTTTCCAGGCTGTTTGTTTTATTTATGTTGAGGGGCTGTGACTGTGAGAGATGGGTTTCTCACTGCATCTGAGTAACGACTCATTAGGATTATTATTTAGGGCAGGGCGATGTTACGGCATCCGTGCTGCACATGGCCAGAGCTTTGGGAGCTGCTCGTGGGGCTTTGGCTGGAGGCTGGGAGGCTGGGACTGAGCTTGGGCTGCAGGATGGTGTCCTACCCCAAGCGTTGGTTTCTGTGCATTTGTTACGTTTGTTCAAAACAACATTCCCAGAGCGGTATTCAAGAGAGACTCCAAGCAAGGCAGCTTGTAGCACATGTTATTTCACACTGCCCGAACTCCAGCCTTGAGCCTGGCCTTGCAGCCTTACAGCTATGGGAAGCTGATCAAAATAGCTGTGTTCTGAAAAAGTCATAGCAAGAATGTTGTGTGCGCTGGGCTCATTGGTACCCAGCTTCTGGGTTGGACCGACGTTGTGCCTCAGTGTGGCTGAAATGTTGGGTGGCTTGGGCTGAGCCAAACCCATCTCATGGCCAACTCTTCATGTGCACAAATCTTCCCTGTTCTGATGTCATGGCATTGGAGCTGGGTGTAGGTTTGCCCAAAGACTTGTTGGTCTTTGAGGTCTTCTCCAAGCTTACAATTCTATGAATGTGCCGTTCCTTACTCCAAGTGCTGCTCTGAGTGCTTCTAGATGGCAGTGTATTGCAGCAGGCTGTGAGGGATCCAGGATCCCTCGTGTTTTTCTGGTGTTATTACAAACCTGGGCATCACTCACACAAAGCTACAGCTGCTCTGCTATTTAAATATCTCTCTGTTAGAAGGGAAGTGGAGGAGCACTTAAAGACATTTAAATGTTTTTTAGAACAAGAGCTAGTCAACAGGAAATATTTGCAGCTTTTTTCAATGGTCTCATCCTGGAGGTGCTTAAAGCTGTCCTGAGCTCTCCCTGACTCCTGGAGCCACAACAAAATGCACAAAGATGAGGGCTGCAGTCTGCACAGAGAGAAAGGTGCAGCACAGGGAAAACAAAGGCAGGGCCGTCCTGGGCTGCAGTGCATACGGCTCCCTCATGAAAGTGTTTGGCCTCCTCTCAGGAATAACATGGCCGTGCTTGTAGCTCCAAAAGAAGCCCTGAATGATATTAATACATTCATTAGAACGAGTTCAAAGAAAATCATCTTAATTAGCTTGCCTGGCTGAAACTGAGGTTCATTAATCTAAAGTAGATTAACCTGATGGTAATGCCATTAAAGCTGGCTGGGATATTAATGAAATATATGCAGTTGCAGAGCCCCATGTCCTCCTGCCAGTCACGTACTGATAGAGCTGCCTCTACTCTCTGCTAGCTGAGCTGTGGTTGCTTTCACCTTTTTTACCTATTTTACAGCCACTGCGAGAGCTCGGCAACACGGCCATGGGGCTGCTTTGGGAACGTGCTGCAGGGACAGCATCCCACGGAGAGCACAGGGAAAGCAGCTCACTTTGTGTGAGCAGCTTGCTGGAGCAGAGCGTGCACGTGCATGTTTGCAGCAGGCACAGATCTGCCCATGCAGGGAGCACGCAGGCGTTTTATAGGGCAAACTGCGGTGCAGGGCCTCGAAAAGGTGACCTGCTTTTTGAGTAGCTGTTGGTGCACAGTGTGCAGCAAGGATCTAAAAGCTTCCAGAAACTCAGCGAAGACCCAGAGGGCTTAAAATGGCCTTCGCCTTCTCCCCAGGCTCCAGTATTCTTAATCTCAACTCTTTTTAGTCTTTGACACATCATTAAAGTGACAGTTCAAGACCAGCTCTGAGATCAAAGCCCTGCAGAGCTTCTATCGTGTTGCAGCGCTCGCGGCAGCCCTTTCCCCACCTCCCTCCTTCTGCCCTGCCCCTGTCCCAGGATCTGCCCCTCCTCTGGGTCACCCTGAGTCCTACGGGGCCAGGCTCAGCCCAGACACCCCAACGAGAAGTTCATGGATTGAGGGATGTGCTGCCCAAATAGCACTGGGTTCAAGGCACAGTGCTATGCAAATACATACAAATGCAGGATGCAAATAGGGAAAGTTTGCAAAATCAGCTCTGATCCCAAGTGCCAGGACGTGGGATGGCACATGGGGTGGGAGAGCTGGATTCCTCCCTGCCCCTACTGGGGAGTGCTGCTGCAGGGAGCCCTGACTGACCCTGGAGGTCTCAGGTTTTGCCACGTGGGACTTCAGCTGGCAGTGAGCAAAGGAAGCCCAGACAGCCCCGACTGCCCATTTCCATACCCTCCTGCCTAGCTAAGTGTCGAGCATGCCTTACATCTTCATCTGTAGAAATATATTAGTATATATCTACATCTGTATTTGACACATTGACCCAGAAATTGAAGGAAACCCATAGGCACGTGGCATGGCTCTTGGGACCTTCCTTCCCCTGCAGAGGCTGTGCCACGGCTCTGGTGGGAGCTGTGCCTGGCAGCAGCTCCGCTCCAGCCCAGTGCTGCCTCTCCCAGCGCTGGCTGCCGGCTGACTCAGTGTCTTTCTCTCATTGCACTGTAAATCCTGGGCTGGCGCGCGGTGTATTTACAAGGTAATATGGCATGATGCATCATAAAGACACTTTTGAAGAATTTCTGTTATTAAAAACTGCCCATGGAAAGAATTAGGTCAGGTGTTTACAAGTCAAAGCTTTGGGGATAATTAGGTGGAAGGCAGCAGCCCCAGAGAAGAGGGCTATTTTCCAGCCCTCCAGAAGTGTGCAGCGATGCCTGCGGTGCCCACCTACATTCGGCAGGGTCTGCTCCAGCTGCTGCCTGGGGATGGGGGCAGAAAGCAGAGCTCAGAAAAATCTCCAAAAATTCAGAAGCCCTGAGCAAACCTGTTGGTGTCCAGGCTTCCTATGAACGGTGTCACAGTGCTGTTAAGGGGGCAAACACAGCCTCCAGCGTGCTGCTGCCACACACCAGTGTGAATTCTATACTACCTTTGAGGAAAGAAAGTTGTTTTCTTTTTTTTTTTCCTTAAAAAAAAAAAAAAAGGCCACTTGTTCCTCAT
>JAPSGF010000010.1:19340123-19378552 GCA_035772895.1 Perdix hodgsoniae
TATACTACCTTTGAGGAAAGAAAGTTGTTTTCTTTTTTTTTTTTCTTTAAAAAAAAAAAAAAAGGCCACTTGTTCCTCATGCTGGAGAGGAGGGCTGGGACAGGGCGCTGGCTGTTTGTGCACTTCAAGCAGAGCGACCTCCTTGAACCCACCGCGCACAATGATGCTTTCCATGGAAAGTCTGGCTCTATTACCTTTGGCAAGGGCTGAGGGAATATTTTTGGAAGCTTTAAAATCCTCTGTGGAACACGCTTCATTTTTGTTCATGTACAGTATCTCTATATTTATTCAATAAGAAAGGGCTCTGTGTTGCTGTGAGCGTCTCCTGACCTGCCAGCTCCTCTCCAGCAGCGCCCGCGGTGTCAGAAGGCGGCTGCAGGGCAAGGCTGAGCCCCAGGACACATCGAGATCAGCCCAAGGAGACAGCCCCAGCCACATTGTGCTGGTTAAGGCTCCCTTGTTTAAAGTGGGAAGCATATAACCTGTTCACAGTGAGAGCTGGTTCCCATTTGCATGTAAGCTGTGCTGGAGGAGCATAAAGGGGCCCTCTGCCATAAACAGGAATCAGACCCCACATCTGTGTTTTCCAAAGTGTCCTTCCTTTCTGCCAGCAAAGCCAGGAAATGTCTCCCGAATCAGAAAAGGACTCTTTTTTTTTTCAAAAAAGTTACCTGTTGAGGTGCAAGAACGGGTGAGTGAGGGATGCTTTGCCCAGCAGTCGCTGCAGGCAATGCTCGTACCTATGGGATGTGCTGGGAAAGGGCAGCAGGCCGGGCAGCGTGGGCAGCGGGTCCCACCCAGCTGGGCTTGTGCCTTCCCGGCTGGGGCTGCTGCTCTGTCTAGACTGGGTGAGAACTTGGCCTCGTGCGGAGTCTGCAGCCTGGGCGATGGGCGAGTCGGGGCTGGGCTGCGGCTTGCAGCCCTGCGGGCAGGAGGCTGTCTCTCTCCTGCAGAGGTCTGGGACCTCAGCGAGCTCTAATTGCCCCGAGCAGATGGCAGCACTGCCTGGTGGTGAGAACTGCCAGCCTGTTGGTGATGTGGCCCTGGTGCCATCCTCGGGACAGCATCCCAGGGAAGGGGGGCTGAGAGGTGTCCGCACTGCAGGGCATTCCCACAGCAGGGCAGTGTGGCTCCTGGCACGCCGTGTCACTGTGTCCCTGTGTCCTTGTGGCATCCTGCTGTGGAAATCCTACCTGACCCTTGTCATTATTTTAAAAATTGTCTATCCTGAGTCATCTTTGCTGGAGTTTTCCTTGTCCTCTCTATCCCAGAGGTGGAGGAGGGAGCACCCAAGCGCAGTGCTACATGCACCTACTCTGCTGCTGACAATTTTGGTTGGCAGGCTAAAATCAGCAGAGTGGCATCTTCTAAAAATGACCTATAATGGCAGAGATCTCCTGTGCTTCACTGAATTTCAGTCCCAAAAGGATGTGTGAGGATGAGTTAAGCCCCAGAGAACTGGGATCTCTAGGAAAAACAAACACAAACAGCCTCTTAGCTATTGCAACTCCACTATCAAAACCCCTTTTCAGAAAATGTTTAGTTAAAGATTTTGTTTGGAACAAACATTGTTAAAGCATGACCATTGGGCTGCTTATTGGAGCCAGATGTTCATTACAAAGACATTTGGGCCCATTCAGTGATTCTGCATGCCCTGATAGGCTGGGGTGAGCAGGAGGATTTGGGAAGCAGTGACTCAGATCCTCAACTTGCCCAAAAATGCACAACCCCACTGAAAGTGCCTCACCCTGTGCCATTACAGGGAGATACTCGGTAACGGCCAACATCGTTTTTGTCTTTGTCTTTCTTATTTTTCTATTTTTTTTTTCATTTTTTTCTGGAATGGTTGGCTTCTCTTGAGTTGTCCTTCTCTATTTTCTATTAATCCTGCATACTTCTTGAATGCTCTTTTAGGAATACTTCTCCCCAAGGGCTGACTTTCTTAACAATTACAACACGAGTATCTGTTGACCTAATCCTGCAAGCTGCCGGGGTGTGACCATCCCACGTTAGTGGGTGGAATTGTGCCCTCGGAAGATGTGCAGAAATCCGACCCCCGTTTCCACCCTAAAGGCCACAGAGCTGAAAAAAAATAACACCCAACTGCAGTTCTGCAAAGCTGATTTGGGTATTTCTTTTTGGAATTGTTTGATTGGGTTCTTGATTACTGCTCCAGCACAGGGCAGCGATGCGCCAGCCCTTCTTTCTTGCAGAAGGGATTCTGATGCACAAAAGCTTTGTTCATCCTGCACAAAAAGGGGAAATGGAGGAGGGACATGGAGAACAGCAAGGCAGATCCTCACAGCCTCTCCTGCCCTGGTGGTACATCATGTTTCAAGGAATGTCTCCATATTGGACATGTGGCATTGAGGGATGTGGTTAGTGGGCATGGTGGGATGTGTGGGGTTGGAACAGATGATCTTGGAGGTCTTCTCCGGCCTAAATGATTCCACAGTTCTTTGAGTAGATGGGTTGATGGCTGGCCATGGTGATCTCAGAGGTCTTTTCCAAGGTCCTATGGTTCTATGATTCTATGGGAAAGCTAAGAGGAAGGGTGAACTCTTGAGGTGATGTGAAAAGGAAGTCTGCACCATCACAGAAACTTGAGTTTCCTTCAAGCAGCACATTGGCTACTGAAATATTTCTTTCACCCTGCAACAGAAGTGTGTCAGATGGCTGAAGGGCTGACGTTGGATACTGGCACTTCTGGTTCCTCAGAGGTCCATCACATCGTGCCTAGGCAGCATGGCAAACTTTGCTCAGTGGGACAACTGTATGGGGCTTGTAAGACTTTCCACCGCCCTGATTCTCAGTGATGTGACTCAGAGCTGTAAACACTGGCACCAGCTGCTCTTCTCACTGAAAGCATAAACCCATTGAGGGAAATTTGTTTTCTAAAAATAATCTGATCAACGAAAGGGCTCTCAGCCCCTCTCCCCACCTCCCTCGTGATGACTTCCTCAGCAGTACACTGGGTTACAGGAGGGATGCCTCTCACCAGGACCCCACTGACCCACTCCCAGTCCTCATTTAAAGACACTGAAGTTGCACTATAAGGCCATATGAAAATATATTTAGAGCTTTGGGGTGACAGAGAGAACTGGAATCACAACCACTGCATGGCGAGGTGAGCACAGCCCTGGTGCATACGGAGGTTCCTAGGTGCAGAAGATTTATAATTTTGGTGTGTTATTCATAAGAATGATGCCTGCAGGTGGCCAGCACTGAGAGCTGGTGGCACCAGGCTGGGGGCTCTCAGGTGCTCCCGGCCCGGCTCCCTGCCTGCTCTCTGGCAGTCTGGGAAGGGTCAGGCAGAGGCAGACTCGTTGGCTGATGCTGTGGAATGCCAAATATTACTGTCTGCATGCTTGTAATTTTGGAAAGTCAGCAACAGTCCATCTATAATTTGCTCTTTGCTTAATAATACTCCCCACGACTCACGTTGTGTTGCAAAAGGCGTTGCTCAGATCCTGCTGTGATTAGGCCATGCGAGAAGCTACTGGAGCAAAACTACTGCTGAGCTCTGCACCAAAGTGTGTGGCACGGATGGGAAGAGCAGTTTGACTCTGCACACCTCTCAGCAGGACGCCAGCCTCGGGTGCCCCGTACTTGGTGAAGCTGAAGGGCAGTTGTTCTGGGTTCAGTCCCAGTCTCCACAGCCCTTCTCATCCCGCAGTTCCCAAAAACAAGGTTGTCACTGCCGGGACTGACTTCACCCTCCAGAGTTCTGTGCTGGGTATTATCCTTTACCTTTGGGTGCACTGAGATGTTTTCAGAGTGTGGTCCAACTGCTGTGAATAGGACATGCTGGTAACAGTCATCTTTATCTTCCTCCTTGCTCCTCCTAATGCCGTTTCCTCACTCTGAATCTACCCCTAGCTGCTGCAGGATCAATACCCTTTCAAATAAATAGGAAGTGACCAACTGGAGCCAGGATCCATGCAACCATGTGTTGCTGGCTGCAAAGCACAGCTATGTCACCATTGTTTTCTCCATTGTTGATCGCAATCCCACAAATGTACCTTGGTGCTGCGTTTCGTTACTGCTGCAGCTGACCACGTTCCTTGCAGACTGCAGATGTCACCTCTTCAATCCAGCTGTTAAATGAGCATTCTGAAGCATTGCAGAACAGAGCTGCTTGCTGGAAGGAGAAGTGCCAACAACACAGTTGTGGCCACAGTGGAAAGAAACTTGGGATAACCTCCTGCTGTCATGGGCTGATCGTTTCATAGGGAAGATTGCAAGGCTTTCTTCATATACGCTTCATCCTGGACTGATCTCCTCACCTTGGTCTGACACTGGAAATGTATTATTTTAATCGACCTGCTCATTTTTTGCCTACAATTGGCCTAGATCACTGCTGCACAAAGGGTTCACTTGCCCCTTACCGTGCCTCACAGATAAGGGATTGATGCTCTGGGAAGCGGAACGGTGTCTGCAGCCAAGCAGGAAGGAAGAAAAGAGGGAATATGGAAAGAATAGGCAAGTTTCCAAGAGGGAGATGGAAAAGAAAGGGACGTCTGCAGGGAGAGGAGGAGCAGAAGAGAAGAACGGCCACAGGGCAGTAGAGATAACCCAGTGATGCAACAGCCTTCGCTGTCCCCAGGCCCATCTGCTGGGGACACAGGGCACGTCCTGAAATGCAGATGGCCCGCAGTGTGGGTGCAGTCCCAGCACACAAAGGGACCGTTTCCATCCAAGTGTGACCGCTGCCGTGGCACTGGCACTGTCCTGCTCCCAAGTCTCACCAGAGATAATTAGTTTATTTTTAATGAGGGCTGAGATTCTTGCAGAATCAAAGCAAAGGGTTTTTAAGATAAAGTAAAAGAAAAGTTACTAAATTAAGAAACGAGGGCTTGTGATCAGTGGAGACCTCTGGAAAGCTGACATAAACGCGTGCTGGGGGGTTAAAAGCAGAAGGGAAACAAAGAAGAACTCTATTATTTTTAGCTTTTAAGCTGCTGCCGCTCTTCTCCATAGCGAGTCGGACCCTTCAGCTCTTTCTGAGCACAGGGCGCAGCTCCCAGCCCGCCCGCTGCCCCCGGCTGATGCCGCCGCAGATTTGGGCCGCGCTCCGCAGCGAGCAGCCTCAGCCCTTTCTTCTCTAAACATGTGTGCTTTGAAAGGGAAAAGGTTGCTGCCAGCATGTCTGACTCCTTCGTCCTGACAACATCCGACCATCCACGTTATCAGCCCTTACTGGGACCTATCAAGAGACACAGTTAAACAAGCTCCTGTTTATCTGCGGGAAGCTGTATTAATTGCGCAGTGGGATAAAGAACTGGCCGGCACCAGGCAAATCTCACTGGCATGGGAAAGGGACAGAAGCCTCCCTTTAACAATGGGCTGCAGCAAAAGAAAGTCGCTCAGTGCTGGAGGCTTTTTTTTTTTTTTTGCTTGCAGACTGCAGTATTTTGTTTAATAGCTCTTACTCCCATGTTTTGTTTGCACATTTTTTAAGTAAGAAAGCTGATAGCTGTGCTGTGTGTGCTTGGGGCTCACTCTGTGCTGAAGGCTCAGGGACAGGGCTGGGTTCAGTTTCCCATGGGGATGCTGGGGGTGGGCTGCAGAGCAGTGGTGCCATGTGCTGGGCTCAGTGCTGCAGGGACTGAGATGCTGGGCCTACAGGGGAGCAGGACCTGTTGTCACCCTGTGTCTTGGAGCAAGTAGAAAAGGAGGAGTTTTGGCAAAAACCCATCAACTAATCAGAGATGTCCTGCATAGTTTGTGGGCTCCTGGTTGTGGGTAGTTGTTCATCAGCTACCAAGAAAATCAAAGTGGCAATGGCAAAGTAATACCCAACGTGAGCTTCCTGCAAAAAGCCAGGATGCATGGGAAGTAACTGCCTAAGAGAGAACTTATGACAGTGAAATCCACTCAGTTTGGGCACCATTTGCTTATCAGAGGGATGAAGCAAAGCTCAGGCTGCTCACTGAGAGGAGAGGGAAGCCCTGGTGATGCTGGCGCAGGGACCAGGACAGATCCAGGGTTGCATCCCTGTGAAGAACAGGGCTGTCGGTGATGGGCGGTGTTGGGCTGTTGGTGACAGGCAGTGTCGGGCTGTCAGTGATGGGCAGTTTGGGGGTGCTGGTGATGGGCAGCGTTGGGCTGAGGATGCTTTGCTCATAGGAAAGGGGAAACTACCCACTGAATCACATCCCTTCTCTAATCTCATTTTCTTTTGGGGGTGGATTTGGGCATGTTCCAAAACCACAGCCTAATTTAAATCAGGAAAAAGGTGACCATAAAGAGCAGAGAAGCAAGAAAACTGGGAAAAATGGAGAGAAATATTTGTCTTCCCATGAATGAATGTCTGTCCTGATGATGGGAAACGGCCACATCTGGTGATGGAAAGCAGAGGTTTTGTTGAGGCATTAATCGCTCTCTTTTTGCCTGGGATGTGTGAGCCATCCTGAAGGCCGGGCTGCGATGTGAGCGGGGGCTCGGAACGGACGGCTCCCCATCCCTGCGTCTGCTGCCCTTCCTCGGGGATGCTGACAAACGTCTTGGGGAGATAGCGAGCAGCTTGCAGGAAGGAGGCTCTTCAAAGCCTTCTCTCCCTTATCTCCCCGCTGGAGTTGTTTTGACAGCGGCTAGTTAGAGACAGGAGCCCTTGCTGGGATGAAGTCAAGATCGCAAGAAAAAAAACAAACCCAAGAGACTGCATCAGCAGCACACGCCATAACTCTGGCTTGGAGTGGGCAGATGGAGCCTGTGCGATTGCTGCTGGGCCAGGGAGGCTCAGCCAGTCTAAATAGTGCTGGAGGTAATGCGGAAGGTCACTGCTGTAATCAGTTCTGTGCTGCAGGAGCTCAGATCCACAGTTCTGCTCTAAAAGTCTCTGGGCTTCATGGTGATTTCTGTCACACAGATGGCAGCAGCTCTGTGTCCTTCCTTTGGTTTCCCTGTGTCATGGTGCCCAAAGGGGATGGCAAAAAGGATTCCAATGGCCAGGAATAGGGTTTGGGCTTGATTGGCTACAACCAGCGGGGCCCTGCACAGACACCCATCTGTGCAAGCTCTTCCATCTATCGATGCAGTTAAAATAATAACAAATCTGCACTTCTCTTTTTAAAGCTTTTGGCAATATTTTTAGACCCTCCAGCTATGTAATCACAGCTACATGACACAGAGAGATAAGCTAAGTATTTAGGAACGCAGACGGATCTGGGACAGGGCCCAGCTAACCCCATACCCTCTTTCTGACGGTAGCCAGAAGGAAATGAATCTGAAATTTTTGCAAAAAGGGCAGTAAGGATGATAAGGTCACACAGCTCCACGTCCTGCATCCAAACGCATCCCACTGTTGCTCCCACTCTGGGCAGGGCAGTGCTCCTGGCCCTGCAGAGCCTTGAACCTATCCAAGAAGTTTTGTGTTGTGATGTTGGATGCCTTGTGGTGTTGGATGCCTCGTGATGTTGGATGCCTTGTGGTACTGCATGCTGCAGACCTTTGGAGACAGCCAGCCCATCACCAGGAGAGGTGCATGCCCCCCAAACTGTGCCTTGAAGCCACCGTAGATCTCATGATACTCATCGAGCTCCATCCCCAGAGTGCAAAAGGGTCAGTGGAAGTAATCCTCTTGTGCAAAGGTCATCAAGTACCCTGTGAAATGGCTGAAAAAGTGCTGTTTCCAAGATCAGAGAAACATTTCAGTTGGAAGGGACCCTGAAAGGCCATCTGGTCCAACTCCCCTGTGATGAACAGAGACACCAACAGCTGATCAGGTGCTCAGAGCCCATGCAGCCTTGGATGTCTCCAGGGATGGGGCATCCACCACCTCTCTGGGCTTCCTGACGAGATTTCCGTAAAGATCCCTGTGGCCTCTGGGTGGCCCCAAAATGTTGGCTGATGCCAATGGATCAGTTTTTCTTGCTGGACTATGTCATGTGTTTGTATTGCATTCAGAAAGACCTGACAGATGCAATCACAGGCAGAGCTCTCCCTCACGTCTCCTTTGGCTCAAGCCAAACTCTGCCCAAGAAATTCCCCAAATTATTTAATTTATTTAATTTTTATTTATTTTTATTTTGTTTATTTTTATTTATTATTTAATTTATACGTTCTTCAGTGGGAGTTACACCCTGCTTGTAGCACCCTCACACAGAAAGCAGAGCGTGCAAACACGAGCTTTGCATGCAGGAAGGAAAACACTATTCAATTTTTGGCTATTTTCAAGTAGCATTGGAGCATCCTCGATGCGTCTATAAATAAGGAATTATTATCTAAGGGAACCTTTGCATTAGTGGTTACTATGGCAATGAATCATTCGGTCTCTGCTGGTGCCAGATTGAGCATGAGTGTGCAGCGTTCATCCAAACAAGACTCAGCCGTGGTGCAGTTAGTTAAAGACTCAGCAGATGTTATAAAGTAAATTCTGTTTGGAGCTGTGCGCCCTGGCGAGGTGCCATTTTCTAATATCTATGGTGGATATGTAAAGACTACTGAATTTCTCCATTAAAAAAAAAAAAAAAACACAACCTTTTGTTAATTGTCTGTACCAGGCCTGTCTAATTAATTGCACGTGAATCCGCCCCGATGTGCAGGGAGAAATGTAAGTGAATCCATTCTGCCACTATTTCCAAAAGTATAATGACTGCATGTAAAAGCTGTAATCACTGCCTGTAATGGCTTCCTAGTCGCAGGCTGTTTCATAGACTATGAAAATATGCTGCGTGGAAATAAACCAGTTGTGCATTGGACAGAATTAAAACCAAATGCTTGAACTTCTAATTAAAATTTTTCTTCAAGTTGCAGAAAGGAAAGGCTTAATTACCATCAAAACGCTCTCCTTTCTTTTTCTTTTTTAATTATCTTTTCCCCCTTTTTGTGTCGTTCAACACGTAGCTGTGCCCATAGTTTTCACACAGCCCGTGTCACTGCCCCCAAACCCAGGCTGGCTCCCCAATACCTGCCCATGTGGTCCTCATTCGCTCTGAGTTTACTGCAAACACATGGAGTGCTGCCTGCACGTTCCAGATGCTAAGCGAGCTTCAGGAGAATGAAAAAGAGACAGAGAAGTGTGTGTACGTGGGGGATAAAGAGAGCTGAAGGAGATCCCATTCCTGGTGGAGCCCCACATAGCTTTGCATCCTGCAGGAACAGCAGCACTGGGGTCGGGCGGTTCTGTTCTTTCTCCCTATCTTTGCACGCTGTATAATAGAGGACTTTTTTTGAACTTTAACATTTGGACTTCTTTGCAGGCTGCTCTTTAGTGTGGTTTGGAAAGGACAAAAGAAGACTTTTGTTGATTTGGCATAAATTATACAGTGGGTATTTTTGGCATCAGTGTTGGGGCTTGATGCTTTTTTGTTGGTTTGGCAAAATATACCTTGAAATCACAAAAATATGCTTCTAATTACAGAATGTATGTTGCAGTGATGTGGGACAGCAAAGTAAGGAACCTTTCAGTATTTATATTAACCGAATCAAAAAATTAACCTCTTCCTGTTGAATGTTTACAGCTGGAACATGGTCAAAGAATCTGAGGCTGGAGCTAGCAGTGTCTGATACATTCCTGCCTCAGCAGCAAAGATAAGTAATGCATTATTTGGATGCTGAGCCTTCAGCAGGCCAGTCCTCGCTGTTGGAGCTGGATTTTTGGAGGGGCGAGTAGCATGGACCCCAGATTAAACTGTTTTCCTGGAGTCACAGCATGATTGGGTTGGAAGGGGCCTTGAAGCCCACCCAGACGCACTCCCTGCCTTGGGTTGGGCGCCCCCCACCAGATGAGGCTGCCCAGGGCCCATCTGACCCACCTTGTGCACCTCCAGGGCTGGGGTTTTATGAAACCCTGCATGAAGAGAAGTCTGGCAGGGAAATAAAAAGGTAAAAATGCAGTGAGAAGGGGTTCTTGTTCGAGCTGAGCCCCCTCCTGCCATGTTTGTCACTCGAGCATTTCAGCAGCTTGCTGGAGCATGACAGCAGAAAGCAAAGCTGTTCTCACTGCCCAGGTAGGGCAGGGGGCAAACAAGCAGCTCCCACAGCCCGGGCACAGCCTGCCTCTGTCAGAGCTCTGCTGCCTGTGGCCCTCCAGCAAGAAAGAACTGAAGAAGTGTTCCATGGACTCAGAGGTGACCGGGCTCTGCAGGGGCAGCACTACCGCTGCTGCAGTAAGGATCATCCCGCAGGAGTCAATGACCCTAATTAACAGCGTTTGTCATGTTTTGCCTGAAGAGTTTCCTGCCAGTGGCTCTCCCAACGCGTCTGCCTTGTTTGGAGATGCAGGCTCTGGAATTGCCATTAAGTCGTGGCACTGTGGAATTGCACTGAATGGCTGCAAATGGCATTTAACCCTTTGTGCTGGGCAGGTGTGGTGTGAGAGCCACAGAACTCATGGAGGTGTTGGGTTTGTGTGTGCTCTTTGTCTGGCAAGAGAGGGTTTTCTGTGTTGCTAAGCCAGACTCAAAGTGCTGCACAGAAGTGCAAGAACAGCCAATTTAACTGGGCAATATTGCAATGGTTTGCTTGAGAAAGCAAGCAGCCAACACTTGGGAGTGTCACAGGGAAGCCACTATGGACCCCCGTGTCAGGCCCCTCAAACCCCCCCACCTCGCCCCACAGCGCACGGGCAGCAGAGCGCAGGAGCAACGAGCGTGGAACCCGCTGAGGTTGGGTCTGTGCAGCCTCGACCTCAGCAAATCCTATCGGCTCTCACGTCATAAAATATAGAAAGGAATAAATGCTTTCCCCTTCCCGTTTCTGTAGGAATAGTTATACAATTCCTGTGGTAAAATCTGCTCTGCTGTGCTGGTTGCTAAGATAATCTGATCGTGTTTTGAAGATGGGGGAAGCAGTCTTTTTATTACTGTATATAATGGCTTTTCCTGTTTCTTGGTCATTATATTTTAGGTCTCTATTCTTATTCTTTTCTGTTGTTTTTTTTTTTCCCCCCATGTTTCTCAGTCCTTCTGAGACATCAGAGAATGGCCAGACTGCCTAAGGCAGTAAGAACGAGAGGACACTCAGGGGACACACACAGATAGATTGCTGCCAAAATTTGTCCCCCCAGAAGGCCCAAGAAGCTTGTGGGAATGGCAATTTTTCTGTTACCGGTGTATATTTCCTACAAGGGAGGGATGCCATCAGCAGCCACCATATCTACCCCCAGTGCCAGTGTTTGCCATGGTGTTTGCTGTTGGAGGAGTGGTTGGGTCCTCCCAAAAGCATTGACTTCCCATTCTCCCCATGTCTGTGTGACTGTGGGCAGGGGATGGCCGCCCTCTGGGGCGGATCTTCTGCTCACCTGGGTGCATGAGCTGTTCTTGTTGAAATTTCAGCCTTTGGCATCAGCGTGTGCGATGGATGGTGACGCTGTGGAGGGATCTCAGCTCTCTGCCGCTTTCTCCACTTGGGATGATTTCTCACGGAGATAGGAAGAGAAAAAAGGGATGCGTTTCCCATTCTTTGAAGAGAGAACTTTAACTTCCGCGGATAAAATAATGTGTAAAACAATGTTTGGGAAAACTTCCAGGGGGCTCATTTGGGCTCTGCAAAGGAACCCTCTGCATTCGAATCCCAATGGGAAGATAAGATAATTCCTCGGCACTGTTTAGTTATGGTGTGTGGTGTAAACAGTGTAAACAGCACTCCCCGTCTCTTGAGAATGCGGCGTATCTGGGAAACACTGCGACCATCAGTCAGGGCAGCTGGGAAAGACTGCGTGTCCACATGGGAGTGGGGGCTGTCCCCATCTCTGCCAATGGCTGCTGGTGTTTGGGCATAGCCTGAAGGAGAAGACCTCGCTCTGCGCAGCGCTGGGCCCTGCCTCCTGCTGCAGCTCCTTACTGATAAGTTCTAAACTACTTCGCAGAGAGGTCAGAGGTATTATCCTCATCTAACGAGAGGGGAACTATGACTCATTTTGCTCTTGACATTTCTTTCTCGTTGCCCTTTTGTTACGGAGCCACCTCTCCACAGAGGTCCCTTCCCCTCTGCCATATCTGAGTGCAGCAGCAGCACCGCAGTGCCAGATGGGGACCCGCGAGCGCAGCAGAGCAGTGGTTAAGGCAGAGCCAGAGGAATGTTTTGCCAGTTTGCCTCTGTTATTTTTTGTTTGTTTGTGTGTTCAGCAGAGCACTCTGTTATCTTCCGCCCGTCCTGACGCCATGCTTTTCCTGTTTAAAATTCCTACTTCTGATTTTCCCTTTGGGTTTTTTTTTTTTTCTTTTTTCTTTTTTTGCTTCCTCAATTGTTCCAGCTTTATGTTCCCAGCTCCAATGACCGAACGATAGCTATGCATGTATTTGAGATCTGGTGCCTCTGCCTCCCTCAGATGCTGCTTCCCCGAGAGCAGCTGTCAGCACCTAAAGGTGCTGTAAGAAGGAAGGAGACAGATGGCTTAGCAGGCTGATAGAACAAGGGGAAATAATTTCAAGCTAAAAGAGAGGAGATCTAGACTGGATATAAGGAAGTTTTTGCAATAAGAGTGGTGAGGCACTGCACAGGCTGCCCAGAGATGTGGTGGGTCTCCATCCCTGGGGACATTCCAGGTCAGGCTGGATGGACTCTGAGCACCTGGTGGAGCTGTGGGTGTCCCTGTTCATTGCAGGGGAGTGGGATCAGGGCCTGTAAGGGGCCCTTCCAACTCCATTGGTTCAGTGGTTTTATGATTCACTGCACAGTACTTCTTCCATCTCTCCTACTTGCAAGATCCAGGCAGTATTCCTCTGTCTTATTTAACTACGTATTACCTATCAACCTTCCTTTGCAAAGTGGGCTCACAAAGCAAATATATGGAGAACAATTTATAGCCACAGGTATATTACACTAGGCAATAGAACTGGTGCACCACTGTATGCTGGAGCTTGGGCCGTGTAGCTGTGCTGTGTATGGTGCTGCTCAGGGCTCACCTTTGTGGTGAGCAGAAACCCTCTGCAGGTTCAAACCATCCCCAGATGTCCAGCACTGGAGGCTCTGGAGAAGCTTGAGACTATGAGATCACCATGAAGAAGGCACATGGGAGGCTTGGGGAGGGCAGGACCCCTCTGGGTTGTGGCACACACGTGGCACACGTGGCTCCAGAGCACAGCCTTATCCATTGGTGCTGGAGAGGGGCTGCCTGCGGTTAATGGGGTACAAAGAGCCATGTGGGGCTCTCTGGGAAGGACACAGTCCATATGGGAGGGATAGAGGACTGGTTCTAAGTAATTTCTTAGTTGATCAGTCATTCTTTTTTAATGCTCAGGTTATTGCACACATTTCACACATCGGTTTTGTTTTCTATAGTACAAAGTTTCAGGAAGGGAATATTCTGTAAACGTATTTTTGAGTTTAGGCACTGTGGGTTTAGAAGGTTCCTCAGACTGCAGCCCCAGCCCTGGGTAGGATGTACAGCTCTCACAGATTTGGTTCAGATTTGGCTTCCGGAGGCAGCAATGACTTCTCCTCTTTGTGTCTGACGACGTCTGTGACGAGTTCAGGACATCTCAATGGAAACAGCATGGCACAGTTGTGTGAAAGGCTCTAAGACTCTGCTGTCCACAAGTGAAACAAGACGTAAGCAGCATTGTTCTCCTAATCCAGGTTCATCAGAAAGACGGGCTGCCGTGGTTTGCAGCTCTGTGCCACGAATACCAACAGGAATGCCAAGGAAGCAGTTCTGCGCTGTGCTCTCACACGCACACAAATACACTCAGTGTTTTGTAAAGATGCTCTTTTGTGCCTCTCTGCATGGGAAAATGTGCTTTCCACCCAAACATAAATTGCTCTTCAAACTGCAGCTTAGAATTCAGAAGTCTGCACTTTTAGTGGCGCACTGTGCAGACCATTTTGGCACCAGCTCTGAGCAAACACACCAGAAAAAAAGCACCTTGGGTGAGGAGCACAGAAGCAAACAACCTGAGTTCACTGTAATGAACCTTTTTTGGAAGTCCCAAAGAACATTTTCACTGTGGGGACTATTTTAAAACACATTCTGGGAAGAGAGAGTTGGGAGAAACACGAAAACCCCCAAAACAAACCAAATGCAACAAACGCAACTGCTAAGATCCAGGAGCTTGTTCCCAGATGGTGAATTAATGCTGGGGAGCAGCAGCCCCAAGGAGCTGTGATCCCCTCACCCAGACAGTCCCGGGTGTTTCAGGCTCCCGTTCCAGCACAGTCCCTGATTTGTGGCGTTAAGCTTTTTATAGTTTTGCTTATCCTAGCATTTAAGGTATTTTCGAACTTTCATACACTTTAATTTGTTATGCTTGGAAGGAGATGTTGGGTTTAGCACATAAAAAGGGTATTTTCGTTGGAGATGTGAGGACCAGTTCGGTGAGGAGGAACTTCTGACCGTGGCGACCGGCCATCCCGCAGGTAGGGCACAGACAGCCCTGCAGAAGCCCCCCAAAAATCCTGGGGGCAGACAACACTGGGACTGTGGGCAAAGCCCCAGGTCTACTGTCTGCCTGGGACCCTGGGATCTAGAGAGGATCCAGCCCATATCAGGTGAGATCACTGCACCAGCAGATCCCATCCAGTCCTCTCTTAGCTGCCTTCACCAGCCCTGAGACAAAAGGTTTTCACCTTGCAAGTGGGAAAGAAAGACCATTATCAATGACAGTAAGATATTGGGGATCATTAAGAAGGATGAAGCCCAAGGCTCTTCTTGCAGGATAAATCTGGGAAAAGATCAAGTCTAGAGCCTGTTCCATGGGGTGACGAGCTGACCCCAGCCAAGGACAGGCGCTGACCCAACCAGCAATGCTCTGTGATGGGAATGTGGTTGAAAGGAAAGGAGCAGGGCATTGTGCTCGGTGTCCTGCCAGTGTCACAGGCACCTGGCGCCCATAGGCTTTGCAGGAAACTTGTTTTTAAATGTTTGTTTTGCCTTATATCTAATGGATTCTGTGGTGGTTTAGACCCTGTGCTGGGGAATTCTGTCTGCGTTCCTTCTCTGTACCATCCTGGTACACTTAATGTCTCTGACTGGAGGATTCGAGCTGTGTTGTGGAACATCCCTATTACTTCAAAGGGACAGACCCTGAGAGGCTTTGGAGCTGGTGTAAAAAAGCCCCACAGTACCCATTCTGCCATGAAACACTGAAAGGTTTCCATAGAAAGTTCAATGGAGAGAAGATCATCACTGCGAGGAAAGAGTCCAAACTGCGCCATAAACAAAATTCATTCCACTGCTCTGCACTCCTGTGGCTCCGTCCCACATTCTTTAGTCATCTCCTTGCATGGGGTGCCTGAAGTAGAAGTGCAGTTGCTCTTGGCTGCCTCTGTAGTGGAGGAATGCAGGTGAACACCTCCAGGGATTAATTAAGATCTTAAGCAGTAATTAAGGTCTTAGGCAGTGCCCACTGGAGATGTATACAGCTTTCCACTTACTGGGCAGGGAACCTGAGGTGACCAGACTCACAGCCTTGTGAGATGTCTGGGTATGGTGGGTTGGCTCTTGGCTTCTGAGCAGCGCGTTGTCATACAAAAAAAGAAAGTGCCTCATGCCGACCCAGTGCTCATCTGGTCTCACAGCACTGCAAATGTGCAGTGTGCTTTGCACAGCTGTTGCAATATGCTAAAATAGAGATTGCAGAGATCCAAAGCCGGCCAGAGGTTTGCTTTTTGCCTTACGACTCTCCAAATTCCAATTATTCTGGCTCTTTCAGCAGCTATCCTGCTGCCTCTGCATCAGGACGATTTGCACAAAGCCATCACACCTTTCCAGCAAAGCATTCATTATCGTGCCTGATGAACACAATGACAGAGATTGCAAAAACAAATAAACAAGAAAATGAACCTTTAAAGTGGGACAGGGAGTGGTGGCTCTTGAGAAATGATCTTCCATGAGATTAAGAAGTTGCTGCATAAGGATGCACCTTCCCTACAATGCCATTATACTGCAGTGTACCTCGGGCCAAAGAAACAAACTCTGCAGCTATTTTAAGGAAGTGTGTTGGTTTGGGAAAGTCGCAGAGGAATTCCCTTGCTCTCTGCCCCATTACCAAAAAAACTGTGTGGGTCCAGATTCCAGTTCTGAGCAAGTGCAGTGCTGTGACTGAGGTCAAAATAACTCATTTCCCATTTCTTGATTTGAATTTTCCAGCTGGAGAGCGAGCAAATACATACAAATATATATGGGACGACCTATATTCATGCAAATTCCTTCTGCAGGCTTCGTGAAGGATCAGCCCATGAGTACATGAGGATGTTGGATTGGGGCTTGGATCAGGGATCTTGCTGAACAAGCACAGAGCAGTTACAAGGCTCTGGGGTCAGGAGTGGGAGACATTCAGCCCTTCTCATGTTAGTGGAAGCTTTGCTGCAGGTTAGATGGACTGTTAACTCCTGCAGTTCTTTCTTTACAAAGGGTTTTGCTCGGTGAAGAGCTGGTTCCAGGCCAGTACAGGACAATCGCTTTCTGCACGCCAAGTGTGAAAATAGGAAACGTTCCACACAGGTGAACTGACACACACTTGGTTCTCCTATCTGCACAACGTTAGCCCATACTTCTGGTATCGTTTGGGATGAAAAGTTCTCCTTGACATTTAATTATTATCAGAATTAGTCATTAGCACTGTCGTCATTGCAAGGAGCTTTGCCACTGATGAAGTAGGATGGGACTTGGGGCCAGGGTTAGGTCAGTGTTACTGCAGGAACATGTTTGTTTCAGATTTAGCATGCAAAAAATAGAGAAAAAAACTGTTTCAGTCTCCAGACTTTTCTTGGTCTGCTTTCAGAATGGAGTGTCCAAGAGCCCGCCCTTGCTGAAGGACTGTCACTGCTTGACCCAGGATCCAGGCTTTATGTGTGCTGAGATAACAGAGTGGACAAAGAGTCCAATACTCTGTTGGGAAACATGAAGTTTAGAAAAAGGAATGCTGAAAAAACAGTGTTTTTCCCCAAATTCTTCCACATTTTCACAAGCACTTACTCACACACCATTTCTCCCTTATGAACTGAGATATGCTATTCTATTGGGAACGCACACAGGAGCCTCAGCCCATGGCTCTGCAGTGATTGCTGCTCCCTGGAGCTGGGCAGGAGGAGGTGCCCCGTGTGAGGCACAGCCCTGGGGAACCCTTCTGTCCCATTCCCAGCCCCAGGCGGTGGTGTTCTATGGAGATGGGATGGATCATCCCTCCAACGGCTGCATCCAGACTGCTGTTTGTTTGGGAAAATCACACTGGAGATAAGATGTTAAAACACAGATAGCGGCGTTTCCTTGATATCAGTGTAGTTCTCATAGGCTGCTTTGAGTTCTGCCCTACTTGCCTCCACATGGCTTCGTTTCGGGTCTCTGCTGAAAGCGACAGGAAAGTCCTGCACTGTTGACATTTGCTCTACAAAAACATTTCCAGCTCTTCTTCGGGTCTTTTTCAGCAACAGAAACCAGTCCAACCACTTCCCCACCAACACCGCGTTCCTCACCAGGAGCAGATGGAGCTGGCAGCCATCGTGCCTCTGCCTTTCTCTCATTAACACCTCTTCGTCTCACACTGGGGAAATTTGGAACTTCCATCCTGAACAGAGGGCAAATGGAGCTGTGTGGAGACCTACTCTAACAGTGAGCAAAGCCCATGCGAAAGAAAATAGAAAAGCCTTCCTTTGGGCCCTGCTGTCCGTTATGGCAGCTGTGGGGTATAATAAACTTTTAAGCAGTGCTGAGTGATGCAGGGCTCTGCTGGCAATGTTATTTCAGTAGCGAATGCTCTATCACAGCACCCACAGAATCATAGAATCCTTGGAGTTGGAAAGGACTTTTAAAAGTCATCTGGTCCAAATCCCCTGCAGTGAACAGGGACATAAACAGCTCCATCAGGTAGCCCAGAACCTGGTCCAGCCCAGCCTTGAAAGTCTCCAGGGATGGGGCATCACAACCTCCCTGGGCACAGGTTCATGCTGCTGAGGACCCACTCCTCCCCCGACCAACATTGGGACAGGGGCGTTTTGCATGGGCGAAGAAGACACCCTGTGCTCTGCTCTCTGCCCCTGGTTCAGGCTGAGCACAGGAACATTGCTTGGAGAAGAGGCAGCACGGCACCAGAGTTATGGACTGATTCATGTTAGGCAGAATCCTTCTCTGCATTGTCATTAAAAGAGAGTGTGTGTGTGAGGCTGATGGACTGTGCCATGCAGCTTTGAAATCCGAGCGGATTCCTCCAGGCTATGTTTACGCTACAGCATAATTTGTGTGTGTGAAAGAGCCTCTACTTCTATTTCAGCAACATTACAAGGATGGAAGTCATACCCTCTGACAGCCCCTTTGCTGCTCTGCAGGGACGTCCCAGAGCCCGGGGTGTCTGTGCAGGAGAGGACCTGGCTGAACCACCACAGCAGAACCATGTGCTCAGCAGATGCAGAAACCATCCCAAAGTGCAGCTCCTGCCCCAAAGTCACACACAAAGCCTCGTCGTGGCCACAGCCTGGCCAGAGCCTTGGGATGCAGGCAGGCATCACTCAGACACAAACCTGCATCTGCTTCCAAAACCATCAGCTCATGACAGCTCCACGTCCCATTGAAATGTTATCCTTCAGAGGGATAATGTCCTTCAGAGGGAAGAAGAACAGCAGCTCCATGAACCCAAGTGAAGGTCCGGTCCCTGCGTGTGATTTAATGGGGATTCAGGTGACAATGTGGAAGCATAGTGTGGACAGACAGTCCCAAATCCTTTTAAAACTGGGAGCAGACGTGGAAGTCATCCCAGATCCAGCAGTGACTGTGCTCCCATTCTTTTTACGTTTACAGTAATGGATCTGTGGGCTTCCAAGTGTCCTGCACTATTGATTGCAGATTTTAATGAGCTTTAAATTACCGAAGAGGGTTGTGGGTCAGATGCCTTAAGAACAGGAACTGTTCCCAGATGCTGAATCCGGGGTTCAAAAGGCCCTCCTGAAGCCACGCAAGCAGGACACCCATGGTCCTGCTGCCAAGAGCCTGAGTGCCCTTGCCTTGCCCTACTTATCTGAAGAGCCTGTCAGCATGTTCTATAACCAGTGGAAACCACTTTAGAGCTGGAGCCAGACACCGAGGTGCCGGGGTCCACATTTCATTTCTTTGCATGGGAAAGTTCTGCAGCAGAAGGGCCAGACCCTTCTCTGAGCAGCATTCTTCTGCCTATCTCGTTCTCAGCCCTGAGCTGGCATGTTTGAGGATTGACACAGGCTGTGCAGTTTGTAGATTTATTATTATTTTTTTTCTAGGAAAGAGAAAAATGTGGCCATTAACAATTGTTGCAAAAGGTTAAGCTGTAGCAGTTTTTAGTGCAATGTGAGAATTTTAATGGTGTGCTTGCAGAGAATTCAAGCTCCACTGTGGGAAGAGTGTCTCAGCACTCTGTATCCCAAGCTCTTCTGGATTCACCTATTGGATAAACCCACTCCTAGCACAGCCTTGCTCTTGCCACACTGCTCCCCACATCTTGCCCCATTTCCCTCAGATTTTTCCTTCCTGGAGAAGTCAATCAGTTCTGCATTCTGCAAGCAGGACCAGCAGCACTTCCTCATTGGGAAGGATGGAGGAGATGGGCATGAGGACTTCAGAGACATGGGAACAACAGCCCACCATAACAGCCTCTGAGCAAAGCGGTCCTACAGACGTGGCTACAGAGTCTCACCCAGAGATGGGAGAAAAGAGCTCTAATTCACGGAGGCTCTGCAATGCAGACGTTTCTTTGTCAGGAGAATGTTTTCCTAAGGACAGGTTCTGCTCCTTAAGAAACACTTCAGATATTATTACTTTACACAGATTCCTGGTTGGGGAAAAACAGTGTTTAAAACCAGCCAGAACTGTTAAAATTTATGGTATCAAAATATATTCTGTCAAAATATTTATACCATAAACCAGCATCGTTAACTGTCCCCTCGTGCTGCTCTTGGGAAAGAGGGGAGAGGAATCTGAGATGTCTGATGTGTAAATTCCTTCGTTTATCACTGTTTTATTGCCTGGCATGGCAACAAAAAGTGGCTTTAGAGTCTGAATGAATCTGGATCTGAAGGAATTCCTGTTGTCAAACAGCCCTTCTGTGGGCTGCAGGGGTGTTTTCTGAGTGACATATTTCCAGAGGCACCTACACACATACTTGGCATCCCAGCCCACATGCCAGCACATGTTGTGAGCCTACAATTACCCTCCAGGAGTTGAGTAAGCATGCTCCCATTGAATTGTCTGGCAGCGGGAAGGGACACGAGGCTGTGGATGAATATAGGAGGCTGAAATATGTCTGCATGAGACCAGGATGCTGTAAGCTTCGTGGCTATGCCTTGAGGTTGTGTAAAGTTTGTGCGTAGCTGGATATGGATCCGGCACAGCCCATGAGACCCCCGTGCTGCCGCTGCTCCCCCACTTAATCCAGCAGTCCCAGGGATCTGCCCATCGCTCAGCACTGAGCTCTCTGCTACCGCATCGCTCCAGGGCGAGCAAGCAGTGCTGCAGTCCGTCATAAAAATGAATTGTTCTGCTTCCTGGAATTATTACTTTCCATCGTATCACTTCTCTATTAATTACGCACGCTTTTGGATGAAAAGCAGCAGATAGGCAGGAGCGCATTACGTGCGTGATTGAAGGCGCGGGGTTACGGTGTCATTCTCTTTTATTATCTCACCAAAGTTTGGGTCTAATGGAGTGGCTGTTAATATTCACGTTCATTTGACTGTGAATGCCTGGAAAAAAAAGCATCTATGGGTTTATTTATCTTGGCAAAGGCAGTCCGATACATACAATGCATCTTTAGTTTTTGTAACAAGTTGAAAAACAGGCTGGAAATGGGGATGTCTGGAGAGCGCAGTGAAGGGCGCCTGGGCAAGAGCCCCCAGTGCAGAGGAGCCCAAGGGAACTCCAAAGGAATCTGAAGGAGACCAAAGGATCTCCAAGGAGCTCCAAAGGTATCCAAAGGAGCCCAAAGAAGCTGCAAGGAGCTCAAAGGACTCCAGAGAAACTCTAAAGGAGCCCAAAGGAGCTCCAAGGCTGTCAAGGGAGCCTCAGGGAGGTGCTACAGGGGGTTCCAGGTTGTGTTCCCTCTCCTCTGCCAACTCCATGCCCCAGTTCTGCCTTAAAACCCGACAAATGTGTGTTCTTTTCCATCATAACAAAGCAGTTCTTATTCTCTGCCTCGTCCTCTCTGTGCTATTGGCGTTTCTGGGTTTTAAGCTGTTCCCTGTAACCGTGAGGGCTACAAAATGTCTTCTGAAAAAAAAATGAAAGTTGAGATTCTGGTGTATTCACAGGTCTCCCAGGACAGAGGCTTTATAAAAGCCATCAAGTATGAGGATACGACTGAACAAGTTGGCAATAGCAAGGTTTTCATGTCCAAGTGTTTGTGTGAGTGAAAGCCCAGATTCTCATTTGTCTGAACATTATATGGTGTGATAAGGTAACAAAGTGCATGAAAAGCATGGCCAAGAAAAAGCAGCCTGCCGTTTCAAAGATGGGAGGAAGGCACTGTAAAAATGTGTTCCATTAAGTAACTGTAAGAAGGATCTTCTGTGTCAGGCAGAGGATGATTTCTGGGGCATAAGCATGGGGGGAGGCATCTCCTGTAGCATGGGGATGTGCAGCAAGGCACCCTTCAAATAACCTGAAACTTTTCAACCTCGGGTACAAGTGGGTGATCCAGGCAAACTGTTCCATGCTAGTAAATGAAGAAAAAAAATGAATCTGCTGCTTGTTTAGAGGTCGGATGAAAACCTGCAGCTTCTCATAGGTGGCAGCAGCGGCCGTGTGGCTCCCCAAAATCCCGTCCCCACGTTGATTAACCTCAGCAATACTTGCTGTTAGTGATCTGCAAAGCCAAGTTCTGTTGTTGCTCAGGAACGCCTGTAATGGTTTAAGCAGGCAGGGTTTGGATGTCCTCAGGCAGCAGATGTGTCAGGAGTTAGCGATCGCTCGTAACTTTCTGGCACCGTAGCAGTGCCAGAGCTTTTGTTGTGAAATCCAAACCCACGTGAACCAAGTGTCACTGGCGGCACGGTGAGGTCAGGCTCAGGGAACCGAGGGCACACGGGACAGCCCTGAGCTGCTCTGGGCCGGGCTCCGACTTGCCTGTTTCCGAACCGACCAGTCTCAGGCATTGGCCTCAGCCTGCTGGAAGCTGAGGCTGTGCCTAAGTTTTAAGAGGAACCATAAATAAATAAATAAATAAATAAATAAATAAACAAATAAATAAATAAATAAATAAGGTGAAGCATGTGGAAAAGGGGATCCAGGAGCTTCTGCTCTGTTCTGTTATGGCACGGGGCATGGCAGCCATCTCCTGCAGCACTCCTTTGAGATGGCTGCCGTGCCCCGTGCCCTAACCCTCACCCCAAGCACCCAACCGCTGGGGACATGGGTGATGTCCCCAAGTGCTCAGGCTCCATCCCTTCATGGTGAGTTTGAGTTTTAAGAGGAAACCTGATCTGAAAAAACTCTGGCTGCAGGCTGAGCTCACATTTTTCCTACAAAGAGGCTCAGTGGGACCAAGCCAGCCCTTCACAGCCTGATGTATTTTCTGAAAGGACATTTGTGCACAGATAAGAACATTTCCAAAGCTATTTATGTCTCAGCCAAAGGGCCCTGCAGTGGGAGAGGACCTGCATTTTATCTCCCAGTGGGAAATGAGTAAAATTAGTTTTCCAGGGGGACAGGGTGAGACTGGATGTTGAATAGCCCGTCCCCATGTTACAGATGGAGCCGGCTGCACTGGGCAGGCTTTGCATTCCCCCTACCCCAAACTGCCTCACTTTGGGTGAACCAAGATCTTTAAGCAGGAATAACCTGCCAGCCTCCAAAGGAATACTTTCATTTTCAGAAGTGGTCAGGGGGATTTGGCCATTCACTTCCAGCTTGAAAAGCCGGGCCATGTGAGCACTACCCAATGGATGCTCTTCCATCATCACCAGGCTGCAAGGTTTAGTAGCAGACAGCATTCGGCCTTACCCAGTCATCCAGAATACATCTTAAGTGAAATCTAACTTGGCACTTTCTTGAAATTTGGCCATCGTTAATTATGCCTGCAATTAATGGCCTATTGGAGGCTCCAGGAACTGATTAACTCGAGTCTCCTCCAGAGTCAGCGCTTGGCTTCAAGAAATGTTTTGAGATACCGTTCTTAGGGAAGATGTTTGACTGGACTCTTCATTTAGGACATATCCTAATGGGTGCTTGGCTCAAGAGAGAACTAACAGACTATTTAAACGTGACCTGCAGATAACAGACTGGCAGTAAATGTTAAACAAAACTATAGGCTTCTGCAAAATGGAAACAAAACCTTACACGTACACCCAAATCGATGCCCTGAAATACAGCAAGACACCAAGCAGTCAAAAAAGCTGGTAGTGGTTCTTTGCTGTCCCGTTATTAGATGTGATGTTTGCTTTAAAAAAGCTGCCTCTTGCTGGCTTGATTTTTCTAGTGTGATCTTACAAAGCATGGCCCTTCTGCTCTCCTCGAAAAAGCAGGAAGGCATATTAAGAGCACTGATAAAAGGTAAACAAACCAGGAGACACAGAGTTTCTTGATATGCTCTAATTGAGCTCGTTTCCTTGCTTCGGCTTTGAAAAGGAACAGCCATGAGGCATTCTTGAGAGAGCCAAGTGAACTGCTGTTATCTCAAAAAGGTCTCCTTCGTGTCTCGCTCATGGGGCTCCAAGTCTGCTCCGGCCACTGCCTGGAAGTCTAAGAAAAGAAGTCTATGGCCGCTGATAAAGCACCCATTTTTAGGCCTTGGGAAGGATGGGGTTGTTGACAGTTCATTCCTGCGAAAATTCAGCGCGCTCCAGCCCCCGATTGTAAATGGAAGGGATCTATGGCAGCACTAATGCAAAAGGTATGTGATTAGATAGTCCCGCCCGCTATCTGCCCAGCTTCCCGCCGATAGCCGGCCCTGCTGGTGCGAGATGGGAGCCATCAGCATTGCCAGACTGACGCCAGGCCCTTCAGCAGCCGCCTCGCAGATAAGGGGAGAGGGCTGCGAGCCTCACGTAACACTATGTTTCCCCAGTGGGTGAACTTGAGCATTTCTGACTGCATCTTGCACAGACATCTTGCGGAGCCAGGGAGGGGATAAAATATCATTTCAGACTCTGAGGAGTCCAAGGGTTGGCTGTGAGAGGTCCTGTCGCGGTCGCTGCTATCTCCCAAGCTTCAGCCTTCTCTTGGCTGAGGCCTGAGTGATGCCAGGAGCAGCACCCTCGGTTCGTGCTGGTGCTCCATGCTCATGGGACAGCCTGCCTCAAAGCCTGGGTCTCTCGGCGGCAGAAACAGAAAGAAAACCTGCCCCAAAGGGATCTGGGTAGTCACAGCAAGAGGCTTCTTCCACTGTGAGCTTCATTTCGTCCTTTGGGTGAACAGTCTAGTGAGTAATCCTGCTAAAGGCTTGCCCGTGTGGACACTGGGACTTTTAACAGCTCATGTAAGGCCTTCATAAGACTTTCCTTAGTGAGACATACTGCAGTTAGGATCTCAGGTACACCAGGTCCACTCAGTGGCCCAGGAAATGGTTGGGAATCACCTCCATGTTGTACCATCACATGGCAGCTGTTTCCAGGAATGCGCTGCAAGCGCTGGGTAGACCTGAGCACCACACAGACATTGTGTTTCCTTCTTAAGCCTTATCTTCTCCCACACCCTCAAGGAAACTTAGAGCTTATTCATTCATTAAAACAGAAGGGAACTTTCCTCTAATCTTTTCCTAGTGACTCACAGGCTCTGTGGCTCGGAGGCGTGACTGGGGTGTGTGTATGTTAACACAACCTGTCTCTGGTCTTCCCATTTTTGGGTGCAGTGACCAGTGATGGAGGCACAGTGGGCTTCCATGCCTGGAGCCAACCGCCGTGGCTAGAATGTGATTCCTGGGGCTTAAGGTGAGCACGTGTGTGCCAACCTTTGCCCCAAGCAGCATCCTTCTCTAGGAAGCATCCCATGGCCCAGTGCGGTGTGACACCACGGGCAGGGAGCTGGGTGGGATGCAGAGCACACCGTGTGCTCCACCAGAGCTCTGTGTGGGCTTACGTTAGTCATTGTTTGCAAGCATCTGAGTGATGGCCAGAACTGATAGACATGTCTGTGGAGCCTTGAAGGCTCGTAACTGTCAGCACAAAAGAGCCTCCTACTGAAAATCCTTAACCCTAAACCCTCAAAGCCAGGAGCCTTTGCTGGCAGCTGTTTCCCGCAGGTGCCCGGGCAGTCCTGCAGCTACGAGGAGTGAGTGTGGAATTCATTTCAACCAAACAGAGCTGCAAACAGGAGAAAAAATAGGTTTGACATTTGCAGCAAACATTGCACTCAGTAAAAAACAAGCCCTGGCTCCTCGCGTTGCATTTGTGTGGCGCTTGTTTTGCTCTTCTCTTCCTGGGTGCTTTTCTTCCTCTCTGTATTTTTGCAAAATTTTCTAGTACTTGTTTTTGTTGTGTTTTCCATGGAGAAACTGTACCCAGTGAGATGACTGTGAGGTGTCACACGGAGTATGTGTCTGATTTCTCCCAGCTCGGCAATCCAACAAGCTGAAGATATGTCTGAGTGGTTTCTTACAACGTAAAGCTCAGGTGCAATGAATTCATCCTGAAAGAAACAAGCATCATGTTGGGGGATGGATGGATGGATGGCATGAGCTCTGACATCCTGCTGGCTCCAGGTGCATCATCTCTTGCAGTGTCCAGAGAGGAAGAAAAAGGGAAATCCCACTTCTCCCAAGGCTGCTGCTCTGTTGAGTCCTGGTCATCACAGGGAGCATTTATCTACATGTGCTGGGCCAGGTTCTAGGAGCAGCTGTAGAGTTCAGATGCTTTCATTTCCCACTGGAAAGGAGCAGGGCGATGTACCTCCTGGGGGAGCTGTCCTGATGGACACTACTGCCAGCCCTACAACTGCTGGCCATCCTGCCCAGTGCTGCTGCTGCACAGTGTGGGCCACACTGGGAGCACACTGGAAACCAAGTTTAAACACGCAGACCACTGTTTATTTCAGTGAATCATACATGCTTAGCCTGATCCTGCTAGCTCCAGAACATCTCCTGAGAGATCTTGAGAGCTCTCAAGTCCTTACTGATAATGCAATTATCCCTTTTCAACTGAAAATGAAGGCGGCAGCTCAGTTGTTTGGGGAGTTGCAAGAGAGGGCTCCGTGGTTTGGGTTTTGCTTATGAAAACTCATTAGGGGCTAGCTCACACTGTTAATTGCCCAAGTAGCATCTTGCAACGCACACAGATGTGTGCAAACAAGTGGTTACATGAACAACAGATGCAGTTAAACACACACCTAGCTGCGCAGCAAATTGCTTCTGCTTGCTTGCTTACTGTGTGCATCTCAGGATGGGTTTGAGGAGCAGAACCACCATGGTTTGCAGCAGCAGGAGGTGGGAGAAGCTGACGTCCCATCTCCAGCCTGACACAGCTCGGAGCTGCCAGGGCAGGGCTGAGGGACTCTGCTGGATCCTGAACGCAGCCCTAAGCCATTGGAAGCCATTCATTGCTGCTGTTATCCTGCCAGAGCAGATGTCGGTGTAACCACTGGGCACCATCCAACACAACCAGCACAAGTCCCGCGTGGAGCAAAGCACATGCCTGTACACAGAGGATTCTCTCCCTGTGCCTCCTGGGAGTTGCTTGGCGACAAGAACAATATTATTACACACACACACACGTTCTATTAGGCATTACCTGCGGTTGGAATTTATCGTTTTCTTTCGGCAGTCTCCAGCCCTGCATTGTGAAGCTCCATACAGAACGGCTGGCAGAAGGGAGGCAGCTCCCGGCATTAGGGCTGTGAATCACATTCCTACACACACGGCAGGATTAGACATTTCACTCCTTAATGCCTAAATGGAAGGTTGTTAAAACAACACTGCTTTGGGGAGGATAGCAGCTCCATGGTGTTCTTAGTTCAGTGGCAAGTGGAAGGCTTGCTTTGAGCCTAAGCTGGTTCATAAAGTATGAGCTCAGAGCAGCAGAGACATCCCTAGGACATCTGTGATTCACTCCTGGCCCTGGCAGGGTCTGCCTGGGGCACAAGCCTCCAAGAGCATGCAGACCACAGGCTGGATGAAATATGGGGTGTGGGAGACATCCATCCACCAACGCTTCAAGAACTCCATGGTGGAAATTGTTTTCACAGCCCAGCATCCCCATGCATCTGAAATAACCTTATCCCGTACAGCAGATCTTGCTTCAATCTGATGGAGCTGTGAGCACCCCATCAACCAAACTTCTGATGGAGCAGTCGGAGACGAGGGATGGGTGATGAAACGTGCTTCTCTTTAATCTGCCTGGATTAGGTACAATTCATTGCTCACTGGGAAGGACCTGCAGCGGGATAAGCGATGTTAACAGCAGCTGATCTGATAGTGCCAGAGCAAGTTCCTACAGAGCAGTCACGTGGAGATGGTGGAAAGGCAGAACCCAGCTGTGTGAAGTGCCAGGGGAACGCTGCCCCAGCTGATGGACACAAGCTATGTGTTCTGGAGGCCAAAGGCAAGAGCAAATCAGCCTGGTGAAGGCACCAGACCTGGTCCATGGGCACGCAACAGCTTAGAAGCAGGGAAGGGAATTGCAGTGACCTACTGCAGTGCCGGTTGTGGTGTTTCCTGATGCCATTAATAGGTGGCTGCACTATCAAATAGAAACATTCAGGTTGGAAAGACCTCTCACATTCCCAAGTCCAGCCCCATCCACGTCACCATGCCCAGTGCCCACATCCCTCAGTGCCACATCTCCATGATGCCTGAGCACCTCCAGGGATGGTGACCTCACCACTCCCCAGGCATCCTGTGCTGGTGCCCAAACGCTCTTTCAGAGAAGGTATCTTTCCTAATACCCAACCTGAACTTCTCCTGGTGCAACGTGAGGCCATTACTTCTCATCCTAAATGAAGCTGTAATACCTTCTTGTTAGTGGAGACGTCAGAAGTCATCATGTGTCTCTATCCAGGGATTTTAAACAAAAGAAAAGTGTTGTTTCAAAAATGATTGATTTTTGGCTGGGTTCTATTTTGAGAGGTGGGGTGGAGGGCAGGGGCTGCTTTATGGTTTGCGAGTGCTTGGAGTGGAGCGCTTGGCTGGTTCTGGTTCTTGTTTCACCAAGATGCCCATTAACTTCCTACACTGAACCATCCTGAGCCATTCATTTATTAAAAGCCCGATTCTGGAGTCTTAGTGACTCCACACAGGGCAGTAATCAAGTATTCAACTCGCGCCCCTTATGACAGCAGTGTGCCTTCCATCACTTTTAGCTCTTTTGTTAATTTTGCCTACAGAGGAAGAATTTACTGTGAACATCCCTGAGAATGGGGTGCTCAGTTCTGAGATGAGTTTGGAGAATGGCAACGTTACAAAATGGCATTTCAGTGGCAGCACAAGGTATCTGCTTAATGACATCCTCAAGATCCGGCAGTTCCAGTAAGGGAGTTTTTATGAAAGCATTAAATCTGGGATAAAAATGGATTATTGGCAGCTCTGGAGTTTGGGGGAAAAAGGTTTGTTCTTGCTCTGAATAAAACAAATGGTTTACGATTTTTCTGGGAAATGAGGATTTGAACAAAAATGTTGGTTTGGTTGAATGCGTGCTTGGACTTGCTCTCAAAACTTTGCAGCATTTTAAAAATAGAATGAAATGGCATTTATAAATGGAGATTTTATTTTTTTTTTTAGTCAAAGTATCTAAATCTTTCATTCTGAAAGGCTCTGAATTTTCTCCTAATAGAAATTCAGCATCCACATTACAAGGAAGCGACCGGCCTTGGGCTGGTGCGTGTCTGAGACAGCTAATTTTGTGTCTTTAGCTTAAAATCACTCATCTGGGCGGAGGAGGCGATGACCCATCGTCTGGGGAGGGCACCAGGTAGGCTGCGAGGCAAACGAACTCGTTATGCCATGGGCTCAGCGGCTGCTTTGCTCCCTTTGAACACCATAAGATTCCTACTCGTTAGTCATCGTGCATGCAGTTGGACACAGATTCTTTCTTAAACATTCACATATTTTATGAAGTTAGAAAGGCTTTTAAGATGCACAAACCCCAGTGTTTTTAATGAGTTTAACAACAACCAGGCGGAGACCAAAGCGCGCGCAGTCCCCCGCTCTGACCCACTCCCACATTCCACTGTCCAGAATCTGAAGCCCCTGTTTTCCCTTCCAGACCACGCAAGGCTGACAAAACCAAAGCTCTGTCCGTACTTGAAGAGTTTTGGAGCATTTTGGGTCACCCAGTGCCTGCTAACCCACAGCCCATCAGTTTGTGCTGGACACGATTCGCTCTATTTTACAGGGGAACTGTTTTGCTCCAGGTATCCTGTACAGAAACCCTTCTTTCCATGACACTGCATTTAACAGAGCAGCTAAATTCCTATTCCATGAAGTAAAATCCTGCAGCTGCCATGCAGTAGAGGCATTGCAGCTCCACAGAGACAAGAACTCAGAGCCCCATGCAAGGGCAGGAAGATGATTCCAAAACATTCAGGAAACATAAGACAAATCATAAAATATTCATTAAAAAAAAAAAAAAGTTTGAATGTTAATTCCCACTCACACATTCTGGAGATGGGGAAATTAAACCACAAAACCCAGTTAGCACTGTGCCTGAGGCCTGGGCCATAAATTAGAGCCAGCATAAGGTCTGCTCCCTGCTCCATCTCTGTGCCCCTGCCGTAAGGCACAGGGCTGTTCCCGAGTGCCATCTGGGAGATGTCTCTGTGGGGCACATGGGGACATGGGGGCTGCTCGTGGGGTGGTATATGGGGCTCAGTGATTCCATCACGCTAAGGGCTGGGCTCCAGGTGCAGTCCCAGATGTCACACTGAGCCTTGCGTGCTCCTTCTGCTCCCTGCTCATGAGCATTTCATGGTCTTATCAATGGAAACACCCCTGAGTTGAGTTTGGTTGGGCATTCTGTGCAATGAGTGGGAGCAGTCATTGGTGTCAAGAGTTGTGTGCAGAAAAAGACATTTTTCATCTCTTCGTAACACCTTTTTGATTTTGCCCAACTCTTTGCTGATTCATACCCTGGGCAAGACCAAGTACTATGTGCACACCCAATAGATTGGGAGCCCCACTCCTCCCCCTGGACACGAACCCATCCACCCCCATTTCCCCTTGCATCCAGAGGCTCAGAGCCACATCCCCTTGAGGGATCTGATCCACGGTGACCCCGTGTGCATCACCAGTTGTTTATTACTCATGCTTCCATCAGGACGCATTCTTTATCTGCAGCAAATCCCCCCCAGTGCCACCCCCCCGGCCCCATCTTTGCTTTATCTCTGCCTGCAGTGGGACCCAGCCCGCCCGCGGTCCCGCACCGCCGGCCCTGCTCCTTCAAAGGCAGAACGGGGCTCTGTAACTTGAGTCTTTAACAACACATGGCAGAAGCTACAGGAACTGGCCTGTGTCATGTCTCTGAATGGCTTCATAAATATAACACTGAGGAATTTGGATGCTCTCGGGTGATGGATGTTTGCGTTCTAAGGGATGCGCTTTCTGCCTTGCCCTAGCTCCGGAGCAGCCATAGCCATTGTGTGGCTCCTTATCCCATCCCTACTGCCCCGGAGGGCAGGATTCAGCCTGTGCTATGCATCCCCAACCCACTGCTGTTCTTGTTGTTGACCCTGATTCCCACCCACCCCGGACACAGAAGCCACACACAGAAAGCTCCGATGAAAAAAGAAAAAAAAAGAAAAAAAAAAAGCGATGGAATGTATTTATCTGCAAACAATAGCGTGTCTGGATGGAAAATCAGTGTTTTACACCAATCATGTGGTTGCTATTACTGTTTTCCAAAACACCCAGAGGTACTCAATGTGTTAAGTATGAGCGGCCCCGTGCTATTTTGCTTAAAAAGCAAAATGCGTGTGTCTGCACCTAAAATGCTCTTGCGTTGATGCCCAAATGGCTGCCGGTGAAACTGCCAATTCATCTGCAGGCAAGGGGCTCGGTGTGGGAGCAAGATGCTACAGAGGGCATCGCCATGGCTCTCTGATGGCGTTTCCACGTTCCCTTGCCATCCCTGGTGCAGGAGAGCGTGGACGGAGCCGGAGGGTTCATTTCCTCGCACAAACCCAAGCCATGCCGATAGCCATTGAGCGAGGATTTCCATTTTTGGTGCGAGCTCAGCCTTAAAATAGACAGTCTTCAGCGAGGAAGAAACTCTGTTGACAGAACATAGGGAACATTCTTCCCGCGGCTCTCGCGCGGGGCTATCTCGGCTTTAATCTCAGCGCTTCCTGCAGGTCTCCCCGGCCCCACTTCCCTCCCATTGTTGTGGGGCTTGGAAGTGACCTCAGGCTGCAGACGGCAGCCCACGGGCAGTGACTAACCCGTCTGTCTCCATCCCTTGGACATGTCCCATCCACTAAATAAATGACAGGCACCGACACGTGAATAGAAACACAAACAGCCCAACAGGGAGATCTTAACTCTTTGTGGCAGGGAGATGTCCCAGCCGTGCTGGGGAGGGGACGGCAGCACCACACGTGGGGCAGAGCGGTACCAGCTGCAGGGCGCCGAGCCCCCGATATTAGCTTTAATTGCTGGGCATTCTTTTCTGAAGCTTTTATCTCCACGCTGCTGTAATTAAAAGCGCGGCCGTGCGTCTGTGTGTCTGTCTGGCTTCAGCATGAATAATTCCGTTGTGAGAGGTAGCACCGTGAGCACACTGCAGCACTGCGACCTTACAGCAACCTATAAGGATCCCTACGGGTCAGCCCGCCTGGCCCCAGCTATGGCACACACACCACTGTGGGATGCATGGTCCCGTTCCCCCTGCATCCACTGGTGGCAGTGATGGGGACATTCACACCGATGCTGCTCCTAAATGGTGAACGTGGTGCCCCATCCCTGCAGTGCACAAGGCTGGGTTGGATGGGGCCTTGGGCAGCCTGGCCTGGTGGCCAGAGAGATTGAAGAATTGAGATTGAACTGGGTGATCTTCAAGGTGCCTTTCAACCCAGCCATTCTGTGATTCGATGACTCCAAAGAGAATTGGTGCTGGCCACAGTCAGACATCATGACCAAACCCCAACCCCAACGTCCTTCCAGCCAAGTGAGACCAGACCGAGCCGTCCCAGCACGCTCTGCCTTTGAAATCTAACAATAGCTTCACCAATAAGAATAGAATGAGTGTTAATAAGCTACATTTGTGGATTTCTCTGGTTGGAGAAGTAGGAAAGTATTCTCTTTAACAGAATCAAAATCTATTTGAAATGCTGTAATTACAATAATTAATAATGCTGCTTAGCAGTTATTAGAGCTCGGTGCATTGTGAGGATGTCTGCGTTAGCTAAGGTTTAATAACGAACTTCATATAAAGCCAGGAGGAGAAAATAATGATACGGGGAGTGGCTGCAGCACTGTGGTCTGATGGCTGCTTGCTTTAATGTAAGTAACAAATAATTCCCTCTGGCTCTCAGCATTTGCGGATAAGGCCATAAAGAAGAAGATGAAAAAAAAAAAAAGAAAAAAAAAAAAGAAAAAAAGGAGGAAACCTCAGCTCATAAACATGCCGCCCTTGCTTTATGGCTTCAAGAGAAACGTTTGTTGGGCTAACGGTGGTATCAGTAATGGGCAGCAGGATGGTGTGTGCCGTCCCCTGGTCCTACACGTGTAACAGTGGGGCTGTTCTTGTGTCGCTGTCACTGCCACCCAGCCCGTGTCACAGCAAGGGGAGTTGGAGGAGAACAGCAATGCCCTAACCTGGCCTTAGAGACCGATGTTTTGGGTTTTTTTTTTGTGCAATGTGGTTTTTATTCTCTTTCCTCCCAAATGACTCTTGCTGGTAGATGCTGTTCAACAGCAGCTGTCCTTGGCCCCAGGGCTGGGTGAAACTCAGGGCAGAGAGAAACAGTCCCTTGGAAAGTGGGACAATGGCTGTGGGGACCCCAAAGAGTTCTGCATCTCTGCACCCTCATCTCAGCTCACTCTATTCAGGGTCAGCTGGACAAGTTCTGATCACCTGATGGAGCTGTGGGTGTCCCAGTTTACTGCAGGGGAGACGGACCAGGTGGCCTTCAAAGGTCCCTCCTACTCAAACAATTCCATGATTCTGTGATCTGACTGGCATAGGTTCATCACCACGCACTCATTAGTTAATATAAGGAGCTGATCCCACTGACCCCATTCTCAATTGGGTTCCATCAGGCATCACAGTCAGCTCCAGAGCTCCATCTGCTCACCTGCATCTCGGATCGTGATGGGCTGGGCTGGTGGGAAGCTGAGGACACCCCTGCAGCTCCCACCCCACTGTGCCCTTCTGCACAAGCGAGCCTTGCAGGTCCCAATGCAGCCACACTCAAAGAGAGTTTCAACACCAAAAGAGATGCATTTGTGCATTTCAGCAATGACCCCCTCTGATCCACATTCAGAGCACAGCAGACACCCTCTCTTCTGCCCCAATGATTCTCACATCCCCATTTTGAGGCTGCAGACATCTGGGGAGGCACCAGACCGCACCATCCCACAGATGCTCTCTGGAAGCCTTTTTCTGCCCTTGCTGCCTTCAGCCCATGACTCAGTCCCTATTTCTATTCTCTTCCCACTTCTGTTCCTCCTTCCTTAAACTTTCAGTCGGCGGCAGCAGCTTCACTCCTGTGCTTTGTGGCTGCTCTCTCCGGGTTATTATTGGAGACGACTGCGAAATAACAGTGCTGCTCTTTAAGATGCTGCTGCAGAAAACATTTCCCCGCGCCGCGGTGAGCAGCCCTTCGCCGAAGCGCCGGCGTCTGCTCTGAGCAGCCCAGACGCCGGTCACAGAGCTGCTGCAACAGAACAAATTGCCCAGGGCAGCAGATCCCGGGGAGGGAGAAGAGCCAGAAGCCCCGTCTGTCTGTCTGTCTGTCTGTGTGTTTTCTAAGGGAGAAAAATTATCTTTTTACAAGCCTGCCCCAGTTGGCTCCGTGCAGCTCTTCCCAGAAAACACCATCGTAAATAGAAGAGCGAACCCTCGCACAAGCGGACAGGTTGCCATTTATATCTGACCTTTCTCAGATCTGCTTTGATGTCTTCCTCAACCTAGCCTTCCTCCCGTCCTGCCCGTGGCACATTTAGCTCCCGCTGCTAGGAGAGCACCGCTGGACACAACAAACCCTCGGCAGTTAATTACAGCCATTTTGATATATATATATACACATATATATATGTATATATATCCACCTCTACTCCCTCTTTTTTGAACCAGCTCCCAATACAATAATCCTAGTTTAATCCTCCTCTCCCCAGGAGCTTCCAGTTTGCAAATGGAATGGGTAGATATGGATAAGGATGAGGAGAGATCCATTTTTTAAGGGTGCTGCGCTTGGCACATCACCCAGTGACGTTGGCTGCTTTTCTTCCTTGGACAGACCCAGCTCAAAAATGGCAATTCCCCAACTCTGAGCCAAAACAACAGCAAGGGCGCTGTCAGAACTGGGCGTTATCTGCCTGGAAAGGAGTCCGGCGAGGCAGACTGTCTCCACAGGCTGCTGAACAAATGCTGATAAAAAGGCCAAACCCCTGTGTTTGTTATGGGTGGTGAGGGTTTGTGATGGATCCCCTGGTGGACGAGGGAGGCTGTAATTCCCTTCCTATTGGAACAGAGCATCTGGTTGATGTGATAATGCCAGGCTCCCGCAGCCAGGATGGGTCAGACGTTTATGGCTGGCTCTGCTGTGAAAAGTGGGGCTGAGAGATATGCTTTGAGCTCCTTAGGGCTTAGAGACCCCAGAAATGCTTTCACCAGAGGGCCTTGAGCTGTGCCCATTTCTTCAGAGAATCATAGAATCGTGGAATGGTTGGGTTGGAGGGAATCTCAAAGTCCCTAATGCCCATCCCTTGCCATGGGTGACTGCCCCCACAGCTCAGGCTGCCCAGCACTCATCCGTGGCCTCAGGCACTGCAGGGATGGGGCACCTGCAGCTCCAGGCAGCCTGTCTTCATCCTCTCTGTTCCCATGCCCCATTTTATAAGGTTGTGAGTACAAAAGTACATTGAAAATCTCTGTCAATGCAATCAGGACAGACCCTGGGAGCTCTGGTGAATTAGGAGGAATTAGCATCTGCATTTCATCATTAAGTCCCATGTAGGACCCATGTAGGAAATAAGTCCTCAGCAAAGCCAGAAGCCAACAGTTCCCATTGGGCATCCGCAGCTTCTCCTTGGCTGTGTGGTGCTGCACCACAATAACCCCAAATGTCTCTTTGCACACAGCCTGCTATATACAGCAAGGAAATGTCCTGGTCAGGATGCATTTGGTGTCACTGTGTGTTTTTCTGAGGGAAAAAAACGTGGATGTCCATCTCTGTGCTATCTGTGCTTCCGAGCCGCTCTCGTCCTGGTTTGTACTGACAAGGAGAGAAGATTTTGGCACTGGATTCAGATGAACGCCTTTCTGTTCGACACAGCCTGAGATCCCAGTGCTTGCCTTGGGTTGCATCAGGTCTGGTTTGGGTTTGTTTTCCTATGAAACAAGAGCAGTAACGCAGGAGTAATCCCATACTTTAAGGGCATGGACCTGCAGGTTCAGTCCCTGAGCAGGACCTGACCCCGACACCCCACGTCCTGGAGGTGCCCTCCTCCCCGGGCTTCAAGTCAGGCTCCTTCCCTGAGTATCTGCTGAATTATTGACGCACATCAGCCCAGAAGTGATTTAGAGAAATGCATCTGCACTCTCCTTGAAGTCCCAGGTTCTTCTTGATGTTAGAAGTCACATCCCCACGTTCTCACAGAATCACAGGTTGTTAAAGACCCTGAGATCATCCAGTCCAACCATCCCTATGTCCCCGTGTCCCTGTATCCCCATGTTCCCATATCCCCGTGTCCCCACTGCATGCCAGGGTCCCCTCCTGGCTCCAGCAGCACTTTGGATGGTGCCATCACCCGCAGCTGAGAGCCTGCTGGGAAACGATTGGACCTCTGTGTTTCCAACCCCAGGTTCTTCCCCGAGCCCTTTCCCCAACAACCCATCGCGGATACCGGTAGTTTGCTGCCAAATAATCCAACAACTCCCGCTTCTGCCGCTTTGTGCCCCGCACACACGTGAGAACGGCCCCGGGCGTTCGGTGCCATCGCTCCCCCCCGCGGAGCGCCGCGGCGCTGGAAAGTGTGAGTCAGCGCTCCGCACCCGCGGGAGGTGCCGTGGGACGGGCCCGGGGAGTTCCCATTAACCCGTTCACGTGGATTTCAGGGCCGCGGAGAGGCAGCGTTGGGGGAATTGGGGTTTTTCTCCCCCCTCCCCCCCTTCCCGGTGCAGTAGGAAGTTGCGCTGCTCTCTTCCCCGCTCGTCCCCGTCGTCTCTCGGAGCAGAAGGAGCGCCCGGATTGGGACGCTCCGAACGCTCGGCCCTAAATGTGCGTGGCAACGCTGCGCTCCGGGCTGGCTCCGCGCAGCTGCGTGTCCGCGGCGGGCACTGCTGTCCCAGCTCGGCACCAGCCCCGCACCGGCATCTCACTGCACGGTGCCGTGATGGAAAAGTGGGGGAAAAATGAGCAGGGAGCAAACACAGGTTCCGTACTCCGAGGACGGTGATGGGAAACAACTTTTGCATCCCTTCGCAGCCTTTTGCATCCCCTCGTATCCCATTGCAACCTTTTCCTTCCCACTGCAACCCCTCGTGTCCCTTCGCATTTCACTGCAGTCCTCTGCAACCGTTTGCAACTCCTGGCATCCCTTCGCAACCCTTTGCATCCCACTGAAACCCCTTGCAGCCCTTTGCCACCGTTTGCATCCCCTCGTATCCCATTGCAACCCTTTGTATCCCTTTGCGTCGCACTGCAACCATCCGCAACCCTCGGCGGCCCTTTGCATCTCATTGCATCCCACCGCAACTCCTTGCACGCCATCGCATCCCACTGAAACCCTTTGCATCCCTTCGCAACCTTCTGCATCTCTTTGCATCCCTCGGACCCCGCCCGCAGCCCTCCGCCCCCACCGCCGCCCCGCACCGCACGGTCGGGCGCAGGGACCCAGCGCGGCGCCGCCGGGCGCCGTTCATTCACAGGCACGCCGCTCCGCGCGGCGGGGGGCGGGGCCGGCGAGGCCGCCGGGCCAATAGAAAGCGCCGAGAGCTCGCGTCACGCGGTAGTTGACCAATGAGAGCGCTTCGGGCCTGAACTTTTGCCACGGCGGACAAGTTGATACATCGCGGGGGCGTGTCCCGCCGCGGCGTCTCCTGCGGGGGGAGCGGCCTTAACCCCTTCGCCGCCGCGGCGTCGCCGTGACCTACTTTCCCCTCGCGGCCGCCGCGGGGAACGCCGCTGTGCTGCGCGCGGCGCCTTTAAGAGCCCGGCAACCCGAGCCGCTGTTTGCGCAACAATCGGTGCCGCGCGGAGCCGCCAAAGTGTCTAGACTGGCACATGATGGGCGGCAGCCAATCGCGCCGCCGCTCGCGAGGGGCCCTGCGTGCGCGCCGCGGCCACACAAAAGCTGCGCGAGGGCGGGCGCCAGGGAGCGCGGCAGCGGCGGCCCCGGGGCGGCCGCGCGGCGCAGCGGAGCGCGAGGAGAGGAGCGGAGCCTCCGGGATACGACGGGCTGCTGAGCCGAGCCGAGCGGCGTTCTCAACGGGCTTCTTTTTTTCATTCTGATTTTGCTTTTCCAGGGTTTATTTTTTCGCCTTTTTTTTTTCCCTCGTCTTACTGCGTTTTGATTTTTATTTTTATTTTTTGCGTTTTGCTTCTGCGCTGTTTTTATTATTATTATTATTGAGGATTTCCCCCCTCCGCGCTTTTCCTCTTCCATTATTTCATTTTTCCACCTTTCTCATCGCCGCCTCCTTTTAATTTCTCCCCACCCGTCGTTTTTTATTTCTTTTTCGCCGCCGGGGACGCCCCCCTCCCCCCTCCTTTTTTTCCCCCCCCCGTTTTATGCCCGGGCGCTGCCCCCCCGCCTCGGCCCCCCCGTCCCCATGGCTCCCTGAGCCCCCCCCTATGCCCCCCGCCTATGCCCTCCCCGCTGGGCGCTCCCCATCCCCTCCGCCGCCGCCTTCCCCCATGGTGCGGCCCCGCCGCGGGCCGGGCGCTGCGGGCGGCTCCGGGGGCGGCGGCTCCGGGGGCGGAGGCGGCGGACGGGCGATGAGGAGATAGAGGCGCGGAGCGGAGCGAGCCCCGGGCCGCCCTCGTATCGTATGTTCAGGTCCAAACGCTCAGGGCTGGTGCGGCGGCTTTGGAGGAGCCGCGTTATCCCGGAGAGGGACGGAGGAGATGGGAACGGCCAAAGCTCGGAGCGAAACGCGACGGCGGTGACGGCCGAGGGACAGCGCATGGCACAGCCGCGCCGGGCGCAGGAGGGCGAGGGCCGCCCGGTGCGCTGCTGCCTGTTCGCGGAGCGGCCCGGCCCCGAGCCGCCGCCTCCTCCTCCACCTCCTCCTCCTCCCGGCGGCGCCTCTCCCCCCGGGCCGGGCGGAGGCGAAGCGCGGTCGCGGTTGGTGCTGCTGGAGCGGGAGCTGAAGGCCGTCACCTACGCGCTGCTGAAGCGGCTGAAGGAGCGCTCCCTGCACAGCCTGCTGCAGGCGGTGGAGTCGCGCGGCGGCACGCCGGGCGGCTGCGTGTTGGTGGCCCGCGGGGAGCTGCGCCTGGGGGG
>JAPSGF010000011.1:0-13403 GCA_035772895.1 Perdix hodgsoniae
CAGGCTAAATCGGAGAAAGAAATACCTCCAATGGGCAACTCAAGTCCTCCCAGGGCTGAATCACCCTCCGGAAGAGCTTTTAACTTTCCATCACCTATGTGGGAAGCCCATGGAGACTACAGTCCTAATTTAGATGCCTTAGTTTAGTGCCTAAAGTTATGTGGGATGCAGCTGGGTCTTTGCTTCTTTTTAGCTTGGCTTTCTTATTGACAAGAACCTGCCAGTAAATAAGCATTTGAGAAAAAGAGCTTGGGCAAATGAGTCATTTTTAAGATGGAAATGAGTCATTTTAAGGTGGGTGTGGTTTTGCATACTGCCTGGAGGTGTTTTCCGAGGGCCGCCAGCTGAAGACAAACTTTGAGGAGTTGGGCATGCAGGGACCTGTTGGTTGGTGGCAGATGTGATCCTGAGTATCACATAGGAGCTGGTGGGTAAGGAGGGCTCTGGAAGGTCTGGTCCTTACTTAAGAGCCCTGTCCAGTTGCTGGACTCCTTGGAGTGCCAAGCATGTGGGAGCCTGAGCTCTTTTGATGAGCCTCTTTGCAGAGGCTGCCACAAGTTTCAGGAAGGTCGTTGCTCATGGAGTTTTCCTCCCCCTGTCTTTAACACAGGGTCTGTTTGCAGTCTGTGGCCTCCTGACGGGCTGCTACCTCTGCTGCTGCCTCTGCTGCTGCTTCAACTGCTGCTGTGGAAAGTGTAAACCCAAAGCACCCGAAGGGGAAGAACAGGAGTTCTGTGTGTCTCCAGAAGACTTGGAAGAGCAAATTAAGAACGACATGGAAAGAGGTGTGTGGCTTACTGTGCAGCAAAGTTGTTCAGAACAGTCTGCAGAGCCTGTAGGCCAGACGTTCTGCTTCTGATGTTCAGGCTGGTTCCAAACCTGGATGGAGATGTGCCAGTTCTCTCTAGCTAACACCATGACCAGATGAACTTCTCAAGTTGCATGTTAATGAAAACATAAATGTGGCACCAATAACTAAATATTTCCTCTAACTCCCATTAGACACAAACATTAGAAGTCTCAGGGCTCATCTGAAGAGTTGTTCACCCTCTAACCCACATACCCCTGTTGTTTCATATCCTAGATCCTGCATGTATGCATCAGGCTCTGCCTGGGCGAGTGCTTGCCACATCTCACCTGCCTGAATTAGCACATCCAGTTTTTATTCAGGTAAAATCCATTGCTTACTGACATGGGCCAATCCATTCAAGAAAAGGCTTAAAGAAAAGAAGCAGAGCTTCCAACAGTGAGGTTGTGCAGCAGCCTAAGAATGGCTGAATGCGAACTGCCCCCTCTACCCAAAACTGCTCTCTGTCTTCTGCATTGGTAGCAGCAATTATGCTGTGTCACCAAGAGCCAAATCTTGGATACAATCCAGATAAAAACTAATCCTCTCTAAGAAATGAGTTGCACTCACCAACCTAACTCCCTGCTATGCCTTACACTAACAAAAACTCAAAGCACAGGCTTGAGGCTGCAGGACCCCTTCACAGCTTGTCACTCTCTTTGCTTGGCTTCGATGCACACCCCAGTCTACACCTGTAGGTTTTGGCTTTACCAAAAAATGGTGATGGTGATTTCCTATTTGGCACTAGTTGTATGTTTTGATCCAAGAACCCTATTCTCGTCTGTTGAAATGAGACAGAGCTTTGTCTGGACAGTTTTACCTTTGCTCAGTTGTAAATTTATATTAACTATGATTAATATTATGTGGTTTTTTTTTGAGGAAAGAACTTAGCAGTCAGTTCACCCTTGTTTGCTTCCATCATTATGGAAGGCCTTATGCTGTTATATTCTTCTATTTATTATGCTTAAATTAGCATAATGCAACTGCAAATGTCAGATTTCCTTAACAGGAAAAGTTTTTCCCTCCCTTTTCACACTAATTTACCCTTCCATAAATATGTCACAAAACTCATATTGAAACAAATGCTATTTATATAACCAATATGTCAATGAATGTTGTTTTTAAATTGGTTTGGCATACAGGCATATCACAATAAATATAGCCAGCTTAAAAATTGATCATATTTGGCCACTCAGTGCAAAGGCCCCCTAAAAAAATGAGTGGAATATTTAAAAACATAATGTATTACTTTATATAAATATGATGTAGTGTAAGACATTAAGAGTGAGACATTCAAAGTCAGGCTGGATGGGGCTCTGAGTAGCCTTATATAGCTGTTGATATCCCTGTTCATTGCAGGGAAGTTGGACTAGATGACCATTAAAGGTCCCTTCTAACCCAAACAATTCTATGATTCTGTGATCTCACCTGAGAACTGCAAACATAAAATTAGTCTTGATACTTGTGAATCTATTATGAATCCATGACACCATAATCAAGTCTGAAATAAGAAGGTAAAACCTGGAAGGATCAATTTTTTTAGTCCTGCAAGTCTCTCTCTGTCTTTTTTTTTTTTTTTTTAAATTTGGCAGGCATTTTGCTGTCCCCCAAAATCCAAAAATCCAGGACCAATTTCCCCAGAGTCAGAAAAAATGTGATCTCTCCTTTTGGCACTGGTGATGTTTATTGACACAAGTTCTGCAATTTTGGGCCATCTTCCCATCCCTTTACTCCCACCAAGTCTCACCAAAATATCCATTTTAAAAAAAGAGTGCATGTTTAGCAAAGTACCACTATGTTTTAAGCACTTTGAAGACAATATTAAGTGTATAGGTAGGACCTGAAGAAGTCTAATTATTTCTGTCTTTCCTAGACTTCTCTTCAGTCTTGCTACATTTTCTTGCTCATCAAAACCAGCTTGCTTAATTAGAGTAGAATTTTAAACATTTTAGAGTTAGATGAAAAAGAAAACAAATCAAGAATAAAAGGAAAAACTTCATGACAGGATTATATGAGAATCTTTTCTGCAACTGATAAAAAAATAGATGGGGAGACCTCATTGTGGCCTTCCAATATTTGAAAGGAGCATATAAACAGGAGGGGGTACATCTGTTTACGAAGGTATATAGTGATAGGACAAGGGGGAATGGTTTTAAACTGAGACAGGGGACATTTAAGTTAGATATTAGGGGAACGTTTTTCACACAGAGGGTGGTGATGCACTGGAACAGGCTGCCCAAGGAGGCTGTGGATGCCCCATCCCTGGAGGCATTCAAGGCCAGGCTGGATGTGGCTCTGGGCAGCCTGGTCTGGTGGTTGGTGACCCTGCACATAGCAGGCAGATTGAAACTACATGATCATTGTGGTGCTTTTCAATCCAGGCCATTCTATGATTCTGTGATTCTGTGATTCTGTGATTCTGTGATTCTATGATTCTATGATTCTATGATTCTATGAACTAGAAAGATGAAGGATAATTGGTTTTAACTGGCTTTAACTGTACTTCCTTTCCCTCTTCCCCAAGCCAGAATTTAGGGATGCTGGTCAAAAGGATTCAGGTGCATAACGGCAGAGATTGGGCTTTTTCAGTAGACATCTTCAAATTTTGAGCCAGATAAATGAATGCGTTCTTTATGTAATGATTAGAAATGTTCCCATAGGTAATTCAGAAGCAAATGTAATCACTCCTGCAGCAGATTTCATTTTGGAGGAGGAAACGATACAGGAATCCAAATTCTTCACATGACCTCTGCCCACAGACCGAGCACTCTGGCTAGTGATTAATTTCTTTGCTTCCCGCTGTACCCGGTGTATATATTATCACTAGCCAGCACTTTTCTTACTGAGGTCAAAATGTGGATTCTAAAACTAAGGCTATACTTTGTTATACCTAAATATTTGATAGTCATTCTTTGTTTTTCTGAGGAAGGCAACAGTGGTAAGGCATCACAATTCCTGATACTAAAATCATCTGAGAGCAACTCCACCAGTTCTTGCTGTGCTCAGTGGGAGCTGCTTGGAGCCAGCCATTCTGCTCAGAAAAAGCAATATGCATGTTCTGGGAGTGGAGATTTAGACATGACATTAAAAAAGCATCAAGTACAGTAATCTGTATCACACCACAGTTATACAGATGACCTGAGACCCTTTGACACTGTCACAGGGAAGCGTCATGCACATGTCTGCAGTGTGGGCATGTGATGTTTAATTATTTTCAGATGCGCACACACACTGCAGGTCGCCAGATTTTGCTCCTGTTGAAGGCAACCCTTTTGCTGATTTTTGTGGTGCCAGGTGAGATGATGTTTGAATTTGGATTGCCTTGGTGTTTCAATGATGCACTCGAACTGTTTGTCAGGGTTGCTCTCCTCTCTTGTTTCATTATTACCACACGACATTTCTAGACCAACTTTCACTTTACAGAAAATGAAATCCAAGAGAAAAGAAGAAAAAAGGAAAAAGAACTTGAGTAACAAAATAATTTCACAACTCAGAAGCAATAAGTTTTTAGCACTTCATTGTCTCCTCCGCACTCCATATGATACCAACGTAGGCGAACAGTGAGCAAGAGCTATCTATAGAAAGCAGTTTAAACTGTGAATTCTGCTGCACCTCCATTCTGCAGCTCTCCATTAGCAAGCTATATTTCTTCAGCTTATTATGCCAGAGGTCCCTGCTCTGATAAAAAGCACCATACATCTTAGAAAGGTGCAGGTAGCAAAATATTTATGGACGGTGTCAGCTCAGGACTGTCCACGGAGCAGCTGGAAGCAACACAACATATTTGCAGTGGGTTCTGTTCCCTTGTTGCACATCTGGATATTACAGCAACATTAACTGCTGGTCCCAGCCCTCCATAAATGATCTTCCAAGAAATGAACAACTTGAAGGCAGCAGAGGGTGGGAGTGAATGCTGCTCGGAAGACTGGAAAATACATAGCAACTTAAAAAAGGATTGGAACTGCCAAACTAATGATAACCCGCACTGAGCTCTAAGAATTAATTACTCATGTACTTTTAGAAGTTATGAAACATGTCTGTCTTTGTCCTTGTGTCTAAATTAGGAATTGCCCATACAGAGAAGCTGCTCAGCATTTAATCATCCTTGCCTTTCACATTGTAGGAGTCAAAGCAGTTCTGCCCGCACTGAGGGGAAGCCGTATGGCATGCCATTAGGTTCCTGCTCTGGGTTAAGTTACTTCTGTACATTACATCTTCTGCCCATGATTCATCCCATCAACTGCCATGTAAACAAGAGGAAATGTCAGATTATGATTTTTTTCCTAAGCACTTCATCATATGGGGAAAAAAGTCATAATTTGTATTCAGTTACTCTGAACCCCGTGTTAATTTCAAGAGAGATAGCGCAGAGATTTTCATATGAAAGCGCCGTCATCAAAATTGATGAATCCTTAAGAGGCACTCTCTGAGACCCAAGCAGCCTCCTCCCCCCAAAAAAGGTGGATTGGAAAGAAGCCCAAGAGAAAGGCAAATAAATGTTGTTCATCATCAGAGTGAACAACAGCCATTGGGGAACTTTGAAAGGGCTGAGCTTCTCTCCACTCCGCAACAAATGTATTTTTTTACAGATATATTGGGAAACCAAGCATATAACTGAATGGAATGAGAAAGCACAAAGTACTAAGAAGTCATATAGTGATCGTATGAGTTTCTGGCAGTTCCAGACTCATCAAAACAATAGTTCTCAAAATCTTATTGAAAATATATTACATAGGACTTCAGAATGCAATTTAACATTTTTATGTAGCTTACTGGCTTTCAGAATGTCTGATTTCTTCACTCTCAAGCACATTACTGCTCACACTTTTTTTTCCTTTTAACTCTCTTTTTGCTTCACTTTTAACATTGCCTTCCTCAAGAGTCATTCCTGGCCCACTCCTGCACACGCTGCCAAGGTCAGTGCTTGCTGACTCACAGCAGCGCTGTGCGTTCTGAGTTTGCAGGAACAAGCACTTGCAACTGGAACAGGCAGGGACCCTTATCTGCCAACCTCCACACAGCACCAAGTAAAACATTGCCCAGTTTTATAACAATAGCAATAGCCACTCTGAAATCTGCTATTATGCTTGGACAAGGTGTAAGAGCATCTGTGGATGTCGTGTGAACATCATTGTCTCTTCAGCAGGCACACAGCGGTCTCTGAAACCAAGATTAAGCCGTAAGCCAGGACAGCAGATGAAATGTTGTGGTGCCAAAAAGAAGTCTGACTTTGGCAGCGAGCGAAGGATTCTTCAAGTAATTTTTGTCTCCTTCCTCTGTTTAGATGGAGAAACTCCTATTGTGCTTCAGCCGACAAATGCAACTGAAAAGACGCAGCTCATAGGGGACAGCCATCGGAGCTACCGCACAGACTCCTAGAGCCGGCCTCGAGGTGCTTCCCAGAGAGTGTCACAGCAAGGAAAAACGTGTGACAAGCTCTGCAGCCTGTTCCTGTAACTAACCAAGAGTAACCTCTGAGTAATTTCCTGTCAAGGCAGAATCTCCCTCTAGGCCACTTCAGGTAGTTTCAGATCTCTCTGCAAAGAGATGCCTACATCCAGTGCAGAGCTCTCACTGGTTCAGACTGCCCTCTTGGCACCATCTTCCCTCTGCAGTGCTCACCTTGGTGCAACTGCTTTTCTCCCCAGCCCTCAGCTGGGGTTTCACCTCCCAGACATGGTATCGAGCCCTCTCCAGACACACCAGCCCCATCTCTCTGTGCCCTGGGGAAGATTTCCCTCATTGGCAAGGCTGGTAGGGCTTCTGCAAAGTGGAAGCACTCTCTGGAAAGACACCTTAGTGATATCAACTCGATTCTGGCAACTGGAAATCTGAGCCAGGGTGATGTGCTCCAGGGTGATTCAGGTGGTGGTAACAAAGCAGATGAATCCAAACCCAGAAGCATCAACCAGCATGATACGCATGTAGGCTCTGTGTTCTCCTGCACAGACCAGGACCCCAGACAAGGTGTAAGAGCATCTGTGCCATGCCTGTACAAGCTGCAAACACCCCAGGGAGAGGGTTGCTGGCCCTGGGCTCTCATATCCCCACCACCATCACAAAGCTTTCCCATTCCTGCATGGATAGGTCTGCTGCTCATGCCGTGCAGTCTCAGCTTTTCCATTCACAGCTGCATTGTGCTGGAAGTTGATACCCAGCCAAGAGCTTTTTGCGGCCTCCCTCACTGCATGGTGCCCTGGCCACTGTCCACACCACCCTGCTGGCAGTGGGATGGCATCCATGCCCATGTGCTGCCTTGTGGGACAGTGAAGACTTGGAAGGGCAGAGGAGCAAGCACCCTCCTCGCAGTGTTTGTCCTTAGGTGAGCCTGGGTCCTCTTCTCTGCCCCAGCACAGGGGCTTTAAGAACATACTGCATGGCTTTAAATAAAGAAGGAGGGATGAGAAGCGCACTGACAGTGATATTCTTGAGTACACAAAACACTCAGTTTTGAGCAAAAATGTGATGCCTATGCATTTCTGAAAAATGAATCAGGTGTATACCACTGTGCAAATCAGTGGAGTTACGTGTGGGTACAGCTGAAGCAAGCATAGAGAAATGAGACCCCTAATTTGTAAGAGATAAAGAAGAAACTCTGAGATCTTAAACTTAGAACTTCGCTCATTTAACACAGTAGTTTAAGGCTTAGACAGATGAATTTCACTTTATTGATCATGTTACACCAATCACTGTCAGTTCTCTACATTTGCTATTTTTGTTCCTCTAATCACAGTGCTGTGGCCCAAAGGGGGAAGTAATGTACCACTAAATATAGAGACCAGTCAACGTATAGCTGGTCAAAAATCTTATTCTCTTCTTTAAAATTGGATTCTGTGGTTGTGAAACATTATTGTCTTCCTTCTATTCTCACCTTTCACATCAAATTTCATTTAGTGGCAGCTAAATTTATGAGAAAAAAGTGTGTTTCATAGCACTAGCAGTGACTTGAAGTCAAGAAGTACTACTTTCAACATTTCTTTAAAATTCCCACAATACATGGATATTTAAAAATCCATCAACTCTAGTTCAGAGTACATGTCTGTTCTCCAGGCATGGGCACTGGGGCCACCTGATGCTCACATTGTCCTCAAGGAAATCTACCTATGAAATCCCTCATCCAGCTCCCATGGAAGCAGCCTTGGTTTCACCAACAGCCACAGATCAGGCCTGAAGCCAGGGAAAGAGGGGTAAACCCCAGATTAGTAAAAGCATTTTGGCAATTTTATTCACAGACAACACCCTTGATGGCCCTCAGGACCCCAGTGTATGTGCCAGATCCTGAGTTTACTGTAATCAAGGAAATGATTTCCATGGGCTGGAGAAGTACCGTAAGTCATGCGGTTCTCATTCACTCTTCTAAGTAAGAGATTTTGCTTGGGAAAGATTTATGACTCTAACTTGCAGAGTGATGCAAATACAAGCGAGCTGCTGCATGTTTGCAAAGCCCTTTTACTGACATGAGGATCTGAACAGAAGAACCACAAAATGTATGATCTAAGACAGCCAAAAACCCCAAACAGACCATTGGCTGAGCCTCTGAGTGGGTTCCTCTGGATTTATAGCTTGAAAACCCGAACCCACAGTTTGGCTTCAAAAAGACAAGGTGGATTTCAGGGTAGCAGAGCATTTGCCACTCTCCCTACTGTCAGGATCGGCTGTTTTGAGGACATGTGGAGAAAGGATGAATAAGGATTTCAGGATTAGGCTGTTCCATGTGGATTCACTTGTTTGTTTTGCTTTTCAAAAAAGCTGTTAAAGGGAACACAGCTGTGCTTACATGATCGGTTTCTATGTAAAATTCAGTTGCACACCCATTAATTTTCTCAAAATGTACAGTTCCTCAATTTTTTTTGTTCTATTGTGCTGCTTTTCTTTAGATGTAAAGTGCAATGTATTCCAGCCTACCTTTCCTGTCAAACCCTCTGACTAATAAAGCTTGCACATACAAACTGCAGCACTCCCTTTGCTTTTCCAAACCATCAACAACTTCACTGCAGTAACCGATGAAGCAGCCTTTGAAGCTGCTGTCCAAAAGAAAGGCCTTGCAACCTGACAAGCTGCAGCTCAGGATTTCCCTGAAAAGGAACAGGGTCTTGGATCGTGGCAGATCTATGTAAAGCAGCCAGGGATGTAGCCACACACTGCAAAAGCATTCTTTACACAATGCAGGATGCTTGTCTAAAAGTTCAGCAGAGGGTTAAAGTGGTGTAATGCAATAGTTTTGCTGGCATAAGGGCCCATATGGAAAGATTACTGCCAGCACAGGGTCAATGCTACTGCTGGAGACTGTGGCAGAGCTCCTGTGGCTCCCTGGGGCTGGGAGCTCAATGGGGGATTCTGCATCTGTCCAAGAAGAGAGACAGATAATCTGGGCCTGGTGCAGGACAGGAGCGCTTCCCACTAAGATGGTATCCAGCCTGTGTGAACACAGAAGTTCAAGCATTTGAAAAATAGATGAGGAGCAGCAGCTTTGTCTGGAGGTATTCTATAAGATCTCTCCTTTTGAGTGCTTGAGTATTAACGTATACCCAGATTCACTCAAAATCTTAGTGGGTTTAGGACTAACATCAACAAAATGTAATAGAATACTGGCAGGAAGGTTAAACTTCTACTGCCTGACCACGAACATCTGCCTCTAATGTTGCGGGCTATTACTTTTAGAGCAGTCCTTGTACAGTGAACCCCTCTGCTTAATCCAAGACACATCAAACATTAGTGCATTCCACTTCATTTCATCGCTTTCCTTCCCTAAGGATTAATACCTAAAATACGGGGATGATTTCAGTTTTTTTTTTAATTGCTTTTTTTTTTTTTTTTTTAAATAAATAAAATCATTTTTAAAAATATATGGAGATGTGCAGAACTTGGGAACTGCTGTCCCTGGTCAGGCACCACATGCAACCGCACCAATGGCTGTTGGCAGGGCATGTCCATAGCACTGAAGCTATCTGCAGCACAGGTTTTATGGGGAGCAGCTAAGAGAGCTGGGACTGTTCGTTCTGGAGAAGGGGAGGTTTAAAGGAGACCTCATTGCTCTCTACAACTGCCTGCAAGGAGACTGTGGGAAGCTGGAAGGTCAGCCTCTTCTTCCACGTAACAGCATTAGGAATCACAGCCTTCAGTTGCACCCAGGGAGGTTCAGGTTGGATATTAGTAACAAATTATTCTCAGAAAGTGGCAATGCATTGGCACAGGCTGCCCGTGGAAGCGGTGGCATTACTGTTCCTGGAGGTGCTCAAGAGACACACAGATGTGGCACTGAGGGATGTGCTTAGAGGGCAACGGGCTGATGGTTGGACTAAATGATCTTAGAGGTCTTTTCCAACTTTCCAAGCTGGGTTTATAGTGCGGGCGTGTCTGTTAGAGAAAAACAAAGAACAGACAGCTGCTTAAAGAGTAATTAGTTACAAGGATGTTTTCGGGAGAGCCGGTTACAATTGTCGTATAGGAGGGACAGAGCCCAGTCTCACGTACTGTGAGTGAGGAAAAAAAAATTATTGCCGTCTCCTTCGAGCCGGAATCGAACCAGCGACCTAAGGATTCCCGCAGGGAGCGCCACTACAGTCCTCCGCTCTACCAGCTGAGCTATCGAAGGGACTTGGCGTTTGGCGCTCCAATACAATGGATCAACGCACTAAGCGGCGGCCCAGAGGCGCATGCGTAGTGCGCCAAGCTTCTGTTGAGGGAACCGCCGGAGCCTGCGTTCGCGGTGCCGTGCGGCGGGGGCTAGCGGGAGCGCCAGGAGATGCAGAATGTGCCGAAGCTGCACAGATGAGGTGGTGAAAAAGGAAGGCAGCAGCACAGGCGTCCCGGGGTGGTGGGCTCTAGGATGTAATGAGGAAGACAACAAGCGTGTCGGGCCAGTGGCGCAATGGATAACGCGTCTGACTACGGATCAGAAGATTGTAGGTTCGACTCCTGCCTGGCTCGCATTTTTTTCCTCTCCTTTACTCTCGTACACGTAAAGCTGGTTCCTTTTAACACGAACTCCTCATTTCTTAGTACCGGTGCGCGCCCAGCGGAGAACTGCCTCTCAGACCCCGTAGTGCAGTCACCGGCAGCCGCGTTCTGCTACTTCCTAATTTGGGAGTTGTGTATATAAGTAGGAAAAAATAGGTTTTTTCTTTTTCCTTGCTTTTTTTTTTTTTGGTAGTCTCAAACGGCGCTGCGCTCCTAACCCCACACAAGCAAGGAGGGTTTTGCAGCCCATTCGGGAGAGACCGCCGAAGGCTCAGCACCTACTCCTATTCCTCGGCACGACGCAGCACCAAAACAAAGCGAGCCAGGCAGGAGTCGAACCTACAATCTTCTGATCCGTAGTCAGACGCGTTATCCATTGCGCCACTGGCCCCGTATGAAAACTCTCATCCAGCCGCCGCTCACTCAGCAAGGTGCTCCGTTAGCCCCAGCGTTGCAGCAGTACGCAGGGGCGCCAGGCTGCACGCTGCACCCCGCGCAGTACGGCGGAACGGGGACAGAAGAGTGAGGACCGCGTGGCACCTCCGGCACGCGCACACCCGCCAGCCATGAAAGGCACCCCCGCCGTGCGCATGCGCAGGCCCGCTGCCTGCAGAATGCGCATACTCAGCACGACGCACAGGGAGGGGCGGGACCTTGGGCGGCCGCGGGCCAACGGCACGCAAGTCCCTTCGATAGCTCAGCTGGTAGAGCGGAGGACTGTAGTGGCTTTCCCTGCGGAAATCCTTAGGTCGCTGGTTCGATTCCGGCTCGAAGGAGACGGCAGTGATTTTTCCTACTTTTTGGGGAGAGGAGTTTTCTGATTGTTGCATTCCCGCAGCTGTTACCCGCCAGAAGCTGGCTGCAGTTTAAAAACGGCCTTGCTCCAGGCCAGCTGAGTGCTTGCTTCTTGCCAGGCACCCATTAGACACGTGGTGATGTGCTTGCTTGGCACGTGCTGAATAACAAAGTGCTCATATTCTGTTTTGTTTTGGTTTTTCTTCCCCCGTCTTCTGTTCTATTGCATTGCTGTCCTTTATCCTCTTTTCCTTCGTGTCATCTCATTACAGGTGCTACAAGTGTGCAGAAGAACACACTTGGCAAGGACTCCTGGCTGAGAAAGAGGATGCATGTCTCGAGGCAACCGACTGCCTGCACTGTAGGAGAAGAAAGGCAGTTTCCTCCTTCAAAAGAACCTGGAATTAATGTTCTCCGTGTGAGAGAGTGCTTTTCAGATACAAGTGCAAAGAAGGCCTGCTACCTGTGGAAATAAGAAAGGCTGGAAAATTGTCAGTCAGCAGACAAACAGATCAAGCTCAGCCAGAGGCAAACCTCCAGGCTTGCAGTATGAAGTTAAACACTGTGTGTGTTGAACCACTGGCCCCAGATAAGGACTCTGTTAATAAGTACATTTTTAAGTACTCACATTTTCAGGTGTACTTTTTTATGTACACACATCTTCTCCTCTTCCTTACAGCGTGCTGCAAGTACACCCCTCTTAAGAAGAACCTAGGAGGAAAGAAGAGGAACAGGGGCATCTGGAGAGCAGAGAATGAGGGGCGACATCCATTTCCTTCAGTGTCCATTATCTTACATGCCAGCACACACCAACAGTCAGATCTGAATTTTCAATCCCGAAACATTCCTTTGCTACTCTCCACTGTGACAGGGCAGCAGTTCCACCTAGGCCCATAAGATCAGTCTTTCGTGATGAAGATTCACCTTTTTTTGTACATAAATCTCTTTGCCCCTTACTTCTTGCAGAAGTTCATACGAACTCTTGCATTCCTTCTTACTCATTTGGCACTTCCTCTTGTTCCTATTTCTAGAGGGTAGTGCACAAAATAAAAGCACACTCAGAACCTCATCTCTTCTACATCTTGCAAGCTGGCCAGCTGGAGGCCAGACGCTTTTTCTCTCCTATCCAAGAAATATAGATACAAATGCTTTTCTGTGTAATTGTATGTTACCTGTAATGAAGTGCGAGATGGGGGAAGATAAATAAATAAATAAGCGTTCATTGGAATGAAAGCCAGGAAAGAAATACAAAGAGAAAATGAGCGCAGCCATACCTCAAAAACAAAACAAAACAAAAAACGGAAAAGAAGTACGCATTGACCTCAGGATTTGCAAAAGAAAGAGGCTGGGGAACTGGCACAGGATGCCCAGGGTGGTGGTGGAGTCACTGTCGCTGGAGGTGTTAAAAACATGTAGATGTGGCATACACAAACATGGTTAGTGGGCATGGTGGGGATAGGTTGATGGTTGGACTCGATGCTTTAAGAGGTCTTTTCCAACCTTAATGATTCTATGATGATTTTAGCCTCTCGAGCTATGTCCCTATTAAATTAATACATTCATATAATTGTTTGGTTCAGCTTTCCAGTTGTCTAGGATGTGCTTATGTTTAAATAACTGCGTATCTAGTGTTGGGATAGTAGAGAAGCTTAGTAAGCACTTCATGTAGGTATCTGAGTGGGAAAGGACCAGTGGCAGCAGGCAGCTTGCAGACCAGCCAGTACTGGGCTGGGTGCTCCTCTTGATCTGGCAGCGATAGATAGATAGATAGATAGATAGATAGATAGATAGATAGATAGAT
>JAPSGF010000011.1:13413-92719 GCA_035772895.1 Perdix hodgsoniae
TTAAAAAAAAACTCCAGCGAGCCAGGCAGGAGTCGAACCTACAATCTTCTGATCCGTAGTCAGACGCGTTATCCATTGCGCCACTGGCCCCGGGCGCCGGCGGCAGCACGGGCGGTGTTGGCTCGCAGAAAGGGGCGGGGTGCTGCAGTAACTGGTTTTGGGGTGCCCGTGTTCCTGTCACTGAGGGGAAAGTGATGTTCGGCATCTCGGGGTAGAGAGAGCGCAGGGAGAGATGGGGATCCCCTCGGAGTTTAATAACATTTTGGACTTAGGCTCAGAACTTCTAGGCGACGCCTTCTGCCTGCACTAGTAGCAGACTGGGTGTGGGTGACCTGCTGGCAGCCCTCCTGTGACAGCCTCTGGGTGCTCTTTGGTTACTTTCTCTACAGTTGTCCAACCATGCTGACATAAACAGGCCTGTTCTGGAGAGAGCCCAGCTGTTGAAAACAGGTTCTGTGTGGTATTTAGCTTTAGCTTAATTAGGCAAAGAGTTAGCAAGCACTGGACATTTTGGAACATGGTAAGACATGTATGGCTCTTCTTTCCATTCCGTAGGAGCAGGGTGAGATTCACACCATCTACTGCCAGGGAAAGTGCCGGTAGCTGCTGGAGACAGACATTAGTCAACACAGCCCTCTGTGAACACACGTGGCTGCTGTCCCTCCCTCAGCTGTGGTGGTTTTGTCAGGTTGCTGCCATGAGCAGAAAGCCCTGAGTGTTGTGTTGCTGTGCTTTATATGGTGCCACGACAAAATTAGAGCAAGTCTCTAGCCTAGTTGAAAAGAACGAGCTGGTTTCGTTTCGTCTTTCACTTTGGATATTTCCTGAACAGGCTCCGGTGGAGGGATGTGGTTTTGGGTGCAAACATTGCTCTGGACTGTGAGTGAACGTGAATGAAGGCCCTCTGCTCAGCCACAGATCCTCTCCTTATCTTGGACACACAAGCAGATGGTGAGAAGATGTAGTTTCTCTGTAGAAAAGTCTTGACTTGCTTGTAAATGCTCCTTCAATTTTGGACATCTTGTGGGATACCGAACATACTATGCTCTAGACAGCAAAAAAAGAAGACAGGCCACTCTAGCACTTTCTTGATTCAAAGCAGAAGATATTGCTTCACCTCCACTGCACAAAGCCGCACAACTCAGACTGTCCCCACTCTAGTTGTCTGTGGACACTTCCAGCATCTGAATCAACTTGATAATTTAGCAAAGTGCATAATTTCCCACAGGCGAGAGAGGTGAATCAGCTCAGTTGGTGCAAACAGGAGGACCACACCTTACAGCTAGTGGTGGTGCAAAGAAGAAGAGAGAGAGGGGCAGGGGCTCCCCAATCCCAGTGGCTAGAGCAGCTCAGCTGCTTGCAGTCGATCGTGAAACAGGAGGTCATGCTGAGGTGACAAAGCAGAAGACATATACTGGGAGGAGGGTAGCTGGGCAGCCCAGGGAATAAGCACAAAAAGTGGAGAAGGTATCCAGTAGGTGAGCCACTGTGTGCCTCCACGGACACCTTACTTTCAGTCTGTTATCTCTGTCTTCTTTCTGTTTTCCTTCTTGCTCTCCTTGTGTTTTGCAGGTGTTAGTAAGTTGGGCGGAGAAGATGAGGACAGATTCCTCATAATTTGCCTCGAGCCGTTGCAGGGAGATGGGTACTGAGTAGCCCCTTCATAAGCAGAGACTTGCAGATAGCTCTTCTTCTGCAGATGGGTTTAACTTTTATTCCCCTGGGTTAATCATGGAAAACCACAAAGTGAATGAAAGGGTGTGAACATGTCTAAATTGCTGTTAGGCATTTAATAACAGGAAAAATGTAATTGCAAACAGAAGTTTGTAGAGGTAGGAATAGCGCCTTTTCCCAGCTGGGTAGCTTGGACTCACTCTCCCACTTGGCAGTCAGACGTGTCTTCCACAACCCGCCTAGGCCAGGCAGAATGTCTGGATCCCACCTATTTGCTCAGAGCCCAGACAGGGCCGCAGCCAAAAATAATGGCCTCAGGCAAAATCTTGCTCATGCCTGGAGAAAGCTGGAATCAGAGAAAGGAACAAAGGCTAGTGGCCAGGGGAAGGAATTAATGCAGGTAAGAAATGAAAAAGGGGGTGCAGGCAGGGAAGGACATGTGCCTGACAGCATACTGCTAAGCCTACACTTCAGTGGCTGCTCCAGAACTTCCTATTGTAGCTTCTTGTCTCACTGAAAGGGGTTTTCAGCTTTCTTCTTGCTCAGCCAATAAAGCAAGAACCACATTTTCTCACCACCCCTTAAATCCTCCAGCAGCTCCGTAGAAACTCCTGAGTTTTGCATCTCAACCCATTCTCACTGACAGCTTTTCTTTTTCCCATCTCTAGAAGAGACCTTCTGGCTATTGCTTGAGCAGGGGGGTCTTGCAGCCAAAGGAGGGCACATACAATAATACTTTGGATGTTGTGGAGAACAAGCTGGCAACTAAGAGACTTGTAAAGTGCCCCAAGCTCTATGTGGAGATTTACCACATCCTTTGGCAAGGAACGAGTCATTAGTATCCAATTACACTGAAATCATACTTAATTCAAGACAGGTTAAGACAAAATGCAAATTAAAACATTTGCTTACAGCTGTCAAGACAGATAAACCTTTAAAAAGAGGTAGGTGGAGAAATGAGAGAAAACCAGACTTCAGTTACTTGCTTTGAAGATTAAATCAGCAAGGCCATTATTCCCTCCTATCCAGGCATTTTGCTGCAGGCTGTCTTGACACACTGAGCAGAGAGCAGGGAGCCTATTTTCCTCCTATTTTCCTCCACACCTTATACTTCAGGCTATGTTGACCAAGAAGTGTTTCTTCATGGGGGAATGAAGTGCCTTTCATATCTAAGTTCCTTGTAAAAAACATATATATATCATTCCAGGGAGGTCCCCTGATTTAACATGGAGCTCATCCTATTTGGATGGGACACGCTGACCTTTTTTCTCAGCAAAAATAAGAATGCCTTCATTCCTTTAGCATTACCTGGCCAGCCAACAATACCTTGACTGAAAGGCTAAGGGAGAGTTCTGTCATGGGAAAGACACTGGCTTGAAGCTGAAAAGCCACAGATTTCTTTTTTTTTTCTTTTTTACTATTTTGTTGTTGTTCTGTAAAAAACATAACAATCTCTTCTGCCTGCTGTCAGTACTCCTATGGGCCTGTGGCAAAATGTGTCTGCCTCACAAGCCTTGTTCTGGAGGGAATGTCTTCATTCAGGTTAGTTCTGGGGTCAGGATTGAGCGGAGCTGTTTCTGCCTGAGCAGCAGATTGCTCTTTTGTTCACAGAACATGTATTTTCAGTCCATTATGTTAGTGGAAGTGGATAAAGGAACTGAAAGTGTGGAAGCAAGTTGCTGTGACGCTGCAAAGTAGGTAGGAGAGTTGTGCAGGGCTTTGGGGTATCAGTACTATAAGAGCTTATTCAGTGTATAAGAGCAGTGCTTACTCATTGTGTAAGACATCCTGGGGCTTACAGCTGTGCCTACATGCATTCTTGTTCCTTACCATGTTGCTGTGTCTTTTCATATCTTCATATCTATGTTTCCCTCTGCAAGCTTTCTCCCTCCAGTTTTACAGAGACATCACAGGGAGACCATGCAGAGATACTCATCTGTCAGCTTGTGGCAGTTTCCTTCAGTAAGCTGAAAGTAAATGTACCCCTGCAGCATGTGAGGCTCGGGGAGGAATGGAGGTAACAGCAGCCCAAGCTGGAGAACAGAAACAGACATATTTCCCCCAGAAATGATTCCTAGCTATAAAGTAAGGAAAAGGATTAAAGCAGGACCACTAGTAGAAGGTGTTTCCTGCTCTGTATGTTGGCCCATTCAATTGCTTTATTTCTCCATTTCCAGTCTGGTGTAACCTGTGAGGGTCAATGTAAAGAATATTTCATGAGTCACCAGAGGGAGGGTGGGAGAGTTGTCACCTTCTTCAAGATTAGTTGATAATTGAGTGGGTGACACTGACTTGATAAGGGGACATTTATACTTCCCTGGAGTGATTGAATGGTCAGTGATAGCCATGCCTGCCCCATGCTGGCTGCAAGAACAAGGTGAGTATCTGGAGAATAAGAGTGGCCGAGGTATCCTCTGATGACAGAGGTAACTGGGGATGTTCTTTGGCATGGAATAGGAGTTCAGCCCCTGGGCTTGATTCCTGACATTCCTCAAAATGTTGGTCCAGAGGGTCTGATAAAAAACCCAGTGATGGGCAAGATACCCACCCCAAAACTCTCTCTTGCAAGCTGGAATTGAATCAGTGACTGAGGATTATTCTGAAAGCACCATAGCTCTCCTTCGTTAGCAAGGTCAAAGCCTTTGAAGAGGTACCAGAAGTTTAATTTGTTCTGTGGCCAAATGACTCACTGTTTTCCATTTCCTTTTCTGCTTTCTCTCAGCCAGAATTGAAAAGACTGACTCCTGGAAAGCGAAACAACTGCAGTATGGTGGGAGATGGGGACTCAGCACCGCACATGCGGATACAGGCTGATGTGCTTGAGGTGGTTCTTGAAGTAACAATCTAAAAGAATATTAATCTAATATACTGCTGCTTGGTACAGTGAACACAATGTCACAATGGATGGCATCTCTGATCATAGCTTAAATTGTTTTCGTTCAGTTCCTGGCTGGTCTGAAGGCACTTCTGCCAGCTGCTGTCATTGTGTTCTTCCATGCTCACATGAAACACATGTGAGGGAGTGAGGGAAAGAATTTGGTTGGTAAATGTCCAAAAGAGGAACTTGCTCTTCTGAGGTGATTTTCAAAGAAAAAAGGCATCAGCATTCAGAAATGAATACTCACGCTGGTTTTGCTGTACATCTAAAGAGCATTTGCAGGGCAAAGGAAGACATGAAAGGAAAACAGAGAGAAAACTGAAATACAGCAGAAAAAAAAAGACTAACGGACAGAGGTACCACCTCTGTCACAGTCCATGTGCTAAGCAGGTGCTCCACTAAGTCTGGTGATGCCTTGCTGTCTGAAAACCTTCCTGTTCCCACACCACATATTTCTGTTTAACTGTAATATCATAAACCTCTATCCTTTATCTTCCAGCACTCAAGCTTTACTCTGTCCTGGAGGATTGACCCTCAGGACAAGGAGGGATGAAAACATGTAAACAAGTCAATGGACCCGGTACAGAGTCTAAGCAGGTCTTTGACATGATGTGAAGTCATATGCTGAGAATAACCTTAAAAACAGCCTTTCCTTTGAATTACAGACCTGAGGAGTATCCTGGAGAAAAAACACTCGTACTCCTCTGCTCTGCCAGATGAACTTGGAGGCAACAGACCGAAATAGCCTGTGAGAGGCTGATGTTGAGTGGACCAGGGCTGGGGAGAAATGTGACTCTGGCCAGGGCTGTATCTCTGTGAAGTGATGAGCTGACGCCAGCTGGGAAGCTGGAGCTGGATCTGTGCTGCAAAACACAAATCACTTCTCCATTGACCATTGCTGTCATTTCCTAACAACAGTTATGGGCTGTTCTGGACAAATTAGAAATGAAATCTGTCCTCTGGTCAAAATTCCTACCACTGAAACTCTGCAATTATTTTTCCTTACACTGTTGCAGGCTTGGGAAGTCCCCAGCTACTGTTGTGTCTGGGCTACCTGACAGCCCCACTGTCACTGAGATAGCTCATCCTTCATTAATCCAGTGCTCAATCCCTATGTTATTCCATGGAATGCAAGAACAACCCGGAGAGGAGCCAGTCATGCCTCCCCCTCTGTAATAGGGGAGATATTTGGTGATGATCTACAGACACCTATGGGATGCAGTGCTGTTATAGTCAAGGAGAGGGGAAAGGGCTGTAAAAATGCTAAAAGACTGAAGTATTTGGTCACAGCATCTCCAAGAGGAAGCAGGACTGCATTCTCCCATTTCCTAAGTGGTTTCATTTTATTTATAGCCTTTTCATTCGTGTCTCTGGGCATGTTTCTGCAGCACATATTTCAGTGTGTGGAAAGCCAAATCTGTTATCTGTGAAACTTGTCCATAGCCCTGGAGAGGGCCTATTTTTAGATGGATGGTCATGTAGGGCACTTTCTGCCCCGCACAGTACTTTGGACATGATTTTATACCTTGCATGTGAAGTTTAGACCTCTTTGCAGCCGTAATGTGTTGAGGGTCTGAGGTACACAAAAGGGGATGAGAACTGGGGACTTTTGGGCCTGCAAAGTGATGTATGAGTGAGGGAGCAGCTGAACAGTAATGTTATATTTGTTACTCCACTGCATAGGCTGCTGTCTTTTCAGACTCAATCATTTTGAGAGCTTTGAGAATACAAAAAATTACAGAGAAGATGATTTCCTGTGTGCAAAGGGACATTTTGGAAGATGTCATTACCTCCTGTGGTAGTCCCTGTTTCACTGGAGGTGTGCAACCATCACCCAATTGTTTCTAGAAAATCATATTGCACATGGGCACATTGCCTATCGTCATGTGAAAAATGAATGCATAAGTTGCATGCTAAGATGTATGGTGAGATATCAGAAGGTAATTGATTTTGAAATCTCTTGTCTCTGTTGCAGAGGCTTTCTTCTGAGGCATCAGGTCAGCTACATCCAAGGGTATGTTTGGTATTTATTATGGGATGTTCAGTGATAGCAATAAAATCATGAAATACAAGATACCATTTGCAGTTGGCTCTTCTATGGGTAGGAGGTGGGGTGGATGGAGGGGAGATAGGATGTTCCTCTGCTCCCCTTAGAATATCTGGTTAAAAATGCAAATATCTGCAGTCAAAACAACAAGCAGAGTTAGTATAACTGGGCAGGAAGGGGCACTGCATTGTCATTTTAATCTAAATCTTATGTTCAGGTGGCAGAGATGGAAGCAGCCACTTCATCATTTTTTGTTAGGACATTGCATTGTGGGGGCAACAAGGACTTCTAAAGTGGCTGTTTTGTGGGGGAGACAGGTAGGTGGGTCTGGGATTCTCCCCATGCAGCAATTGGTGGGGCCAGAGATGCAGTCTTGTCCTTGCCTGGGCAAGGAATCTGATGCTTGCAGAACGAGCCTTGTCCTTGATGAGCTTTATGGAAAGATAAGCCATGCAGGGTTTGGCTTCTGGTGAAAATACACTTTTTCCTTTGTTTTCCGGGCGCATAAGAGACAGAGGGCAGATTTCCTATGACTGACAGATGAGAACTTCATGACGCTGGTACAGGATAAGAGGTCACAAAGGGAAATTCTATGAATGTAAAACCCAGGGATGTCATTGCGGCACTGAAACTTGAATCTGGACATCGCTCAACCTCTCCTTCCTCCTTCAAATTCCTCTCCTAACCCCTCTACTTTGCAGTCAGCCTTCCAGGCTCTCCTGGCCTTCGGTTCACAGCCCACAAGCTGTGATACACTACAAAAATAGAGGAGTTGGAAGCAATGCCTAGAAAAGCAATCATAACTCTAGGAGCTAGTTTCTGGTTGTGTCAGCAAGGCCAGGAGACACTCCCAGGCACGCTATGCTGCAAAAAGATATGACCGAAAAAATATCCTTGCAACCTTCTTGGTGATGGCTGGCAGACATCCAGAGTCTTTGTGCATGAGTGGAGCTAAGACAAATCCTCTAGTCCCATTTTGTTCCACTGAGAGATGGCTTGGCTTGGTGCAGAGAGCCATGAGGGCTGGTGGGTGCAGAGGCCAGGCTCACAGATGCATCAGAGGTTACCTTCAACCAGTTAACATTAGACGTTAGTGAGTTATCACAGGTTAGCATAATTTTCTCAGAATTACATCCCAGGCACACAGTGCACCTTCAGAAGTGCCTTTGTTCACTGACGCACGTGCCCATGGGTTTTCCTGCATTGCTGTACACCACTGTATGCAACTTTCTCTACGCAGCGGCATATCTAGCCCTCAGCTTTTCTTTGCAGAGTTTTGCTGTTTCAGCCTATGCTGCAGGCTGGAAGCATGTGCCTCACCATGCAGAGAAAGCTTTCCTCACCCAACACAAAGCTCCTTATTTACGTGTGTTTTGATGTGCAAGGGGCAGCTGATGCAGGGACAGCAGGATCAGCATGAGGCCTTCAGATTCCTCCAGACACCAGTCACCTCTGACCTGACCACGGAGTGGAGGGGGGAGAACTATCCTCTTGTTGCTGCCAAGAATGACCCTGCCACTCCTGCCAAAAGCCCCAGCTGTCTGCTGCTCAGCTGCTGGAACAGGTTTCCCCTTGCAGCTCCTGAGATCTTGCCTGCACTGGGGAGCTGGAGCAAAGGTGTGACTTCAGACCAGGGTAACTAAACTTACAAATTTCTCATCAAAGCAGGACTTCAGAAAAAGCGAGTTGTTTTTATGGGGCTGCTGACAAATTGATAGGTGTAGGTGAAATTCTGACTTGATGGGCTGCAAGTGGGTACAGAATTTAACCCAAATGCTTAAAGCGTGCAAGGCACTAAAGATAAAAGCTAGTTGGTAATACACTGATTTTAATGTGATCTGTTGTCACTGCATGCAGAGATTGCTCATTTTTTCACGTGGAAATCAGTGAAAACCTTCACTTTTGTATCTCCCTGACCTGCACAGTGTGCAGACTGGTGTTGCATACAGATAGAGGGAAATGAGGTCTGCCCAGGACACACAGGAGATTCACTCAGCTGCTGTATAAGGCATGTCATAGCAGAGCACTGCTGGGTTAAAAGTTAACATAAATACAAGAGCTTTCAGCAAGACCCTTAGTGGAGAAATTATTGATTAAGATAGCAGACGATATACTGATTGCATGTACGGTAGTACAGTGGCAAAGTGATTTTATACAGTACATGCAGGGACTCTGGATTAAATTGAGGATGAGATATTTATTACTCGTACAGTTGTGCGATAAATTATTGGCAAGTGGAAGCACAGATGGCTTTCCCTTAAGATCAGGCATCACATGCCACAGATTATCTGGGAAATTGTCATTTTAAAAATAACTCTAGAACAAATGCCAAGCTGAGAGGGATAGTGGTGTCTAATAAACAGACACAAACAACAGTGCCCAAAACCAAAATGCATTTGAATTAAACTAGGCAGAGAGTGTGCGTGTGTGTACAATTAGTACCTATTCTCTAGCAGTACAAATTAAAGCTGTAATTCTTTTCTCTCTTTCTCATTAGAAAATTCAGATAGTCTTTTGGGGGCATATTTAAGCTACTAGATTGAACAGTCATGTTGAATTCTTGGTTCCTAAAAAAATCATACTGGAAGAAAGTTAAGTGCAGTTATTGGTAGGCAATGCTTTCAGCTGGTTTGTAAGGCAGTGACATGCTTACACCCTGAAGGATCTGAGCCCAAGAGCAGCCATCTCTCCTGTTGTATTCTCCAGGAACTTCATGTGCTCCATGCCTTGGGAGAGCCAATTGCCGGAGCCTGCTGAAACACAGGAGCAGCACAGCGGATTGCACACTGCAGCCTCAGCTCTGTGCTCAGAACGATGACTGCATAACACAGGAGTAGTGGCTGTCAGTCTGGGCAGCAAACATGCTTTGGCCCTGTGAAGATAAGGGCTGCTCAGATGGCGCACGCTTATCACTCGGCTGCTCCCAGGGGTGAAGGCCGCCATGTGTGAGTGAGGAGAGCCAGGGTTCTGCCACTGCCCCCCCCCCCCAGCTCCTGGAGCTGTCACCTGTCCCAGCCTATCCTCCTCTCACAGCTTATATGGGCACGGCAGAATGGCATCTCGTGACGCTGTGCTGCTAAAAACAGCCCCGGCTCCCTCCGGCCCCACGTTCAAACAATGTCCTCCAGTGAGCGAAGCCCAGAGAGCCTCTGATCGCACCGGAGCCTTGGATTTATTTCAAGGAAAATTCACGCGGAAACCAAGCAGTGACGCCGTGATCCTGAGCATATGCCCCTGGAAAAGCTAGGGATGAGCACCTCTCTGGGCTACAAGTCCTTCTCCAAAGAGCAACAGACCATGGATAACCTGGAGAAGCAGCTGATCTGCCCCATCTGTTTGGAGATGTTCACCAAGCCGGTGGTCATCCTGCCCTGCCAGCATAACCTGTGCAGGAAATGTGCCAGTGATATTTTCCAGGTAGGTCCATTCCCATGGAAAGCCCTGAAAATTCGGGCAGCACTCAGTTGAATGAATGGAAAAGCTGAGTATCGCCCGGTTCAGCTGATTGCTTTTTGTAGATGTTGAAGCTGGGGGGCTGCCCTGGTGCTTTGGAAGGAGCTGCATTATCTCTACCACAGATCATTGCAGCATTGTGAGCCTCATCCAAATGGCTTCAGTTTCTCCCAGTAGACCTTTAGATATTTGCTTTGAATGGCTTGACTCAGTTCTTTGGGTTGGTAGGGCAGAAGAGGGGAGAGAGATGTGCCCCAATTTCATCAGATTTTGTTCTGTCATGTGCCAAAATTGCCTTGTTGTCAAAATACATTTTGATAAAGCTGCATGTGGCCTTACTCACCTCTTCTTGTGCTGCTTGGCAAGAACAGGCCTCGAACCCCTACCTGCCCACCAGGGGAGGCACAACCGTGGCTTCGGGAGGCCGGTTTCGCTGTCCTTCCTGCAGGCATGAAGTGGTCCTCGACCGGCACGGCGTGTACGGGCTGCAGAGGAACCTGCTGGTGGAGAACATCATTGATATATATAAGCAGGAGTCCACAAGGTAACAAGTGAACTTGTACTCTTAATGGGAGATCTGCCACAAAAGCAGACACCACTGGGGTTTCTGTGGTGTCCTTCTGGTCTTTCTGTTTGTCAGACAGGAGGTTTATTTGTTAATTTCTCTCTTAGAAATACAGAAAGGGTTTGTGTTGCTGTGGTATGCCTGCCTCCTTGCTGTACAGTGAAGGTTTTTTGTTCTGAAAGCAGTATCCAGATAGATATCCAGATAGATGCTGGATTTCCCTGCTTCTACTTACAGAAGACAATTCTGTCACTTTCATTTTCTTGAGCAATTCTTACCCGTAAAGTCAGCAAGGGTTTTCTCATGAATGAGGGACAAGTAGCTAGATTCATGTTGTTTATTTTATAAGCTATTCAGACAAACATATTTCTCCTCAACCTGTGTGTTCACATGCTAAAGGAATTGGATTTCAAATCTTATTAGAAAATCCTAAGGAATAATCAAGGAGATAGCTGAATTGCACTCAAAAAATACCTGGATCATAACATTACATTAAAACACAATAAAAAAATCTCAATTTCTGCCAGCTTGGGACAGGAACACATGAAATCGAGTTTTATTTAGGATTCCACTGTAGCGAAGGAACAGCTAGAAATAATATGTATCAGAGCCATATGGTTATGTGTTGGAATCCCAGGGCAGAGGAACAGGTTAATTCTAAAAATTAAGATTTCTCCTAATGTTAAGTGCCTCTAATGGATGTGTTAGGAATCCAGCAATAGAACAACATCTCATCTGTCTTTCCCTATGCTGGGTTGGGCAGAGGCTACCACATTGGGGAACATAATAAGAGAAGGCGAAGGCTGGTCCCAGGCCACTAAGCAAGCAGCTCTCACCCAAAGATGCAGCCTGTTGTCACCAGTACGCACCTATAGGGCCAGGTTTGTAAGGCAGGGTATTTGTATACCTGGAGAAAGGTGTAATCCTGGCCTTCTCCCACAAGCAGCTGGGCTTTGCAGGGATATCAGAGGTGATATCACTGGAGCAGGTGGACTCAAGCGTGGATCCAGCTCCTTGGGTGGCTTAGGGCACTTCTACCTTCCTCCAGCACAGAGGTTGTTTTGGAGCACAGCAGTGGCTTTAGCTATTCCTGGTTGTTTGAGTACTCACAGAACAGTTGTAGCACATGGATTTTGAGCTCCAAAACACTGGAGAGCATGAAGTTGGCTTAATATTCTCCTTTCTGCTGCCCTTAGCACTCCGTGGCCAGGGAAGGTCATCTGTCCTTGTATATGACATTGATATCCAAGTATTATTTGAGTCAGGGAAATATCTGAGGAAATGAATCAACAGATTTGGATTTTGCACTCAACCAAATAAGCGGGACATTAATGGCCTTATGTCTTATATTTCTTTTTCCAAATCAAGGGTTGTATTAAAGTTAAAAAAAATATGAAAACTTCAGCTCAGTGTTCCTATGTATTTCATGGGCAAACAGAACCAATCTCGGTTAAATGGAAATGAATTAGTAGATTTTTGAAAATCTTCTAAAATGAAATTGTAGAATCACCACTAAGATCACCTGGTTCAACCATCAACCCATAATCACCATGACCACTAAACCATGTCACTAAATGCCACATCTACACATTTCTTGAACATCTCCAGGGCAGTGACTCCACCCTCCACCTCTCCAGGCATCCTGTTCCAGTGCCTCACCACATTCTGAGAGGAATTTTGTCCTAATACCCAACCTGAACCTACCCTGGCGTAACTGAAGGCCATTACCTCTTGCCCTATTGCTTTTACATGGAAAAAGAAGCTAACCCCTACCTTGCCACAACCTCCTTTCAAGCAATTGAAGAGAACAAAAATACAACATCATGAATAAAGGGGGAGAATAGGAAAAAATATAATCACGAATCATGTATTTGCATAGATACCTGTCTAGAACCCCTGTTTGCTTAATCTTTTCAGGTGTTTGTTTAACCTTCATGAATGTCCTCAGAATTGAAATAATTATCAGGGTTACATAGCAGCAATAATGCATAACAGCATTATCTAAACTATTTGGCACTTTGTAGGCTTCAGCTGCTTATCTCCCTCTGCTTAAAATTCCTCAGACTCCCATTGGTTTTGTGAGCAAGATCTGCCACTGCTTTACCCTTTGTGTCCCTCTGAAACAAAAAAAAAAGTTAAACGAAATCAGGTCTTCTCCTCTTCCTTTTGTATCAGTTTCTTTCAGTCTGAGGGCTGGTTCTGGCAGAGGTACATAGGAAGGAAGAGGTGTCACCTTTGTTTCTTTCCAGGACAGCCCTTCAGACTGGCAGCTCCTGTGACTCCTGAAGGACCCTCTTCCCCAAGATATTCCTGCTGGTACAATTCACCATAACAACTGCACATGCCAGAACAATGCCCGTTCCCAGCTGCTTTTGCATGAGCTGAGGAGAGGGGTTGAAATCCAAATAAGGAGCAAACTTTGTCTCCTGCTTAGGCAAAAATAATTTATCTCAAAAATATATATATATATTGTCCTAATTTTAGTTTCTGTATGAATGAAGGCATTTTTCTTTCAAAAATAAAAGCTTAGGGAGGAGTCATGTTATCATATGGGGAGGCTCTACCAAAGCTCTCACAGGCAGCCCCTCTTATTACAAAAAATTACATCACTTTTTTGTCTCTTATCATACTGCACATCAGACTCCAGCTGACAGCATAATCTGTTGCCCAATTTAGTATCTATTAGCAAGACAAGGGAAAAAATATTCAAGCAGGATGTGACTCTTGCAAAGCTTTAAAGGAGAGTAAAGTGCTGAACCAAACAGAAATAAAGTTAACTAAAATATTACTCCAGTGTTCGAAAGTCTTTAGGGCACTGATCACCTGAACTTTCTGAGGAGCTTCAAGGGGCCTGCTGCTGCCAGGAAAGGGTAGCCACAGGAGGCTGCAGCTCCTCACAGTCTCTGCCAGCCTCTAATGAGCTCAGCCAGCTATTCCTGAACAAAGGGTGCTTTGGTCTCTATGTCCGATGGATACAGCCCCAGCGTTTGTAGAGTGCTTCTTCCTTGCACCTACAAGGGACAGTACTAAGGTGAAGGGTGGCCCTGCTGGGCGTAGGTGGAGCAGCAGATGCAGCACAGCAGACGCCAGGAGCCATGCAGAGAGCAGTGTGTGGGCTCTGTAGCACTGGGGATCCGCAGCAGGGCAGCGTGCCCAGCACCGCAGAGGCTTCATCTCAAGCTCCCAAGGGAGGCTGTGGCTCTCCAGAATGGGCTGTGGGAATACACGGGCTCTCAGATAGGCTGGACCTGGGAGACAGACAGGGAGGGTCACTAGGGAGGGTCAGTCACAGCACAAGGATGCTACAGGGGGAGTGCCACAGAATGCACAACAAAAGAGATTAGTGTAGAGATCGCCTGGATCTCTAGTCCAAGCCCCCAGTGGAAGGAAAGCTCCTCCTCAACTTCACCAGTGGTTTGCTTGGGTAGGAATTCACAGTCGTGGTGTGGGTGCGTGTCACTCCAATCTTCAAGAAGCGTGGGGAGGAGAATCCAGGGAACTACAGTGTGATCAGCTTTACACCAGTGTCTGGAAAGATGTTGGAGCTCTCTCTCCTGGAATGCATTTTCAGAATCTAAAACATAAGAAAGTGATCAGAAGTAGTCAGTGTGGATTTGCGAAGTGCAGTTCATGCCTGACCAACCCAATAACCCAATAATATTTGCAAAGAGATGACAAACTCAGTGAACAAGTGAACAGTGGATGTGGTTTATTTAGATTTTCAACACTGTCTCTCATAATGTCCTCATTGACAAATTGATGAAATAATGTCTAGAGTGGACAGCTGACAGTGAGGTGAACTGAAAACTGGCTGAACTGCCAAACCAGCAGGTTATGAGGAGCAGCATAAAGTCACGTGGAGACCAGACATTCATGGTATAGCTAGAGGTTGACACTGGGGCCAGCGCAGTTTAATACTGTCATTAATGACCTGTACAATTGGGCAGGAGCTTACCACTAGCAGATCTCTAGATGATACAGAACTGTGAGGAGTGGCTGGTACACTAAGTGGCTGCTTTTCCTATCAGAAGGATAAATGGTTAGAGATGTGCAACAGCAGGAGTTTCATTTAGTTCAACAAAGGGAAGTGCCCAGGATGCTGGAGGATGTAAGCAATGGGAGTGGAAGTGTTTGAAATCTGTGCCATTTAGGCCTGACTTGGTGAATAGGTTAATACACACAATAGCATGTTTTATACAAGATAGGCAATTTTGCTGTTAAGCTCAGCTGAATTTACTTTTAAGTGAGAAAGGAATGCGAGTATGAGGTCATAAATGCCACTGTAGATGTAAATCTGCATAAATCCACTTCTACATATCAATTTATTAATATTAGTTTTGCTAAGGTCTTATTATATCTTTAATTAGAATACACTCCTTTATGACCCCAGTAGCTTTGAAATTCTTCACCAAATTATAGAATCCCAGAATGGTTTTTGAGGGCACCTCTGGGTCCATCTGGCCTAACCGCTGCTAAAGCAGGGACACCCAGAGCAGGTTACCCAGGCCCCCGTCCAGGGCACCACTGCACAGATTCTGTCTCCATCCTCTTTGCATCCTCCCTTCAGGTATCTGTAGATATTGATCAGATCCCTCTAAGCCTCCTCATCTCCAGCCTGAGCAGTCCCAGCTGTCTCGGCCTCTCCTTACAAGAGAGGTGCTCCAGTCCCTTCCTCATCTTCATGGCCATTTGTTGGACTCTCTCTTGTAGTGTGGAGCCCGGACCTGGACACTGCTCCAAGTGTGGCCTCTCCAGTGCTGAGAACCCTCCTCTCCATAAAGAATGCACAACACCTGCACATTAAGGTTCAAATCCAGTTTTAATGGGAAAGAATAAGTCTGTGTTATTCAAATGCAGGCTTAACATCTCAAAGAGCAGAGCCAGAAAACAACACAAAGCTATTAGGCTGTTACAGCTACCTGCATATTGTGGTCACAGCCACATCCATGAAGAATCTATTCTTCAAGAAAAGCTGTGTGTCTTTTTCCTACTGTCTACTTTTTAATCTTCCATTTCAGAAGCAGCCACTCTTTTACACTTAGGAGCTGCATTTCAGCTGCTGCTACACTGACATACACGTAGCAGATTTCCTCTGAAAACATCCCTCCTTTTGCAAAGCCTCAGAAGCAGGTTGTAAATGTGTTTACCTCTAAGCTTCTGTCACTGCCTTCAGGGCCTGGCGAGTTCAGAGAGTTCTGCCAGGTTTCTTGCAGCTCCTCGCGGCACCTTTGAAGGCTGGCTACTTCTGGCCAGACTTGCTTGACACCGTTGCCCTGTGTGTGTCTGTCTTTCATGCAAGTGGCAGGACTCCAGTGTCAAATAACATTCTAGTCGTTTCTGGCCTTATAAACATTTTCAGGAAGAACAGATATTTCAGGCTTATTTAATCGCGCTGATATTCATTGTCTTTTATTACTCTAACATGTGGGCCCTCGCACTGGTGCACAGCAACATGGGTATTTTAGGGGGTTTTTGTAGTCATTTGCAAGCAACCTAAAGCATACTTTACAGCAGAGGCACACCTTTTTTGACTAGTGTTGAAATGGTGCTTGATTTGACACACTGAGGGCATTATGTAAACATGCTGAAAATCTGTCCCAAATAATACAAGCTTCCTTTGGAAAAGTCCTTCTTGTTTTAATTTTGTAAATGGTATTATACTGAAGATCACAGGTTTTTCCTATAAATCCCTTTAATCCCAGTACCCTCTTGAAATTAAAAAAACAAAGGCATGAGACACTTTCTTTATTGATTGATCTTTTTTTACACTCATTTAATTGATCACATTCCATTCATTTTATTTCTGAAGATCAGAAGAGAAAACCTGTACTTTGTTATTAAAAAATAAGTTCCATGTCTGCTCTACCAAGCTGTATGAAAATCTCTACTATAATATAATCTAAAATAATGATCTTTACTTTTTTTTTAAAACTTCTAGTAGAATGAATGACAGGTTGCCTCCTTGAAAAAATGATCTAAAAAACACAGGAAAAAGCTTCCATTTAGAATGCCATTAAATTCTGTAGTTTCTAGAAGTATTTCTGACCAAGGATGATGACATATTTCTATGTTGTCATTGCTCCACTTGCTACAGGTGAGTCATAGTTCTCCATTCAGGCATTAGGTTATAATGAATAATACTGAAAAGATTTCACACTGCCACAGTAGAAGCTGCAACCTTTGGAGGTTTGAACCCCCAGGCACACTCCCTCCATCACCCTGCTACTCCCATCCAGTACCACACTGCCACACGCTTACGTGCACAGGCTTAGGAAAGCATCAGCCTGCCCATACAGACTGAGACAGAGCTTTCTCTTACACTGGGCATGTCAGTTAAGTAGCTTATTAAAGGAAGTTACAACTAAGATGGTTCCTGTAATAGCAGGGATTGACAAGTGTGTACATGGCTGCATCATTTTGGTGAAGAGAAGATCAGAACTGAAACAGTGAGTCTAGTGATGGCTCTTGGCTTAGCATAGGTGGGGGTCACACACTCCTTGTGTAACCCATAACCATGGTGGCTGATACAATCAAAATAGCTACTGCTAAAAAGCTCAACAGTGTACAGGATATAGAATCATAGAATCTTCTGAGCTGTAAAAGACCTTGGGGATCACCAAGTCCAAACAGCTAGACACATGCTGCACAGCTAAAATTAGTTTGTGTGAGACCTTATTTTGATTGCTGGCATGGTGTAAAGGCTGCAGGGACTCCGTCCCATTTGATATTGGCAGACCTGACGTGGACTTCAGAAGGATTGTTAGCAGAAATCACAGATGGTACACAAAGGCCCATTGACACCTACTTCAACTTAGCCCCCTACATAGCAGCGTTGCTGTTTCAAGGCCAAGTACTCAATATTTTTTCATGATGAATCCTAAAGAAATTATGTATGTTTCCTATTTCAGGCAAATGATGGGCAGCATACTGACTAAAGTACATAGGTAGTCTAAGACCAATCTCAGTGAGGTTATTTACTTTTTAAATATGAGTGAGAACTCAGTCACACTCCCAGTTCAAATCGCAATATGAAGTCACATTACTATATTCTTCTCACAACCTATCATGTCAGGATCTTTAATGGTACCTCTGTCTATTTAGTCATCCTTTGTGACAGGTTTAAATATATCACAAGTATTCAGCTCAGCCTCAGACACTGCTATGTGATTGTACCCTCTGTCGTGTTTATACCCTCAGTGTTATCATCAGAAACTTCTGAGACCAAGTTTGTTTTAAACTTATTCTCTTTTGCAGGCCTGAAAGAAAGTGTGACCTGCCGATGTGCGAAGAGCATGAAGACGAGAGAATCAATATCTATTGTTTGAACTGTGAAATACCCACCTGCTCCTTGTGCAAAGTCTTTGGTGCCCACAAAGACTGCCAGGTTGCTCCTCTCTCAAACGTTTACCAGCAACAGAAGGTAAATATATTTTTGTGTCTTACTATCCCCAGCAACTGAAGGGATCATCAACAGGAAGGTATTCCCATGAGCTTCCTGTGAGTTTCTGAAGTGGCCTAAGGGTGCCTTTTTCATTCCTTTTTGTGAGTAAAGGGTTCACACAAATCTGTTGAAACTATTTAAGAGTACAGAGAAATAAATCTATGAGAAATCACACAGAAAGATAATACGACGTCTCAATTTTTCTTAGTACAGTGACTACACATTTTACACCAAGATTTAGCACGAAGCTGAGGATCTCCCTTTGGGGGTTCCTAATCTCTTTTTTTTTTCACTGCTTTTATATCATTATAAGAATAAGTATGATTGCCAGCACATGATGGAAAGAGAACAGACCATTACAAATCAAACTGTTATCATACACTTTCCCATCTGTTATAAAAAAGAAAAAAAAAAGTGAAAAACCTCTGTCTTCAACTGAATGCAGGAATATTCAATAGCTGGTAGCACAGGAAGTACCGAACATCCTCTGTCCTTGCTGTCACCAGTAAAAGACTTGTTTATTTTTAATACAGTATTAATTTAAAACCTGACTCACTGGGTTATCCTCATGAGATAAACAGCTCATTTTTCTGGAGGGCCCTGGTGGGCCAAGCAATCATACAGGCCAAGTTTGGAGTCCCAGCCTCCAACTTTGTCACATGTGTGTGAAAACTACAAATGAGAAGTCACTTTAGAAAAGTAGTTATAAGCATTCTTTTTGATCAAAAAAGGAGACAGAAGGGAAGAAGTTTATTGGATAGAATCCATGCCCTCAATCACTCTCTTTCCATATAAAATTGTAAGCAGTGGTTTCTTTCCCACTGTGCCTGTGGAATGGGGCTCTCATGCTCAAGGCTGAATGTGTAATCCAGAGGCTGAGGGGTGTATACTTCAGAGGACCCTTTACAAAGCTGTAGAGACCACAGACATTGTTGTCTTTATGGCTAGATTACTACATCAGTATGCCAAGGGCTCCTTATCCTCCTCTGAACTCTCAGTAAGTTCTCTAGAGAGTAGCTTCCTCCTCTAAAGACATCTCAGAGTCATCATCACCCCATCTCCACACTTGGGTAATTCCCTCCTGTCACTTGAAGCAGGGACTTTCCTTCTTCCTTCATGCAGAGGTGTCTGCCTCACCATTTCCAGCTCCTTCCTCCCTCCACGTTTTTCCTTTCCATCACACAGCAGGGCCCTCCACCTTCCCACTGGTCTGGTCTCTGTGAGAGGGTTCCACTGTATGCCTTGTGCCAGTGACTCTGTCTTCCTTTTCTCCCTTAATTTCTGAGCACAGCTGTCAGCTCCACTACCCTCATGGCAGAGCCTCCATGGTACCCGTGGTCCCTACAGGTCCATGGACTGCCTTTTCTCCAGGCCTGAGACCTACAGTCCTTAGGGAAATACCACAGTGGTGTGGCTGGACCCAGAAAATTGAATAAAACAGTCTCTCAAAAGAGAAATTCTTCTCTGTCAACAAGCCCAAATGGAATGTTTGAGAGTTCTTGAAGCATAGTACTTCAGATAAAAGCATCTAGAAGAACCTCCTAGAAGAAAGTGCTTCCTCCTCTCCAAATCACAGCTTATTCTCCAGTTTCAAAATGCCAGTATTTTGATTGTTGTAAGCCAGGAAACAAACGTCAAAACACTTGTTTTCCATGGTTCTGGTGAAAAGTGCAGCTAACACTTTAGTATGGCTCATTCATTCCCTGCTCCCCAGTTTTACATGGGCCACCCCCAAAATGAGATGGTGGATGGCAGGCTTGCAAAGCCCCCAGAGTGACTAACATCCTCTCGCCTGCTCTCTCCTCATTACCCAGTCTGAGCTGAGTGATGGCATCGCAGTCCTAGTGGGCAGCAATGACAGAGTGCAAGGGATAGTCACGCAGCTGGAGGAGACCTGCAAGACAGTTGAGGTAAGTATCATTCCTTCTCATGCAGTTATGTTAGTGTGGATTTGCAGCTTTTAAACTGGTGGTAATGATCACTCTACTAGACCTCACTTTACCCAGATGGGTTCCCATATCATTGCGAAAAACCTGTGGCTTTGTGTAGTACCAGTTGTAGTGCCTCATCTAAAGGATGTGCCTTGCTCAGCACCCTGCCCCCGGCACTGACCCTGTGGCTGAAGACAAAGAGTAAAAGTAATCCACATCAGTGTGTCTTGCTCAGCATTCTTAGTTGCATGGATTACAACCCAAGTTAAAAAAGGATCCAAAAAACACCGTGAACTCTCAGTTCAGATGCTAAAGCCGTAGAAGACCAGTATTAGCCTGAGACTTCACTGATTCTGAGAAGAACTTTATTCTCAATACATGGGTAACCACAGCATAGCTCCCAGCTGTGGTTAGGGAACTCTCTATTTGGCTATTTTATTTCTAGCGTAGTAGTTTTTTAATATATGTGTGCAGTCCTTTAAGGAATCTCATGTTGCTCATGGGTGGGATGAGCTTGGGCTCTTATTGCGAATTTGTATTTTCTGGTAAAGGTCTTCCTCCAGCAGAGCTGGAATTAGTTTTGTGTCATTCAGTAACAGAAGTGGTCTTAATTTCTTCCAAGAGGTCTATACCAATGAAGCAAATGTAAATTTCAGTTCTGACCAATTTGAGCATCACAGAGTAATAGGCTGAAAGCAGCTTATATGAATTGATTCAATGATCAGAGTTTGTGAAGCATCTGGTGAAAGAGTCGTATCCCTCTCAGTCCAATTAGAATTCTATTGACACACCAGAGCTGGAACAGAACTGGAAACTACAGTGAAATAGAAGTTAATCCAAGATGTATAGATTCTACATGATAAGAAAAATTGATTCTATAATCTACGTACACAATTGCCGTAGGCTCCTGTTTCCTCAGAGCACGAAAAGAAGAGAAAGTGTCCAAGCTTAGTTCAAAGAACATAAAACCATTAGCCCAAATAAATGAGAGAGTGTTAGCAGCAGAGTCAGAACTTTGTAGTCAGGAAGCTTTCACACTGTAAGGATGAAATTGGCTGCTATCAGGACTTTGCAGACAGAAACAAGCCTTTCAAGTGGGTTAACTGCAGAAATTTGAATGATTCAAAAGCAAGAGCTTATACTCGTTTCAGTTGAACTAGCTGATACAGAAACAAAACTTCAATCATCATCTGAAGTATAGAGAAAACACTGTGCTAAAAATATTTTTAAAAATACAACAGTTTTGAAATTAGATTCTTCAGAATTATCCACTCAGCTTAAAGCCTAACCTTTAAACTCGAAGCCCAAAGAAAGTGCAGCCATTTTACCTTCAGATTTTCTAAGAGGCTTTTCACCTTTAAAGTCAGAGATGGAAGAAAATAGATCTTAGAGCTTACCTTGGCACTTCCATGTTATATTTCAAGCAAATCACATTTCCTACCACGCAACAGCTTTGTCTGAATTGACATCAGTTTGTCCTTGAAGTTGAAAAGCTACAGCTGGAGCTGAGAAATGCGCACACATTGAAGTAGCACTCATAATCTAGGATTGTCTCTTCCTTTACTTAAAGCTTTGCAGAGAACAATGTCTGCTCCAGCAGAAAATACATGATCATTTTTCTTTCAGATGGAGAAAGCAATAGCCTACTGTTCTATGCTTAGCTATCACTCCTATCCAAATCTAAAAAAAAAATAAAAAGCAAAACAGTTTTTTAAAAAAATTATCTGGTTAATAATTGTGTAGCTTTTAATTGATGGAAAAATAGACCAAGTTCACATATTATACCAAAGGACAAAAAAAAAAAAAGAAAAAGAAAAATAGTGAAAATTGACAACAAATAATTAAGTAGCGTTTAGCTGTGTAAAAAAATAAGAGTCAGATAATAAAGGAAAAATGACATTGTTTCTTTTCAATGTTAATAGCAGTGACAAGTCAATACAGATAGTTCAGAACAAGCAGTATTCTGCTCGTGCTCCCAGAACTCTGCACTGTTCGTGCTCAGTGACAAGGATTCCTTCCTTTCTCCTGTAGCTGTGCTTTAAAAGCAAAAAGGCTAAGATTTTTTTAGAATGAGAAGTCATGTCTTTATTAATCTTTTTTATTACTCAGAATCTGATTAGGATAATTCCGTCAAACAGAAACTTAATATGGAAACATTTTATACAGAAAAGGAAAACAGAAATATTTCAGCATTCGCTGTTAGCTTTGCATTCTAACATACAAAGTTCACAACTCCGTAATGTCTGCTGGCAGAAAATAATACGTATTAAAGCTTAGAAATAGGGAAGGACTTCTCAGGGTACTCTCTCTCTCTTCTTCCCCGAGCACTTGTCCTGTATCAAATGTCAAAGACAGCACACACCTGTCTTTAAATTAAGGTTGTTTTACAAGTGATCTGAATGACATTTCAGAGGAGGTCATTGTAGACTGAAATGGAGTCTGGAGCAAGAGGAAATGCAGGACACAGTGGGAGAAAGAGAGGAAAGGAGTGAAAGAGGAGAGGGTTTTCTGAGGTCTGAACAATAGAACAACACCTGGCTTCCTTATCCCCACCCTACAATTCATCAGTCAGAGAAATTTCTTGGGAGTGCCAAGGACTTCCACAAGGGCAGGACTTGAACAGGACAACTGCATGAGTTTTAAGGTAGGAGTGTCTGTTTATCCAAGTCTTCCTCATTGGAATCAGAAGTGGATATTAGGGGCAATGCAACATCTGTATTTGTTCCTCACCTTGCAGCACAGACTGTGGTGTTTGGCCACCCATCCATCTTCAGAAGGCCTTCTCCCTTGAACAATACAGAGCAGATCGTTGCCAGCTCTTAGGAAAGAGTTCTGCTTGAAAGTTAAGAAAAAAGTGGGGCTCTCTGTGTCCAAATGCTGCAAATAATCAGTCTTACCAGCTCCAAAAGTACTGCGGGGATGTTAATAGCCATGCGTTGCCAGGATCTCAGTTTTATGCCTCCAGGGATGAAGATGAGGAATTGATTCAGCCTCAGTTCCTAGGAAAGAGATTAAAGCAACCACCCCCATCCACAACCAGGTATAACCACAATAAGGACATGCCCGTCTGTGTGCCCTGGGGCTCAGAGATGAATCAAGTACTTGGTAGACCTCAGACATTACAGATAACCTGTCCCTGCTTTCCTCCACATAAATCCTCCCATGCAAGTGCAGTGTGTTCTTGTTAGAGAGCGCTCAGTGAAGCAGTCATCAAACCCTTTCTAACCGAAATGCAGTGTGTTGTTTGAGTAGAAGGACAGGAAAAGTGTCTCAGAAAATGATGTGAAAATCAATGTCTGAAGATAGGGTTGGAACCCGATTCCTCCTCCTTGTCTTTGTGCTTTTGTCACACAGCGTTTTTTCACACTACCTCTCCCTCATTCAGCGCACGGTAAATGGGATATAATGGACACCTGCTGTCAAAACAGAGTCTGAAAGGGCTGATGTAAAAATCAGGCCTAAGCAAGAAAGTTCCAGGTAGAAAAAGAAAATTCTCCAGAACTGCTTTGAGATGGATGATATTTCCTTTAAAAAACATTCTGTTCGTGCAAATGAACACAGCTGCTACTATGGTGATTTTTTTTTTTTTACTTTTCCTGCAGGCTTTGAAGTATCACTACAGACATCATAAATACCTTTCACAGTTCTTTAGCGGGCTGACAAGTTATACAATAACCTGTTTGGGGGCTTTCAGTGGTTTGAAATCCAGAGTTTGAGAACAGTTTTAAAACTTTTGTTCCAATAGCTTGAACTTTGAAAATTATGAAAGTCTCCGGGGTCATTCAGAATCCTTTGCACTGCTCAAAAAGAGGAATTTCTTTGATGAAAATGCTTCCAAGTAACTGTAAAAATAGAAACTCTTTTAAGAACATAACATGTTTAACATAAACCAAATGATTCACAGGAATGCAGCAGACGACAGAAGGAGCAGCTGTGTGAAAAATTTGATTATCTCTATTCTGTACTGGAAGAAAGAAAAAATGAGATGACACAAATAATCACTAGAACCCAAGAGGAGAAATTAGAACATGTCCGCTCCCTGATGAAGAAGTATGCAGATCATTTGGAAGCTGTGTCTAAGCTGGTTGAGTCGGGAATCCAGTTCATGGAAGAACCAGAAATGGCCGTGTTTTTGCAGGTACGAAGTCTATAAGCAGAGGCAGAAGAAGAGTGATGTTTACTGAAATGCTACGTAAGCACTTCTGAATTTTGGGCACATCCAGAATTTGGTCAACTTTGAATTCTCATACAAACTCATTTTAAAACTTGCATCAGCACAGATTAGGCCTCTCACAAATAGTATCCAAATCAAGGGAGAGTATTTGCCATTTGCTCCAAGGTATGCTATCCTGTGTAAAGGCTTTTTGTTCCCAGGGGAAACAGGAATTTCAATATTTTTCTATATGTTTTTATTTTCTTACCCCTCAAATATAGATTTCTGTGACTTAGAGATTTCTCTTGCACAGTAACAGTGATGAACTTTCCAGGATTACATGTAGATACTGTTAAGTCCAGTTTTTATTCCTTTACCTCAAAACTTCTGTATTTTTATAATATGAGCTTAGAACAGATTAGGAAACCATTGGTAGCCTGTTCCCTGGATTCATTGCTGTAGAATTTCTGTCCTGCAGTGTTACAGTTCCTCTCTATTAAAGGCTGAAAAATTTTTTTCCAAAAGGAAAGCAGGAACAAAAAACTTACTTTTATCAAATAACTGCTGTTGAAGAGCACAATATTCTTTCAAGACAAATAAAGTTCTATGGCTCCAGATGTATGCCCTCAGTGATGTTGTAAAAGATGTTGTAACAAGAGGTTATAACAGAACAATTGCTTTTCACTACAAATGCACACACCAAAATAAAAAATAAAAAATAAAAAATAAAAACAAAAATATTTCTATTTCATTTTTGTAAATATTTTGTGTATTTGTTGTAAGATTTTAATTAAAGTCTTCAATGAACTGAGGAGATTACTCGAGTTTACAATTCTGATCTCATTCACAGACTTCATGACTAATTTTTGAGTCCATATTAACACATTTAGAAGCAGCTAGTGTAAAAATTAGATCTCAATGTATAATATATCTCAAGAAATTGAACTGTTTAATAAGTCAGTTGTTTCCTTTTTGTTTCCACAGAATGCAAAAACATTGCTCCAAAAGTAAGTATTCAAACTTGTGACACTTGATTTTTTATAATTACAAATTATAATCTGTAATTATAAATTACATATAATAAATATGTAATTATAAATTACAGATTGAAAATTTGTCTGCAAATCCAAATGCAAATAACCAATCCCTCTGTTTTAGAATTACTGAAGCATCTAAAGGATTTCAGATGGAAAAAATAGAAGATGGATATGAAAATATGAACCAATTCACAGTGAACCTCAGTAGAGAAGAAAAGATAATAAGAGAAATTGACTTTGACAGAGGTATGTCATTTATTTCACCTAAATAGTTGTCTTAAATTGCAGTCGTATGTAATCTACATGATGATACAGATTAAGAAAATTTGAATCAGATATTTCTTTCCATCCCAAGGTGTAATTGGACCATTTTGTATCCATTATAATAAAAAAATAGAGTATCACCATTAAAAATCACATAATCTGCTTGCACCATTAATTTTATTTTTTATGTAGCCTCAAGACTTCCCTAAGAGCGTGATCTTTACTGAATCCTCCCTCATGCAAAGGAATAAAAAAATTAAGCACTTATCTCAGTCTATAAAGTACTTTTTCCCACCCAAAGGATGCCATTATTTTATGGCTTATCTTCTATCAAAGTCATTAAAGAAATAGAATGTTTACTACTAAAAGAAATTAGGAAAGATATACATTTTAATTTATAGTAATAGAGAAATGCAACAGAAATGTGATTGAAATTCATGATTGCAGTTATAGAAGGAAGCAAAGATTGTCATAATATTTCTTATATTTAACATTTTGTTGCATGATTTGTTGTGACATTATGACTGAACATACATCATATGTCTATGAGCCAATGCAAAGTTGCAATTCTGCATTTATCAAGGTAGCTTGGAACCTACGCTCACTGCTCACCTATGCGCTACCTTATGGAGTAAGCCACGAGAAATTAATGGACACAAATGCTTCAAAAAAGCAGACCTCTCCTATTAAAAGGCCTAATCTCTTCTACTAATGATCATCTAGATATCTCTAATTTTGTGGCTAGTGCTGGGTTCTGTTAATACATTTACATTTACCTCTACTACAGTTAAATCCTGTACAGATTCCTGAGACTTAGTGAAGTGGCACCCATTGCTTGCTCCCAGACCACAACTTACACTAACTTCAGTGTGTGTGGCTGGTCCCAATAACAGCACCTGTATGAGATGGGATGAGATCCATGAACTTGCTTTACTTGGCACGGGAGACGTAGCATAGCGGGACAGCAGCCATGGCACCAGTCAGCAGCACAGCAGGTGTCATCTCGCAAAGCCATGAACCTCCAGGGATTTATGCTGAGAGGGACAGTCCCTGAGTACAACCTCATGCCCTGTTTGTCCCTGTGATCAGCCACAACTGCTACGTCCCTGCCATCCATGTGTGTCTGCCAAGATCATGACCTCGTGCTCTCCGCCATGTGACAGAGAATGTGACACCCACCTCTTTGGGACAAGGCGCTAGTAAGGGCCTTGGGAATCAGGATTTCAGTCCTGCTGCAGTCAATCAGGTCATCTGCTTGCAAAGGATGTAGAAGTAGAGATTCAGGAGTGTTTGTCTGCAGTTGTATTTCTATACAAGAGTGTTATTTGATTTGCAGATCTACATTCCTTCTACAGGTTCAGGCAGAACCACAAGCTGTGCAAAATGCATAGCCAATTTGTGGGCTAATGCATCTATCTCAGATTATTTATATTCTGAAGTACCAGGATGTCTCTGAGCAGCACCCTATGTTTGTGAGGATGAATAACATGGTTATGCAAAACCAAACACACTGTTAGAGAGCTGCCTCTGGAAAAGAGCCCAACCACAAACGCTGACAGTAGGCTGTGTCGTAGGATGTAAAACCATGGTTTGACAAAGTTTAACAGCCTGGTTTTAGGGAAGTTGGTACCCTAAACCTCCACGGTTTACAAAGCAATGTGTTGCTCTGGGTTTAAGACTTTAAAACATGTGTATGGAGTGTGCTTCCCGCTGCAAGGCTCTGCAGCAGCACCCCATGCTGGCTCCTTACTTCTGCCAGGGAGGTGGATGAGCAGCAGCTTTGCTGTGCAGCTGTAAATAGCTTGATCATTACACAGGGTAGCCATCGTCAAGGCACTGAAGGCCAAATTGGATGGGATCCTGGGCATTCTGAACTAGTTAGTTGGCAGCCCTGTCTGAGGCAAGGGAGTTGGAACTGAATGGTTTTTAAGGCCTTTTTTAAGCCAAGCCATTCTATGGTTCCTTGATTGTATATCTTCACGTTGCTCAGCCCTCTCCTTCTACATTTGTCTCATTAGAGGAGGAGGCAGAAGAGGAAGAGGAGGAGACAGTAGAAGGGGAAGACTTGGATGAAGTCCACACAGAGTCATCAGGAGAGGAGGGGGAGGAAGAAGAGGAGGAAGAGGAAGGAGCTGAGAGAGCAGCACAGCCATCTCAGCAGGACCCTGAACCACAGAGTGCAGTGGGTGAGCCCCCAGCTGAACCTGTCCCAGTGCCGCTGCCTGCTTCCCCGGCTGGCCAGGTAACTGCCCCCATGGCCCCGCTGCCCTGCCAGCTCTGCTGAGTGGCCTGGCAGAGCCAGAGCCCCGCTCCTGCAGCACCAGGGAGTCCCTGCACTGAAGAGCAAGGCTGCTTATTGCCCTTTCACACATATACGCAGCTGTACCCTGCCCTCTCAGCCTACGTGTATAATATGTGATGGGCAAAAAATTACCTTGCTATATAAACCAGAATATATGCGGGTTACATAATATATAAATAAAAGAGATTCAATTTGGGAGTTAAACGCATTATAATGGATGTTCTGCTTGCTGCCTCCTGTGTTTTAACTCAGACTAACTGTTATAAATGAAACAGTTGATAAAATATTTATGCTAAGAGAATTTGGCATTCCCTGTGGATTCAGTGAGCTTTCCACCATTGGCTTTCAGATCATGCCTCTAATCTCTTTACTGGGAATGATGACGTTTACCTTCTTCTCTGCTCTGGTTGTCCTCAGGCTATCATCTGGGAGGATGCAGGAATATCACAGACCAAACCAAAGAGGATGCTGCCTTTAACCTGGCAGTGATACATCCTGGCAACAAACAGATTCAGGGTGTAAATAATTCAGGCCAACGCTTTTCCTTAAGGAATGCTATTAGAATGAGACCATAATTGCTGCATATTCTAAAAGACTACTTAAAAATATTTGTATTTTGTATGCCATGTTATCTGCCCATAGATACAATTAGTTTAGCAAGTTCTGCTCTTATGCAGTTTTTCCAGTGAAGCTGCTGAGTGGTTAAAGGCTGCTCTGATATTTGAAGAGGTCAGTGTGAAAACAAGAGAGCAAGTGATGAATTGTTGACTATAGCAAGCTTCCCACATAAAACAAAGGGGGGAAAAATTGCTGTAGATTCATTCTTACTTTGATTTAAAAGCACACATGACTTTGCACCAGTTGTGTGAAGATGCTCTTAAATCAGGTTTTATTGATTTAACCACAGTTTGTCTTCTGAGGATTTGCACTGATATCACTAAACTTGTGTAGCATAACTGATATGCAAACAAGAAGTAGGTGTAAGCAAGTCTGCCCACTAATATCAAATCCTTCACTTCTAAGACTAAGATGGAAAAGATATGGCACACTGCTGTAGCAATTGTAAATTCCATTATAACTTGGTCAGACATGGAGTCTGACATGGCATGTGGCACTGCAGTGCTCGGGAAATGTGTATCTCAACTTTTGCCTTCTGGTGTGAGAAAGGCACAGCAGAAATGCAGTAGTTATAGCACTCTCAGTGAGCCCTGAGAGCTTGGTGCAAGCAGAGCAGTGCAGCTCCTATAGCTGCTCCTCTTCCCAGTACGGTACAATTGAGGTTGGCTGTTGTATTGACATGATAGCAGGACTGGTAGGAAAGTATTTATCTCCAGTGTCTTTATATCCTCTTTGTCTGACTGCTTATATCAACAGATTTGCTGTCAAATGCTTTGCTCCATCCAAAACCCAGCACCTACACCTGCTATTCGTGGCTGGTGCCAGCCAATGGGGCTCTTATACAGGGTATCTTATGTTTTCAGAATCAGATTGGGTTTTTATCTGTGTATGGGATGAAATGCACTAATTAATTAAGAACCTGTAATTTGCCAGGCAGCTGTATCCCTGTACTGGACAGTCGCTGGACAGTGTATTTGAGATATGGAGCCTCCTCCTCTTGTGCCCATTGTTGTCGCCACATGCCTCAGCTCACTTCCAGAAGTTTATTCATGGCATGGAAATTGATTTAAAATGAGGTTCAAGCATAGATTAAGGAACCACTTTCCCCTTCTGAGCTAATTCAGCCCTTCTATTTTAGCTTTTGGTAACTTACATTCTTTGCCAAATCTGTGTTATTTGAATGCTGGTTGCTTTTGCTTCATTTGATAGCAATTCTTCAAGACCCTATTAGGGCAAATGTATTCCTTGAAGAAAGGTGTAACGAACAGGGCATGCAGAGAAACCTTGGCTACGGCAGGAAGGTAACATGGTGCACTCTGCTTCTTCTTTTTATCTGTCCTGTTTAAGGATGAGGTTGTGACACCAAGTGGTTCTCAACAGACTGCAGAGTCTGACAGTCAAGTGCCACCTGCAGCAGAAAACATCGATCCCTTGTTTTACCCTAGCTGGTATAAGGCTCAGCCACGGCCAGCAAGCAGCCCGAGCTCAGCCCCAGAGAGTGGGCTGGGGAAAGTTTCTCCAGAAACAAGTGCAAAGAAGGCAGAAGCCTCTGAAGTGCCAGCAGTGGAGGAGAGCTCACCAGGGAGTGGTAAGGAAAGTAATGCCACTGCGGAGACATCCAAGGTCAGTGCCACCGAGGTCAGCCCAGAGGGTTGTGATGTGCCGCAAGGCGGGAGCGGCAGCTGCTAAGGAAAACCTGACCTCATTTTCTTCTGCATGTTAAGAATAATCGGAAAAATATGGAAACGGCCCAAATGGTCATTTTGGCCAATCCCCTGGATTTACAGATGATTGGAAGATATGACAGGCTGTTTGTCATCTGCAGAGTGGCATGCCAGCAGTTGTTTGTGCTTAGCTGCCAATGGACCTAATCGGAGGGGCTTACGCACATGCTGCCAGAAGGGCCATGATGCCTCTGCCCGTAGATGCTTGCATGTGTTAGTAGCTGACAAATCCCATGGACAAGATTATTCTTGTCACCTGTTGGAAGCCTATGTACATCTTGTGTACACCAGTGGCTAAGCAGCTGTGGCTTGTCTTTGCTTTTTGCAGCTCGGTGGCTGCAGGTACAGCTTTTCCCTGCAAACACAAAGCTATGCAAACACTCAGTGCCTTCTTGTGTGCTTGATTGGCTCTCAGTAGGCTGTATGATTTACTGGGTTCAGATCTGTTGCTGGGGGTTTCCTCTCTGAGTTCTTGTGACTTGATTAAAGGAGAGCATGATGGTAATGTATTCCAGTTCTGTGTTGGACTGATGAGATAACGGAGGTTAATGTGTCGGGCTATGAGAGGTTGTTTCCCTTAAAAGAACAATCTTAGAGTGGGGATAACCTGAAATTGAATATTATTTCTTCTGCATTTGTGTGTAAAATTCTAATGAGTCAAAGACTCAAGAACCAGAGCTGAGGGGGCTGCATGGAAAGCGTTTGCACATCACACCTGATCCTGCTCTAGTGGGATGACCAGCCCATCAGCAGCACACTAAATCAGACAGTCCCAGTTTGCAGATGTTAGACTCAAGCTGTATGGTTTAACAAAGATATTACCTGCACGTATGTGTTGGTAGTAGAGTATGTGTGTGCATGCAGAAAAGCACAAGCGGGCAGTAAATACTTCAGTGCTGTTTCATTAAATGTTGGAGTTGGCCACTCAGCATACATGAACAGCCCAAAGATAATAAACCATCATGTGATGGGCAAAAAGTTAGGAGAACTCTGTTGGCTGAAAGCTTTATGTGGTGAGACTTGAATTTGGTGGAAGTATTGTCAGTGACTTCAGTTGTAACAAGAGCAAAAACTGACCTACAAATTCCAGTAGCTATTTTTCAAAGTCAGGTTTTGATATGAGAACAAGAGCACAATAAAGAATATACATTTGAAAATTATCAAATCACAACAACCTTATCTTCTTAAGTTGCAAATGATTCTTATGTTGCAAATGATCTGGCAAAAGAAGGTAAATTCACAATTTGCTGCTGCTGTTTCTTCTTATCAGTTCCACAAATGAACAGGATCACAAAATTCAGCAGGGACAGGTGAAGTCCTTACTGGATAATTACCCAGAGAGTTGTCTGACTCTGGCATGCTTCTTTGGGTCCAGATTTACCAGCAGGAAGTAAAGGAACAAAACTACTGCTTGGTGTGACCAGCCTTCAGGAAAAGGGCTGCTGTGGCTTTCGGTCACTTGCAGCAGTAGCGCAGTACCCAGCTCCCCTCATGGCCAAGTACAGGGTGTGAAAACAGGCAAGTGGGAAAGATGCCAGTACCTGTGGCTGTGTGGATTTGTGGATGCTGTCCCTTGATATTTTCTAGGATCGTGAGTGACACTGACATTTGGGGAGGAGAAGAATGCTGAGAAGATTAGTGCGTGGTTCTGGGAACAGTGGAAGAACTGAAGAGGGGGTTGACCCTGGGCTGGAGGCAGGGGAAGAAATGGGAAAGCAGAGGGAGCAGAAGGTTGCAGAGTGTTCTGAGGAATAGAAAGGCTGGAGTGAGCAAGCTGAGCTGGTAGCAGGGTGATACCATGGCCAGAGTCACAAATCTGAGCTGGCTTGTGCATCACAAGCAAAATGGCCGCTGTCCCATGTCAGTCGTCATTTTCTAGTGAATATTCAGTTTCCTTCCTGCGTGTGACTTTTGCACAACCAACTCTGAAATGACAGTATTATTTACTTATTTACTGCCCTGGTTGATGTTCCCTACACCACTGTTTTTATCCCCTTACTCCAATTAAACAGTGTTAAGGAAAAATGCTTAGTGGTAAAGACAAGTTCATGTTATAACAACACTGGTGAAGCATTCTTCTTATTTTCTCACAGGAGTTAGCATTCTGCATATCACTTTTGGCATTTCTTATCATACTACACCATCTTTGGAATCTGATTCAATACATTTGTTCTTTAATGGGTAGGAAATATTTCATTTTACCGTTAACTAACAGTTCAAATAGTGTCTCTGGTGATGTTCCTCTATGGTCTTAAAGGAAGTTTTCCCTTTTTCCCCCATCCGAAAACATCATGCTACTTCATAATTCAAACTGCCTAAAACATTTCTTCCTCGCACCTTCCAAATGCCACCCTTCAGCTTACTCCTGCATGGTTGAACATTGCATCTCCCTGGTTCAAAATGGAAAGAGAAATGTACGCCCTCAGGTTTGTGGGCTTACATTTCAATTGCTGTTCAGCTGACCAGCAGGATGGAGACCCTGAAGTTTGACAGGAGACATGCAGAGCCAAGCTTGTTAAATCTAACAAATGGGGAAGTAAAACACCAGGAAAGAAAGAAAGCTGAATAATTCTGCTGCTGGTACTCACACTGTGAGCAGTCTGTCCCCTCCAGGCAGCAGAGCCCAGGCTGTCCCCTTGGAGCAGTGCTGTGGGGACCTCATGCCACAGCCCACACAGTATACCTTGCAGTGGAGGACTCCTTGTCAGGTGTTTTTTTTTCTACCAAAAGGCATCCAAAGCCACCTCTTCCATGTTCCCAGGCATACAGGAGGCCTTACTCAAGGGAAGGGGAGACTTGGGCCTGCACTGATCCATGGCAGCAGGCAACAGCACCACTCAGTCTCACCAGACACAATAGATGGGACTGCTGCCCTGCTGCACAGACACCTATGGCTGTGTGTGTGATTTTAAATATCTGTGCTTTAATAACTGATATCTTGGGTAGGGGCTTAAGGGCTAGAATTTGTACTCCCAGGTTTTCAGCCAACATGTCAAGGCTGGATGTGGCTCTGGGCAGCCTGGTTTAGTGGTTGGTGACCCTGCCTGCAGCAAGGAGGTTGAAACTAGATGGTCTTAAACTAGATGGCCTTTGAGGTCCTTTTCAACACAGGCCAGTCTATGATTCTATGATTCCGTGATCCTATCGTTCTGTGATTCTATGTCATAAATAGAGGAGCTGTTTCCAAAACATGAATTCCAGGGCAGACTATGAATACTCTAACTCCTTTTCCCCCAAGTAGATCTAGACTAAAGAGTCCATTATATACCAAGGCACAGGAAAGCATGATAAGTACTTTTTTTTTTTCCTGTTGGAAAAGACTTTTTCCCTTAGATTGCAGTAATTAGAGATGAAATACCTACAAGACCAAGGACTAGGAACTTCACCTGGCAGTGAAGTTGACCTGAATAAAACAAATGTAAACTGAATCTTAACTATTCCATAACTTCTCTTCTGGAGTAACTCCTCTCTGAGAGACAGTGTCCACGGTTTAGTTTTTCCAGCTTCAGATTCACACCCTCCTTATGTAAGCTAAGTTGTATATTTATATTCCATTTCTGAAGTGATACGACTGATCTGCAGAGAATTCTGAGTTGCCACTCATGCATTCAATCTTATTTACAGAAGATGAAAGACATCTAACACAAAGCAATAGTAGTTACCTTTGAGTGTTCACTCTAATGACAGAAAAATGCAGTTTTGGTCTACTATTCAATACAAAAACGATTGTTTTTCCATTCTCATTTTCTGTAATTCACTTTAAGAACTGTACAATATAACAACACGGTACGGTGCCTCTATGAGAAATATTAGATTTCTGTTCAGATGCAAAGATTCTGGCACTGTGACTAAAGTCCATCTCTCCTAAAAATAAGGAAAGGAAAAAAAAGGAGGGGAAAAATAATCTATCGTCTATGCTTTATCTGCATAAGTTATGTAAAAAGATGCTCTGTCTGGTGGTAATTTGAATTTGAAAAGCATCGGACACTGTGAATCTCAATTAAATTTACGGAGCGTCTAATTTTTACAGCGTTTAATTTTCATTTATTTGTGTTTGGTTTTGAAAATTTGTTATATTACTACAAGAGGACACAGAGCTTGTTTGTACTCCTGGGAAATCAGGCATGCAAACAGCATTATGCTCTTTTTTTCCTTTCTCTTTCTTTTTTAATTCAAAATACCTTTTGAAATTAAAAATAGACCAGTGCAGAAAGCTCTCATTTCTACCATTTGAGACCTCTTTCTGTGTAGTCTCTGGTGACAGCTTTATGATTTATTTAATCATGAAATAGAAAGGAGGTGAGGGAGAAAGACATTTTGGTCTCAGACTCTATTTGCATTGAAATGATCTGCTTCCCCACGTGCACTGAGGTGGCTGTTCAGACAGGTTATGTGTCTTTATCTGTCATGCGGAGTATCGGGTCCCTGCCCTTTTCGTTTTTGTGTGATAAGCCCCTGAAAGCCAAATAACAAAACTACTAGAAATAAAAATGCTAATGACATTTTATGATGATGATGATGATGATGATGATAATGATAATAATAATAGTAATATAAATCCGCAGGGCTGTCATAAAAGCAGTGTATACTTTATTTCCAGGCTATTTCAACAGAATGCCCTGATAGGGTTTTCCATGTTTTTCAGCAGCAAGAAGCCAGATCCTCACAAATTTCCTTTTTTAAGGGCACTTCTCTATGAGAGATGACATTGCTGACTGTTCCCCCATAGCACAGGAGGGCTTGGGACAGAGGAGCAGAGGGTGCAGCCCGCTTTGTTGACTTACTGGGTCTGAGGAGGGGCAGCATGAGGTTATTCAGGGTGAAGGATATAGAAACCTCAGCCTTATAGAGACACTTCCCACTCCAGGGAGTGAATAGTTAGCGGCATAGTCACCGTGGGCTGCTCCTGCAGCTAATGGAGAAAGAGAGGTATTGCCAGTGAGAGGCATCTCGCTAAGAACAGCCGCTGCGCACTTGGCACCCTCTTCACATCCATCAGCTGAGACGGAGGTGACACTGCTCCTAACCCAGGTGTCTCTGCTCAGCGTCTGATGTTAGGGGGATGTTTTGAAGCAAATCTGAGCCTCTGCAATGACAGACGGGAGTGAAAGATTGGAAGATGGGGTGGGAACAGATCCATGCGCTGCCTTGCATCTGTGGGGAGTCATGTATTAGGGAGGATGACACAGGCATTAACAAGCAGCCCACTCGGTGCACCGGAGACTCAGATCTTAGAGTCCAAACAAAAACAAGGAAGCATAGAGATGGTGTGTGTGACAGGTAACAGAGGGAGGTGAAGCTAGCCTTTACTGAGTCTTAAATTGTCGTCTTGTCTTCAGTCTGAGAAAACAGGCTAAGTGGAATAGGGAGAAAAGTGCACATTTTGTGCATTAGACTTAAGAAACTCCTTCAACAGCTTTACGTTTCAGGACTCCGATGTGTGCTCTGTGTTCATTATACCTGGAGGATGCTACCAGTGGCATGCAGGTGTGGAGCTTTAGGCATGTGAAGAACAGCGTGTCTGTTTTATAAACACCTGTGGCACCCAGCTGCTGGACTGGTACACCTGGAGGGGATAGAAACCTTCAGTCTCTCATAAATCTGAGTTCCAGATACGCTCTGAGTCATCCTTCGCAGTTCCTTTGGTTTCTAGGAGCCCTCAGTCTCTTCTACAAGTGCAAATGCTCAATACAGTGATGTAAGGCCATCTTGCTGCCCAGCTTTAGGCAACCGAACTTGAAAAGCTGGCCCTAAGTTCTGCCCTCCAGTTCATTTGTGCAGACCTCTGATAGCTGGAGAAAGCCTTTCACAGAAGAGCTCTTTCCAGGAATGCATAAAAAAAATCCTAAAATTGGGCTTCACATTTAGAACCACTCTGTCCCTCAATCTGTAACAGAGGAATCCCAACATCAGCAGTAGTGGGGTATTGTATAACAACCTTCTTGTGTTGTCACTGAAAGAAGGCAGCTCAAATTATTTTGGTCTGGTTAAAATGTAGAGGGTAATTGATAGAAAAATAAGGAAAAGTCTGTTCTTTTTTCCCTAATCATTTTCTTTTGTAGGCCATATCTCTCATGCAGTGACATCATATAAATTTATGAGAGTTTATAAAAGCCCTGTGTTCACCCGGGTCTATGATTATCTGGTTTATTTCACCTGAGAGCAAGTACTGGACCCCATATTCTGTTGCTCAGAACCCACATCAAGAGAAATGTCCATCTGTGGCACCAGAGGACTCAGGCACACACATCCAGTTTGAAAGGAAATGCAAGTTAATCATCCACAAACAATATTATAATCTAATTTCCCTTTGCTGCCAGTACAGTACAGTGCTTTAATTCCACGAGGATATAAAATATAATCAGGACTGAGCTGTTTGGGAGGAGAAATACTAATAGAGTGGCCTATGTTAATCTTGTTTTATTAGTTTTAAAATTTTCTATTACTTGCTTGCAACCTTCTGCCATCTGCCAAAATTACCACAGGGACAGTTCTCTCTGTATTCATGTATTGTAGATCTCTTTGCCCTGCTGCTGAACGCTTCAATTTCAGCAGGTGATCCTTCATATATATTTCCAGAGACAGCTTCAAATCACATGTCAGAGGGTCAGTATTTAGCTAAGTTTTAGCCAATTGGTTGTCCTGTCACTATGAAGACAATACGGACAAAATAAGATCATTTAAAATCAAAATGCACACTGTGTTCATTGCTCGCGTGCCTCTATTTCTCCATCACTCTATAAAAGGTACAGGTACCCATTTTAGTGGGGTGCTGCTCTGGGATGACTGCACAGATGCTGGTGATACACAAATAATTGTTTCATTTCTACAAACTCGATCTTGCTTATCTGCTCAGGTAAGCAAGCTGAGACACCTCTAAAGCCAGCAGCTCCCAGAGAGGAGATGGCTTGCTTGAGAGGCTGGATTTTGGAGGAATGATACTTTTCCAGCACAGCTATCCCACAGTGTATCACAGAGCGGGACGAGGAGTGGGTGTCAGCAGCAGAGACTGCTCCAAGGATAATATGCTCCCTTGAACAATTGTACCAAGCGTTATAGAAAGATCTGGAGATACAGAGAGCAAACTTTGATTTGATACTTACCACCTAGCTCTGGGTATGCTTGAAGTGTATCTTTCCTCAAGAAAAAACCTGGACGGTTTTCTGTCATGCCTGTACACTTAAAATATCTGCCAGATTTGACTGAAAGGAAAATGGGTCATCTATCCTCAGTGAAGCTGAGCCTTTTGCGGAAGACCCATGAACCAGTTAGCCTACAAGCCCCAGCTGAATTCTGTTTGAAGCCTCATCCTAAGTGCATCTTAAATTTCACTTTGAGAAAAAAAGTTTTCAGCCTGTGCTGAAATACAGGGCAGACCCTATTTGCAAAAACCACTGATAACATTCCAAAAAAAAAAATCCACCTCTGTTTCTCCATAACTGGAAGTACCGAGATGGGACTCAGGTACAATGCTCAGGTCTGAGGCCACTCAGTCTGCTGTTTAGTTGGTGGCAAATTCTGCCTGTACATTTCCATTTTGCATCTTGATTTTGTGCTTAAGGCAAGGTGGTTTTGTTTTTTTTTTCCTTTTGTTTAGTGGACACACACAGAGAAAATCAGGAAAGTCTTGATTGCTCTTCTTTTAACACCTCTTTCCTTCACTTCTGAGAATTATCTGAGTGATTCAGAGGCAGCGGTGATGAGTCGTGAGGGCAATGCATTAAGGCCAGCTTTCAGACAACAGTTTCTCATAATTAATACGAGTGGCAAATATTTCACCTGAAGTTTTACCTTGAAGAGTCTGGCCTGCAATTTGTCTGGTGAGTCATAGGTACCATCTGATTTATGTATATTTCATTTTTCACTCCATTACTAGCAATAGGATTCAACAATGACAGCACGGACAGAGTTATTTCTTCTGTTGAAATTAATACAAAGCCAGGCTCACCTAGATGTTGTCTTTCAGCAACTAGCTCATTTAAATACTGAATTCTGCCTCCATTAAGCCTCTTCCCCAAAGCATTGCTCACTCTGTTCATTAAGACATTTTGAAAAGAAAATAGAATGTGAACAAAAGGTGTTTCTTAATCATCTTACGTCGTATTATGGAAGATTTATGTCACAACACAAGCCATCTGTTTCTAGAGTGTTTGGTTAGTTGTCATTCCGTTACCCTGAGACACTTCAGACTTTCATTGCAGCTGTGAACTGAGCCATTTAAAGCAGTGGCTGTTGTCTCTGAACCCTTGGAGATGGACCAATATTTAAATAGCAACCTATACGACTAGCCGTATTGAGAGTCCCTCTAGCAGTAATTAGTAGTTAATTAGGGCTGGGCCCTTGTGTTTGAATATGCTGCCCTGCTACTTCCAGGCTTTTCTGGATGCAGGACAGGGAGGGACTGGAGCGTTTGAAGTGGAGATGCAGGTTGGATGGCTGTGTGTGCATCCAGAAAGAGACAGAAAAAAGTAAAGGGTCATATCACACGCAGCAGTGATTCAGTCTTAGATCCCTTTTCAGGTGGTTTATACCCCTGACACCTTTACAGTAATCTTCGGGTCGTTAGGTAAGAGGCCAGTGACTAATTCAGACAACCTGCTATCCCAGATTTCCATCCAATGGAGATAGATCGGTGCTGTGATATCCAAATCATGCTCCAGATGTCCCACATAGATGTAACACCCACTTCTCCTTTCACTGAACTGAGGATGAGGATCTCACAGCCCTGGAGAATAAGTGATCTGAATTTCTTATTGTCCTATTTCATTTAGAGAGCACCCTATAAAATCTGCCTGAACCTATCTCAGCTACCAAAGGTGGTGACTGATGCATAGCCCATCTCTTCAAGCACTCCTGACTCAGCACTTCTGCACACAGAAGTGACTGTTTTTCATGATGACACACTCGCTCTATTACAAAATGCCTTATTGAGGAAAGGTGGCTGTTGTTTCCTCCATCACTAATGGGAACATTTTCAATGTCTGGCACCAGATGTACTTTTTCAAATGCACTCATTTTTACATTTGCATGCAATTTTATAACTTGATCTCATAAAATAAATAGATTTCTTTTTTTTTTTTTTATGAAATTGGTGCTCAGATGCGGGTCATTTTGAAGCTTGGCACTGGTGACCGTTGTCTGTGGTCTGTACTCTATACCAATAATAACTGGGTCAATATCTGAGATAGAATCTGCTGTGCCATAGACTTTCTGTGTCTGTTGCATAGTAGCATCAGATGGTGGCAACCTCTTGCTTCAGCTGATGTTCTGGCTTTTCTTCCCACATATCCATCAGTGTCATTCTCTCAGAGAATGTGTGCTGTGTCCACAGCTCACATATGCCACCACAACATGCTTACAACAACCCAACTAAGTCCATTGCTCATGATGCGAGCATAAGCAGTGCTTAAATCTCTGGAGCCTGGTATGTGTCCACACCTCACTGCTATTCTGGCTCTGTTATCTGATCCAGTGAATGGAGCTCTGGAGTTAGTCATTGTCTGAACTGGCACCGTGTCTCATCCATGGGCTTTACAAAAAATACCATTTGCAGAGGAAGAAAAAGTTTTAATTTATAACACTCCGTGTTACAAAGGAAAGATGGTATAGCAGAGACAAACAGGACATTAAACCATTGCTAGATTTGCTTCTTCTCCCTGAAAGTTAAGAGTGAAGTTTTTCTAACGTGGAAAAGGTGGGTTACTATCATAGAGAAGCTCTTCAAAGGTCTTTAGTTCACATTTAATTTGTTGATCTGAAATCTACTATATATATCTACTTATTGAATGACGAAGAATTAGAATGAAGAGGGGAGAGGTGAGCAGCTTTCTGGCACTGATGTTCACTTATTCCTGCAGCCTTTCAGGATGGTTCTTCCTTTGCTAGACTTGTCCAGCAGGACTGGAAATGCAGTAGAAATTAGAAATGATAGTTGGTTCATTGATCAGGAGATCCTCAAGGATTTCAATGTCAGAAGAGCAAAGAATGATGGGTGGATAAATCCAGAAAATACACTTCTGATCATGCAGCCTTAACATTCACATTTGTCAGACTCTTTCCATCTTGAGTTTCCTTCATTTTCCTTGATAATGCTGCAGCAATGGGTGAAACATAAGAAGTGTGTCTTACTTGTTTGTTTGTTTTTCTTTTTGAGTCATGAAAAAGATCTCTTATACAGAGAGCGAATTTGCTTGTCCCAAGTGCCGACTAGAAGTCAAGCAGCCTCTTACTCATTCTCTAAAACTGCTTCCAACACTGGTTCTGGAACTTGGTATTGCATGAGAGATGTGCAGATCCTACACCAAAATAAGCTAACTAGTCTGGTTCCCTCTGAACCACGTTTAGTCCCTTTAAGGTCATTATGCAGGAGACCTTGTGACAGGCAGTAACCACACAATGTTAATTGCAATATAATGAAAATCTATTAAAATAAGGCATTTGCCTTACTTCACTTTCACCCAATAGACTTTTAAAATTCATTGCCAACCACTATTATGAAAGTGACATAGCTAGTACTGTGATTGATGGAGTTTGTCTGTGCTTATTATTTGGTCTGCCACCATGTGTGTTTTTGTGACAGATAATCGTAGCAATTATTTCACAGAATATTCCATTGGTTCCCACTAATAAAAAGAAAAGATCCATACAGAAGAAGCCACTCCTTAGCTTGAAAGAGAATTGTTGTGATATGTGTGACAGCTGCCAGGTGTTTTGCTGAAAGAGCTAGACTGCATAAAAATATGAAAACAAAATGCTTGAACTAAAGTTTAAACTATTTAAAAATAACCTGTTGTGCTCCCTTTGTTTCCGCTGCCTGGAAGTGTTGAGTGCCAAAAGAGTAACACTTGACATTTGAGGCAGACAAACATAGCCTACAGATTCTGTGATGGCTTTGTGACCAGCTAGAATTTTTTAATCATGCCTGTTCTTGTCAACACTGGAAGCTGCTTCTAAACAAGCAAGCAAAAAGAAGGGAATTAACTTTAATTTCTCACTCCTTTTCTGAGGTTAGAGGCTCCATAGAAGCAAAAAATCTTGTAGTGTCACTGTTTTTCTCTCCAAGACCCACATTTTCTTACAAATTCACATTCTTGCTATCATGCTGGGGCAAAATTAGGCAGCAAAGACATTGCATAGCTCACATGCTTCTGAGGGTGCAGGTCGGTTTTTTTCTGGCAGCAAAGGTAGTTCAGGAGTTTCTTGCCAAGTGGCCCTGCTTCTTATTCCTGCCTAGATGCCACCACTTGCATGGCAGCTGTGCTGATGCAGCTGTTTTTTTGGGCTGTGTTGGAATCTAATCAAATGGTCCAGGTTAAAAATATCGCTCTTCACCTCAAAAACAACAAAAAAATTGATGTCATTCCAGTGACATTCCCATTCTTAGCACAGCCCTGCAAACAGCTGCAGTGGTGCAAATGGACAGTGAGCCATGGAGGGAAAGCAGGAAGAGGTGGATGGGGAGCCAAGGGTCACGACCTTCTTTAGTTATTGCTTTTGCTCCAGCGAATATTCATATAGCTGTCCAAGAGGACTATTTGTAACCATCTAGTGTATCCACCTACGTAGCTGAAAGAAGAAATCAAATATACTCACAAAGCCTTCAGACAGTACAAAATGAAGGACCATATTTGTTCAAAAATGCGAGAAGTTAATGTTTGCTTTGCAGAATTGCCCTTGCTATTTTCCTATGACCAGCATAAAGCCAGCAATTATTTTTTTGTTTTCTTACTAATTACACAGAATTCTCATCATTTAGCCACGTTCAAGCTAGATGAAATGTAACTGTGGGGGATCTACAGCCCTGGAGGAGGAAACAGCTATTTCAGCCTTCATTTCTCTCACATCTCCTTGCAAGATGGTGTGATGCAACCTCCAAGAGGTTCATTATAAAATTGGTTTCTACACATCATAGTTTATCAGAAATCATCAAAAAATAAGTTAAAAAAAATTGTTAAAACAAAAATAAAACTGAAAAAGACTATGAATACCTCTCATGTTTCCTCCCCACTTCCTATGTATAGGAATTGTTGATCTTGTAGAAAGTAATGGTGCCATCAAATTTTGCAGCTCTTCTCTTAAGAGTTTTCTGATATACTCAGATAATTATTACACCTTTCCTGTGTAATTATTTAAAAGCCAAATCTCATCTAACGTGGTCACCAAGAGCATCTCTAGAGTTAGGAGAGAGAAAGAGGCACCTTCAGAGGGCAATCCACCCTCTGAAGACACCTCTTTTAGGACAGGGCACATCACTCTCCAGTGGTTCCTTTGCCACTGAGGGAAGGAATATGATTTGCCCAACTGAGTATCCCACTGTTGGATGGCTAGAGTTCGCTGACATGGGTCCCACCTACACTTAAAGGCTACGGAGAGTAGTAGTGTCAGAGCAGAAAGCAGCATGTGGACTTCATTCCCTTTTGGATTTCTGGAAGGCCTGGACTGCCAGTTTTTCCCCAGCACAAATAGGTTAACTGCTGATAACATGATAAATGAAAACATTGTGCAAAGGCCTTCTTCCTTCCATGCCCTTTGCTAGAACCCTACAAAGATGTAGCTCATGCTTGTGCTTAAGGAAGCAAATGCTGAAAGGTGCTGAATACCTGAGAGTTTGATACGACTCATCTGTTAAACCTTGAGATCTTGTACTGTTTGTTCGGGCACATCCCATCCTGCAGGCTACTGAGGGGTGCTAAATGGATTTTCAGTGGGAGTTGTGGTTGCTCAGCACCTCCATAGAGCTGGCACGTAAGTCCTGCCTGGACTTTTCTGATGGGAAAAGCAGACCCAGCCATCAGTCATGCAGGGTGTGCTTCCCTCTGCTCTGTGAGCTGGCCTGGTGAAAATGCCTGGTGCTCATTAAAAGCATCATCTGATGTCACTCAACACCACAGGGGAAAATATAAATCAAGGAGCAAGTATTCAGTACTCTCTCAGCGTTGGCCTAATATGATTCACATAATCTGAGGGAAAGACTTCAGTTATTCCTTTTTACTGTTAGAGGCCCAAATCAAGGGCTGGGACTTGTTATTCTAGGTAGTGTGGAAAACAAGTGCTACCCACGAGATCATCACAACTCAGATCGAGTTCCAGTAGCAGCTTCACAGCAGTTACCTCACAGCTCTGAGCACACACTACCAAGCATTGAGTCCAAAACCCCAGGAAAGCAAGTGGGCAGGGCTGGGACCTGTGTGACTCAGTGCACAAACAACACCAAAGTGTCACAGGTGTGAAAACACAAACCTAAAAGCCAGGGAATGGCCTCACTGCCAGCTCCGTGCTAGCCTCACACCTGACAGGGCCTGCTGTTGGGTTGTTGCTCTTGGAAGGGCAGATGGAGGTGTTGCAGGCTGGCAGCTTGCTGAGCCCACTGAGGTGTGGGGAGAAGGCGTTCTTCATGCAGCCAGATCCGATGGGAACGTGCTGGGCTCTGGCAGTGTTGTGCTGACACAGGGAGATGTCATCTCCATAGAATATGAAGGAGTTAACGCATGATGAAACATGGCCTTGTCAGTGGTGTAGACAAAGATTGTTTTGTTTGAAATGCAGCACCAGCAGTGCTGGTTAGCGAGGTAATACGGTCACCTTTCCCATCCAAGTTGTTAACACTTCTAATGTGCTAGGTGCCATGAAACAGCCTACCTAACATGAAGCCCATAGACTGTTCTTTGCTTCAACGTCAAGCTTAGTTTGGTAGGTATTTCTGGATAATGGCTTGACAGAATAGTGGAGGTGATAAGGAAAGCCCATCCTGCACAAGAGGACAAATGCCAAGATACCGGGATGGTTTTAAGTTTAAAAAGTTTGGGAAAAAAAAGTATAAAATTGCAGAAGATGACGTTTTAGATTCCTGCCAGCCCTACTCCTTTGTGAGGTGAAGGCAGTGAGGGGTTTGCCTCATGTTTGCTCACATGCACTGCTGAGGCTCAGTGTGCACGACTGCACAGGCAGTTTCAAAACCACTTTTAGCCAGTCAAGGCACTTCGGTTGTCCTTCCAAAAATAAAAGGCAAAATTTTCAACACCACGGAGGACTAATAAACCACCCACGCTCCTGCATCTGCTGAGATGTAGGGAGCACAGAATCCCTTACGCCTCTGAAAGTCTTGCCACGTATTCACTTCTGATATCTGACTCTGTAATCTGGGCTGGAACACTTCAGCTGAAAGGTTTGCACTCAGCACTTCCCGGTCTGAGAGTCACAGCGCTCAGTCAGCTCCGGCCTTTCCAGCTGAGCATTGGCCCCACAGGCCCCACTCTGTGCAATGCTTTGGCACAAGCCTGGGAAAACCCTTCTCATGGTACTGCTGAACTCATTTCTGAGCCCCGTGTGTTGCTGTGAGTAGGAGAGTTGCCTTGCTTTGCAGATACAAAAGTAAGCCAAAGATGAGTGAGTATTTAAAATATTAAAGCAAATTCTCAGGAATTATTTCATTGGAAGAAATACAGTGATGCCAGCCTAGAGCACCTGAGGACCCAGACCTAAAAAGGGAACTCAGAAATCTAATGAGACACAAATGAAAAAATAGGGAGCTGCGTGTTCATCCCTCCATTCTGCTTTGTCTATTGGTGTCACGGCACTCAAGCAGGGAGTAGCTGAATGAAGCTCAGCAGCGCACTGGCACATAACACACCATCCCCTCACCGATTCCTGTGGCACACTTTAACATGAAGTACTTAAAAAATGCTAAGCCAAACCATCATTTCATGCTTCAGTTCCTCGTAAGCATCCCTGCTTCCCTGTTTGTTCCTGGATATGTATGTTAGCATCGCTGCTTTGGTAACTTTTCCATTTTAGGATAGTATTATAGAAGATAGAGTGTTAAGGGACACAACGCTGCCATTTTCCCTCCCCTGAGTGATAACAAGCAGTTCTCAGAGATCAGGCTGAACTTCCCAGTGCAAGGAGAAACGCTGCACAGAGATTTGGGCAGTATTGACCCAAAGACCATAGAACTATTTGAATTTTAAGGATGTGCAATAATGTGCATCTACAGAAAGAGAGCTAAGAAATCCTGTGTGTTTTCTGTTAAATTATGGTTTTGATGAAGACAGAAGGCATCCCTTAGCTGCCCAGTCATCCATTTTTGTGTGTTTTACCTTCAATAGGATTTCTGGTTGCTCTCACAAAGCCGGTGTTCATTCTCTGCCAAGGGAATCTGAACATGTTGAAAGTGGTAGAAATGTTTCTGTATATTACAGTGGCCTGTTAAAGATCCACCTACCTACCTTTAAAGCATAATGACAATTCCTGTGGTCAGCAGGCACAGCATATCATGTCCAGATTCCTTTTTCTTTTTTTTTTTTTTTTGCACAAATGTAGGCTCATTGGCAAATAATGAGCAGAATTTGTTCTGAGATAGTAGAATGAATTGTAGAACCAGAAGCTTACATTTTCTATTCTTGGCCTGAGTGAAATTAAAGTGAATTAAATATTGAAAGACTTTAAAGAGAAACAAAAATTAAAGCAGACTGAAGGCAGATTTCTGAACACTGATAATGCCGAGTGGCAGTGCCCTGTGGTGATTTCTGGCTTGGCTCCAGGGATCACTGGGACACAGGCAGTTGTCACCTTCATGAAGTGATATCCCAGAGGCCCAAATCTGGACGCAGCCCCTTGCATGGGCTCTGCTCACACAGTATGGTCCTTCTTGGCATGATCTCCTCCAGCTTGTCAGCCTGCCCTCCCCAGGTTTCCATGCTCCCCGCCTTTTTCCCCTTTCCCATTCCACTCTGTCTTCATGCGTGGCGTGAAATCGAGCGGGTTTTAACCCAATTCCTCTCGCCCACCTGCCAACCTCTTCTTCTTTTGCAGGCTGCTTCTGAGCCATCCCCTGCAGGGCAAGGAGATGCTGCTGCCGGGAGCAGCGAGCAGAGCACCGAGCCGACCCGACACATCTTCTCCTTCTCTTGGCTGAATTCCCTGACCGAGTGAGGATCTGGAGGGGCCGCCCAGGGCCAGTGCAGGAGCAGGCCCAGGAGGGGACACCTGAGCAGGTCAGGCTCCCAGGAGCCCACTGACCTCCATCCACGTCGTACCCAGCCCTGGAGACAGCAGTGTCCTGGAAGGAACGGGAGCGTGGGGACAAATGGCTGTACTTCTCTATGTAGTTAGAGTGTTTTCCAATAATTTCTTGTTTCCGAGGGAAAAATGGCATTTCTACAGATGCAGGACAAGTACTCTTCACGTTTTGTCATTTGTCTGCTTTTTGGTGTGTCCCTGTGTAAGTGTAGCTGCTCCCCAGTGCCTCTGGCAGAAGCTGCTGCAGTGCTCACCAGCAGCACCCTGCGCCCAGCAATGCTGGGGACACCCCTGCGGCACCCCCAAGAGAGGGGTGATGTTTGTCACCTTCCTGCTGTCACCCGCGGTCTCCATGGCATCCCATACTGGGGGAGGGAGAGGGAAACTGCCCCTTCTTCTTTCTCCCTTTGCATCTACTTTCCAGAACGGCCGTGCTCACCTGGGCAAGGGGCGGGGAGGGAGGGGGTGGGGGGAAGGGGGGGACGGACGGACAGACAAACCCCATCATCATGGGGCAGATGTTGGGGTTACAGCAGAAGTTGAACCGTTGAGGTGATTCTTCTGACAAAATTCCTGTCTTAAAGGGAGTGCTCCTAGCGCACTGAAGGTGACAGAGTGCTTGAGGGAGACGGGAGGAGCGCTCGGTACCAGAGCCGAGCCCTGAGCTGGGGCCGTGGGCACGGGGCTGTGCGGGAGTAGCCTCACTGCGGGGCTCAGCCCCGATCGGCGCTTATTGTCTCCAGGAAACGCTCCTGCGGGCGAACTTTCTGGGGGATGAGGGCTGCGCAGAGCTTTGGGGCTGACAGAGAGCAGAGCGTTGCTCCCACCTCCCATCGCCTCGTTCGTCCAGGAGGAGGATCGGCTCCGGGACGGTGGTCCCGGTCGTGTCCTCGCGAACCCGGCAGCCCGCAGCGAGCGGCGGAGCGGAGCGCAGCGCTGTGCCACCCCCGGGCGGGGCGGGCGGAGCGGGCGGCCCACGGTGCCAGGCAAGAAAGCGTGTCCAGCCATCGTTCCTTTGCAGCTTTTATTAAAAATATAAATATTAAACATTCTCTTACACAACAAAATCGACCGAGCGCTGAAAAGATGTTTTATTGTGAAAATGTCGTACAGGGTAAAAGTGGACTCGAAGTAGCGGACAGAGGTTCCCCTCCCGCCTCCCTCCCCGGCACGGCGCTCCCCGTGCTCCCCGCCGCCCCCGGCCGTCCCTGCGGAGCCCTCTCGCTATGGGAAATGGAGAAATAAATAAGGGTCGGGGGGGGGGGCCCGGCGGCACCGCGCGTCCGCGCATGCTGAGGGGGGGCGGCGGCTCGGAGCGCGCCCTTCGGGGTTCGAAGCTCTATAAAAATAAAGAGATGACATCAGAGCAGCACTATGGTACGTCGGGCGGTGTGATGGCTCTGGTGCTGACCGCGGGGTCCTTTTGGCAAGGCGCGGGGGGCCCGCCTCACTTCCCGATGATTTCCATCAGTTTCCTGTTGCTGTGGGCTTGCTGAGCCAGCTGCTCGGCGCGGGCCATCTCCAGCACCTCCCGCAGCAGGTGGAAAGTCAGGTCCAGGGAGATGGGCGGCTCCTCGGAGCGCTTCTCTCTCTCCACCGCCTCCCCCGCTCCTTCATCCCCCTCGGGGCTCCCCGACCGCTGCAGCTGCGCCGCGGCCGCCCGCAACAACTCGGCGGAGGCTTCGGGCCGGAGGTGGCCGCCGGAGGAGGCGGAGAAAGGGCCGGCGGGGCGCTTGGTGAGGTGGCCCAGGCGCAGGAAGTACTCCTCTCCCATGCGGAGCAGGACGGGCAGAGTTTGCTGCTGCTGCTGCTGCTGCGGGAAGAAATCGGGCTGCTGCAGAGCCCCGCGGGCGGCTCCCGGGCTCTTGCTGAGCGCTCGGCACTCGTGGCAGGGCAGCAGGGCGAGCAGCAGGATCCCCGCGCACACCAGCGGCTGGAGCTTCATGGTCGGGGCCGGACCTGCAGCGGGGCGAACGGGTGGGGGACACGCGCGGGTCACACGGCCGGTCTCGGGCGGGGGGCGCGCAGAGCGGCCGCTGTCCCGGTGCTGAAACGCGGCCCCGGCGCTCCCCGAGCCCCTCCGCGCCGCTCCGCGCCCCTCCGCGCCCGCCCGCCGCCACCCGGCCCGCCCGGCCCCCGCCGTCGGGGCGAGCGCGGCCCCGCTCCTACCTGGGGCGGCGGCGGCGGGAGGCGGCGGGGCTCGGCGGGTGCCCGGCGGTGCCCGGCTGTGCCCGGCTGTGCCCGGCGTCCTTCCTCTGGCTCTGCCTCGGAGCCTCCTCCCGGCGAACTTGTGATCAGATTTGGTCCTAATCAGAGCCGGGGCGCGGGATTTTTATAGCTTAGACCCTCTCCTGGAATCACGCAGAACTTGCCTAATAAGCTGACGCTCTCCTGACAGCCCGATTGCGTGCCCCGATCCACTGCTGAATAAATCATGGGGGCCCGTCGGAGAGGCGATGGGCCGAGTTTCGCTATCGCAACCCCAAATCTCACGTCCAATTATATCAACAGATATTTATCGCCTCTGCGGTGACGTCAGCGGGGCCGGGGGCCGGGGAGCCGCGGCCCCCCCCCCCCCCCCCCTCCCCATTGACAAAAACACTTGAATGAGATCTCCTAGCGGGCGCGTACGGGGAGAGGTCACTCCGGGAAACTTTCCGCTCTCGGGACGGCTCCCTCCGCCCTGCCCTCCACTCCCTCCGCCGCCGTCCCCGGGCCCCACAGACGGGGCGCAATGGCACGGGGCTCGGGAGGCTCCGCGCGGCGATGGGCGCGGACAGCCCCCGCCGTTCCCTGGACGGATCCCCACTCCCAGCTCCGGGCGTCGCTGCTCTCCCTCGGCTGTCCCCGGCCGCCACTGCCCGCGATCCTCCCCTGCTCCGCACGCTCGGGACGATGCGCTTCCCCGCCTGCCCCCCTCTCAGAAGGCCCTACCTCCGGGGGGGGGGTCTCCCGTCAGCGGGTCCCTCTGAGGTCCCTTTGGGGCGCTCTCCCACCAGTACGGTGCCCGCACATTCCACCCCCTGCTTCCAGCCGGGCTGCTCGGCGTCTCCCCAGGAGGGAGCACCGTTCAGCGCGGTGACTTCTGCCCAACTCCCATCCTGCATTCAATCTGCCTCCTTCAGGTTGCACATCCCGACAGCTTTGCATCTCAGTCCTGCTTCCCCATCGCCTGTCTTGTGACATTCATCATATCCCTCCCTTTAAGCTGAGAAATTGCACTGAAATCCCTCCCGGCTTTGTACTGCCCCAAACGCAGGTGTGCGGGGTCACACACCTGTGAGTGTCCCACGGCAGCAAGGAGATGAATGCAGCACGGAAGGTGGCTGCACATTATGGATGCTGAATCGATGACAAACCTAAAATCCATTTCCTTAATGAAATAACAAAGTTCAAAGCACTGGGTGTATGAGGTTGGCCACAACCCAGCTCTAAGCATCCCCTGAGGGACGCTGCACACTCGGGCTGCTGTCACACCTACCTCCAGCCTCAGACGTTGCTGAAGTGCCAAAGAATCAGATCTTATGCATCATAAGCAAACAAATGGAAAAACAGGTTGTAATGCCTGGGATTTGTCTCGGCATTACCTCCGTTAGCTCAGGCATTCGTGAACCAAAATGCGTATTACAACAAAACAGAGCAGGATATCTCGAGGAGCTCGTCACAGCAGAAGCTATTTGTATGCTTTTAAAGCATGTTAGCGCCGCTTCCTGCGAGAACAACAAGAGGTTCAAAGAAGCAGGAGCTGCGTTCAATCAGGTGATGGAAACTGTAAGAGGCACTCATTAAAACTGAGCCCTCTGGACGTTGTCACAGTGTCTCCATTTTTAAGTTTAATATGCCCTTAAAGAACACAAAACCTCTTCAAATACTGAGGCCATAAACACAGAGAAGGAAAAAATTATGATCCAAATACATCGCAGTTCTGTGGGTGCAATCTGAATAAATACAAAGCTGAGTCTTTCCTAAAGACTGATGTCAGTTAGGCTCTGATTATTTTATGTTTCTCATTACTTACAGTAATGTTCAGGTCCTTTTTGTCAGCTTTGTCCCTTGAAGTGGTAGCAAATAGAGCAAAGGAGTGGGCTCAGACATCTGCAAATGTCAGATCACCATGCAGCACGCTGGGGCCTTCCCACCTGAGCCCTAAGCAGAGTCTGTGTTCTCTCACAATCTCATCGTTCTGTCTGGTCCTGGTCACACTTGCCCATGTTCCCCACATAGACCCAGAGCGATGTGCTAGGAGGCTCACAGCAGTGTGGGAAAGGCTGCAAGGAACTGGAATGCATTGATAACCAGGTTCATTAAACCTCACGGGTACATGAAATAAAAAGTGCTCCCCTCAGTACTTCAGATGCAGAACTGACTCCATGTGAGCACAGGACTCCTTTTTCCAATGAGGAACCAGTTCCCAGGTGAATGTTCCTAGGGTGTCGGGCTGTGGAGCAGGCTCCTCAAGTCAGTGGCCATGGCATGGAGCTGCTGGAGTTCAAGAGGTGTCTGGACAGCACCCTCAGACATATGGCATGGGTGGTGCTGTGCGGGGTCAAGAGCTGGACTCGATGATCCTTATGGATCCCATCCAGCTGAGGGTATTCTATGATTCTATGAAATGGCAGCTGCTAATCCTTGCAACAGAAGAAATAAATCATGGATTCTCACTGGAGGCGTGAAACAGGTAGATATTGAGTAGATCTGGATTACAGCTAGTGGCACGGTTTTAGATTAACATACTCTTCACAAGAAAAGTATTTGTATTTGACTCATTCTGCAAACACCACAGGCAGACACAATTTTTGCAGTGAATCACACAATAACATTGTCTAGAAATACAAAGTGCTAGCAAAGTCCATCATCTCTGTGCTGATTTGGGTTGGGCAGCACCAGCCCTTGAGCCTCAGCAAACTCAGGCATCTACTGGAAGGCAATTTATAGACCCCCACTGTAGCTAGGGTAAAGAGAAGGCATGCCCAATGCATGATACAATCCACTGCAATATAATATCTTAGGGCTTCTGGACAAGCTCACCTCACTCCCTCGTCTATAAAGGGAGCGCCCCTGCACTAAGGGACATACCTTAGCTCAGTCACTGAATGCTTAAATAGCCAATGTTAGGGGAGAGGAATCCCCTCCATGCTGATTGACCATGGCAGTGAGCTCACACAATTCTAAAAATAACGGTATAGAAGTGATGGTGTTAAACCCAGGGTCTGGCTCTTACCCCAGGTATGTCTGAAGATGTCCGTCTACAAACATGGAAGAAGACACACCAGATGTAGATCAGCTTTCCACCACAGTGTAGTATTTCGTTCCCTTCTTGTTTCTGTCACAAGGCAGTGCAGCCTTCTGGCATTGTTGCATTCAGCAGACACTTCCATAACCACTCACATAACCACTCGGTGTGATCACCAGAGTTACTTGGTGCCTGCGACCAGCTCTCCAAAGCACCATCTTACATTGTGTTACAATTTCAGATGAATCCGGCGCATCTTGCCCACTCTGAAGTGCCCACAATCACGCAGCAGCCTGTGTATAAGTGACATTTTCATTTGACCCTTTGCTGCTCTCAATACCGAGAAATGTAAATCCAATGGTCTTAAATGTTACGGGTTCTGGGACAATCTAGAAAAAATATATCAACAAAATACCCCCAAAAAGGTATGTTCTTTTCCTGGATTAGGAAAAATAATAAGAGCCTCAGCTATTGGTCAGTGCTTCTCAACCCAGATGTCTCCAAATCTCTCTCAATTCCATTTTAATTTCTCTTTCAGACAATTTTTTGATGCTTTCACTCTGGGAAGGAGAACACACTCTTATATCACAGGGAGTTTCTTGGCACGGCCCACCGACATATCAGCACTCCACTCATAACTTCTTAAAGTTACAGTCATTTTTCCTACAGTCTTGAGAGGCGGAGAGAAAAATTCCTCAGTTTTCCACATTTTGCATTAGGGAGCAATGTGAGAGCAAGTCATGCCATGAGCATCCCTCACAGGTCAGCATGTGAGACAGGACTGCATCCTGCACTTTCCAAGACCAAATTCCTGATCTCGACCAGAGGACTCTTCATTCATAGGTTAATGTCACACTTTGGATTTATGGGCCGGAGGTCTCAACAGAAGGAAAGTATCTTCAGAAGCATCCTCCTGGTCACTCCCGTGTCCAAAGGGAATGCAACCATGCTGTGCTTTCCTGGATCTCTGGGGGTCATTTTCTTCTCGAGGCCAGCAAACAACACTGCCTAAGCAAGAGCCCACCCCGTCTTAGTGCCTCATGCACACGGGAGGGTTTATCAACCAGCACTACTAACAGGAGCTGTGCATGTACCTCCATGGACATCCCCCAAAAGTGTCTGTGCCCGCAGCCACTGCCAGTGGAAGGTCTTGTGTTGCAGAAGCAGGATGGGAGGATTGTGCATGCTAAGGCTGTTCCCTTCTCCTCCCAGCAGCCCTCATCTGGGGAGGCAACAGCTAGCCTTCATACTTACCTCACAAGACTTGTCAGCTGCTATTCTTGTACTTAGACAATGGATGAAGAGGACTGTGCTGGTACATATGTGAGCTCTCCACGGCGTTGATGATAGTTCTGCAGAAACTGATCTTACAATTATTGGTATCATCAAAGAAGTCCATCAAACGAGCACCCTGTTAAAGCACCAAGCAGTTTGTATTCCAAGTTGTCTCAATGTCTGCGTGCATCTCACAAAAAAGAAAGTTTTTTGTGTGCTTGTTAGCTGGGTGTCCCCTCACCCATCTGCCTGTGTCTGGCAGGGGGCGAGGGTGGGTCTGGAACCTCACACATGTCTCAGCCATCCGCTGACATTACTCACGGGTATGTGGGTGAGGGCACTCGTGGGCTGGGGAGGACATGAGGGGCAGATGACAGAACAGGGAAGGGCAAAATAAAACCAAACAGAATAGAAGAAGTTTTATTAGCTTGCATCCTACAGAAATATTTACAGAAAGGGCATAGGATTCATCTGTCAAAGAAAACACGGAATAGCTACACTCTCACTGAAAGCAACAACCACAAATGGAATGGTTCATGATGGTTTCAGTCATCTGTTGCAACACTGGCACCGAGGATCATGCCTTGGTACCATCCCATGGCACCTGGCCTCCATCAGCCATGAGCACCAGCAGCAGTGTTGGGTTGGTTCAGATCCAAAGCTCCATGTGTGGAAACTGTGCTGCTGCAGTGATGGCGGCATTGAAAATAGGCGCTGGCACAGCATCTTCCAGCATCCAGGCAGAAGCAATTTGAGCAAACTGGTGGGATTGTGGTGTTCAGTGGCCAACCTGTCACTCCCTTTAGAACGGAAGATAGCAGGAGAAAGGGTCCCGTTTGTGTAGAAAGTGAAACCCTCCCTCAGTGGCATAACTTCCACTGTGTTTGCTTACTGGGAACCTGGATTTCCTTCATAGCATAAGACACACAATGAGTTTATATGTAAGAGCACAAGATAAAGAAATGAAAACAGTATAGAGAAAAAAAACTCAGTGTGATTTAAAGGAGATTTGAGATAATAAGAGCAACTCTTGCTCCTGGAATCTTGTTACAACCTCAACAGTTTCTAAAAGAAGGAAACTTTAACCTTCACGCTTAAAAACATGATTCAACCACACTATTAAGGCTGAGAATCCCCAAATAAATGCAGGAAGAGCTCAGAATGTCACCTTCTTTAAAAATCTCATGATTCTGAAAGCAATCTCGATATTTGGGGGTGGAAGAGATGGGAGCAGCACAGTTTTGGAATACTTGAGAATGGAGATGTAGCAAATGCCTTCTCACTTCTTTCAAGTGAGGAGGTATGGGAAGAAATACAAACACACTATCTATCTTGAATGGCTGGGCATTGGACTATATATAGAATCTGCTCTGTCCTACTTAAGTTATGACTAATGCTAAACAATTAGAAATTCAGATGTCTGCATATTTGAAGGAGCAAACATCTCTAATCTCATTTGTTGTTCATTAAAAAATGGAAGAATCAAAGTCTGTCTTAGCTCCAACTAGGCTGTGCTTATCAACAGGTGCGTGTGGCTGGAAGTGGAACCCCATGAGACTAATTGCAAGGATAATGAACAAGATGAGGCGTTTCTTGGAAAAAAAGATTGTTGTCTTTGTAATGACCATACTCATGCCAAAGTCTGCAAATTCTTTAGGGAAAGGACTTTCTTTTTTGTTCCATGAGTGCCTGGTGTCTAGCACAGCGGCGCCCCAGTCTGTGACTAGGAATTCTAAGTGCTACTGCAACTCAAGCAGTACATCATAGTAAACAGTAGTATTAAATTAGCTGGGAACATGAAGGTAGCTTTCATCAGCATCTCTGATGTACAGGATCAACAAACATTTCTCTAAGCTGGTGGCTAACAAAGTTTTATTTGACAAGACATTATTTTTATGAGGAGAAGACAATGCTAATACCAAAATAAAGTCTACTGTTGGGAATTTGGCAGGACTTTTTGTCTGGTTCCTTTAATTTAGGGCTGCAGTGTCTGGAAGTACTGGACTGGGTTCTGATACAGCAAAGATGAAAGACTGGGTGAAGGAATCAAAGCACAGAATGGAACCACAAATCATGCCATCTGATAAATGAAGGAAATCATGAGTCTCCACTGCACAAAGTCTACAGATTCTTTGATTATTCCATTATCACCATGGCTTACTTTTATTGTAAAATATGTATTTAATGAATTTACTCACTGAATGGCTTCCTTCATCTCTCTTTTGCTTTGTCATCACTGCAGATGTAAACTCAGAGGCCACAGTGGGCACAGCCACATGCATTGTCATAGACCATTCTTATAGAAAACAGGAATATTTTAGTCTGGAAGAAAATACTGGCTTTACTCCTCATTTCTGATGCTGAGAGGACAAAGGTGAGCAGCAATGGAGGTACTATAGCTGCTTCCTTACAACTGTGAGCTTCCAGGAAATTAAGAAGTAGATACATCTTTGGCCTGAAGTCCCTGAATGGTAGTATGGCATTATAAATCCCTCTATTTCAGGTTAGTGCATATTAAAATCAAGTAAGATGGACAGTGTGCATTCTTAGATGCTACATATCTGCACCTGTTGGAGCGTATCCAGAGAAGGGCCACAAAAATAATTCACAGAATGGAACACCTCTCCTATAAGAACAGGTTGAGAAAGCTGGGGCTGTTCAGCCTGGAGAAGAAAAGGCTCAGAGATGACCTGATGGCCTTTCAGTATCTAAAGGGGAGCTACAGGAAAGAAGGAGACAGATTCTTTAGCAGGGTCTATGGTGACAGAACAAGGGGAAATGGTTTCAAACTTAGAGATGGTAGATTTAGAGGGTGGTGAGGCACTAGATGAAATTAACCAGTGTTGTGGTTAATATCCCATCCCTGGAGACTTTCAAGGTGAAGCTGGATCAGGCCCTGGGCAACCTGATCTGGCTGTGATGTCCCTGTTCATTGCAGGGAGTTGGACTTGATGGCCCTCAAGAGGCCTTTTCAACTCTACGGATTCTACGATTCTATGATTCTACATGTTTTTTCTTTCTCCTTCACTAGGAAGACAGTGGCATCAGTGGTTTCACCACAGCAAGTCCCTCAACTTCTGCCAAGTTCTCCTCCAATCCCCAGCAAACTGAGACAGTCCTGCACCACCCAGAACCAAGCCCCACAGACTAGAAATAGCATCAGCAAATGTGTATGGATGTGGCTGCAGGACTGGGTGCTACAGGCAGGCCCACCTCCTGCACTGGATGTGAAGGTGCTTGGACTACCCCAGCCTGCATCACGCTGTTCTGGCAATGCAGTGCTGTGTTTCTTGTAAAAGTCTTGCTGTGAGCTTGCGGCTCCTTGTTTTTCTGTGCAAGAGCAGGCATGTGGGTTTGGAGCAGCTCCGCGTGCTCTCATTTTGCTCTGCTGTACATGTCCCTGGATCAACAATTAAACTGAACCTTGGCTATCGACATTTAGGTAAATGCCAAGAGCTCATCAGCACCCATCTCTGACATAACCTGGCTCGTCCCAATGAAGTGACAGAGGAAAGCTGAGGTTTTAGAAGAGAAGAACTAAAAGCCAAAGGGTGGCATCGCAGACATTAGGAGCTACACGTTCACAGTTTCTCCAAGGATGCTTTCAAATGGGAGAAGACGGCTGCTACCAGAGCAGCCAAAGCTTTTTATAAACTTAGAAAATAATGTCAGAAAAGTAATCAGTGCCTCTATTTTAATAACGTCTAATTTTAAGTAACACTTGCGTTGAAATAATCTCTTTTGAGGCAGTCACATTTATGGGCATACAAAGGTTGGGAATGTCCCGACAGTTCCCTTAGTGAAGGCTGTGAAAAATAACTTTAGAGCAGCCAAATTTAAGGTGTTAACATTGAGTGTCACTGACCTTTGTGTCTTGCTATAAGACAGCGATGTGAAGTGCTGGCAAAGACACTCCCTGGGGTGGTCTCTCTTCAGTTTTCTGTGCCTTGTGCTCAAGGAAGCTTTTGAAAATCTTTGGCTCAATAGGCAGATCCTCAGAATATCCAAGGGTGCCACCCCAGACCGTCTGCTCAGAAATACCTCTAGCATGAGAGACATTCAGTAAAAGCTGTGACACAAAAGCACTTATGGCTTAGTCAGAATTGCTCTTAGGCTTGAAACTGAGAAAGGTCTCCTCCTCTGCTAGTAATAAAAGGAAGAGGGCCTTTGGTTGTAATGTGGGGAGTACATCCCAGTCCCTCCCTTATCCTATCTGTATTAATGCTCCTGAGGAGGAGAAGGTACTGTTTTCAACTCTGTGGAGATAAAAATTGTGCATCCTGAAATCTAGGGTTCTGACTTTGACTGCAATTAAACTTGTTTTGGCCCAGAACTGAAAAGCACACACATTCCTCCTATTTGTCTTGGCAGAGCTTTTGGCAGAGCTGTGTGATGGAGGCTGGCTGACTGTTGCAGAACAGGAATGGAAAGGAGATGCCAATAGCAGGCAACTGATAAGTGAATTGGCACATGGCAATAGGTGATTGAACTGCACTATAGCATCCTATTATGTCAAAAAGAACCATGACAATAGGTAAACACATGTGAGTCTAGATTCTTTCTAATTTCAGTACTAGAGATTGTGGAGATTGTGCTTAAGGGGTGGAATTACTCTCTACATTCATTTGTTATTCCTGTTAAGAAACAAACCCCAAATTAAATAAGCAAGAAGCAATATTGTACATTTTACAACCAACCAACACTTCCTCCACAGCTCTATTTAAACACTCACATAGTTCCTGTGGGGAGAAAGGGAATGATCTTAAGGTATTAAGGTATTAATCCATCTTGAGACTGAAGGAATCACAGCACAAATTTTTTGTTGTAGCTGGGAACTGAGCCTCTTGCCTCAGGCATGTGACTGTCCTCACTACTTCATCTGCTTAGCCACATGTGAGGATAAACTTACAATAAACTCTATTACCTAGACTCTGAGAGATAAAGATCCTAGTTCTGGTCTCTTAAAACAGGGCTTCATTAAAAACAAAAAAAAAAAGGTGAGCTATATAGTGATCCCTCTATAAAATCCAAAAGAGTCAACACGAAGCAGAGTCAAAATCTGCTGACAGAAAATGTTATTTGACTCCTCCTTTGTAGAGAATAAAAACTAAATCCCAGTTTTGCATCAAGGCCAGATTCCAAATACCAAACATCATCCTGAAGTGTAACCTTGTAGCTCTACATGGTTGTTCATGAGCTTCCACTTGGACCTTGAGGCAGAGCCACCTTATGCTCCAAAGAATGAATGCCATAATTTAAATATCTTTCCATGCTACCCTTCATCATTGCTGGAGCCACAAGCAACAAGTTTTCCATTTATACTTCCATCACTGAAGTCTAATCCTGTTTGATTCTTGTATTCTAAGATTCAGGTTTAAAAGATGCCAACTTTCTAGTTGAGTCTGATGAATCTCTTCATGCTCTTTGACACCTTCTCCAAGCTCTACCTAGCTACCAAGGTCTGTTCATTATCAAAGTGCAAACAGTGTGCTTCTTCAGCCTTCAGCTATGACTAGGATGCAGCTCAGACAGACTAAGACTTGTTTTCAAGAGTAGAAACTGAAATAAATCTTCCAGAGCCTTGTCTTGCCTGAGGATGACTGAACTGAGTTGTTGAGAACTCAAAGGATGTGTTAGTCCTGCTGCTTCTGAAGAAAGAAAGTGGTATTTTGTTACCTTGATAGCAGGACTTCAGTTAGGCCACACAGATTTTATACTCTAAATAATCTGGCTTTTCTCCATTTGCCAAGCACAACATCAATGTCATATCTCTCTGTTCAGGTCACCAGTCCATGACTTCTAATCCAGGATGCACTCATCCCAAGTTCTTATTCACCCAGAAACCCACATATGCTTCATTTTCTACCCGTAAAACTGGCTGTATCTTCAACTATGCTATGTGGCTGAATGCTGAAGAAGTAACAAACATCACCGTTTGTGATATACACATATACTTCAAAAATATGTGTTATCCGTTTGACTAAGCATCTAGTCAAATGGTGCTCTCTGCCCTTGTGCCCAGCTGCATGGCTCTGGGGAAGGAATCTGTGGCTCGGGGACTTGGTGATCAAGTGACAGGCTTTGTGTTTGACAGAACGGAATTTTAATAGAATAATATAGATTTTTCTTTCATTAATCTGTCTGAACAAAGATTGATTGAGAAGCGCTTTGTCTGTAAATGACATCTACAGTAAAAATAAACAAGCCCCATAAAATACCATAGCGTGTAATGTGACTGAGATAAGAGAAGCTATATAGCCCATCCAGAAAATGGGCAAGATCCTTCTTTTTCCAGGAAAGATGTCTTTGCAGCTGACATTGCTGCTTTCACTTTTACATTTACAAGGAAAAGGAAGGACAATGTTTTGTAAATGTTGTAGAATTCAGATTTTTCCACAATATAAACAAAGCAGATGATCAGACACAGCTCAGATTTCCAGTGGAAATACCAGAAAGCCCAGCAGTACTTTGTGAGGCAATATATTGCTTGCTGTGGGTATCTAGCTGGGGAAACAACATCTCTCCGAGAAGAAGAGAAGAATGGAATGATCTTTAATGAAAAAGGGAAGATTTCTGGCTCCCATTATTCATTTCTTAAGCTCCCTACAGGTGGGAGCAAAGAGGTAGTGCTCACAGCACTCAGCTCACACCTAGCAAAAGTCTATTCCATCTGGGTTTCACATGGAAAAGATGTCTGCACTCACCATGCTCTATAGTGTTTCCAGCCCACATCATTTAGTGCCTCTCAGCTTTCTGTGCCAGTGGAAGGACTATAACCTGTCTCTTCGTTTTGGAGATTAACTGTTCTGGAAAGCAATCATCCTCAATTCTAACTGCTCACTTCCTAGAGTTCTTGAAACTGTTCACTCATGGCTACAGCCAGAAGCAATCATTATCAATATAATGAGCATAACTACCTCAGAAGCAAATATTCATGAGTTAATCTTGTCTCATTGTTCCTAAATTGAGCACTAGAGCAACACACTACAAAATGCTCAAGTATCAAATCCCGCTTAAAACACGGGCCTTCATCAATGACAGTTGTCCTGCGTTGAGAGTGGATTTCCAGAAGTTGTTCTGCCCCAGTGAAATGTGCTGCACTTCAGATAGGAACTCACATCACATTTCTGATGGATCGGGGGCCTTGGATGATAAGGAGCACTGGAGAAACTCAGGTACATCATCGCTGATGGAGCACCTACAGCACCTAGGTTTTTTTCTTGTCTACCTGATGTGAGACCAAGCTAGGAGATCTGTGGAAACTGTGCCCTCAATGCTGCCATCCTCAGAAGGAAATCCTGGTGCTAGCAGTGCAATCTGCTGCAGTGTTAGCCAGAGTGGGCATGTCTCTGCTGACAGAACCACACAGTGAGGTTTCAGAGGCAGTTTTGCAGTGCAGATGTTTTCAAATCAAACTGAACAGACTTCAACAAGAGCAGTGAATAACCGGTTTTCTTATCACCCAACGGCATGTATGAGTTGCTACCTGCACCACCCTTTAGCAACTGATTTCAAAGTCATACAGTTGAACCCTCTTACAGCTTCCAACATGTTTTCCATTAAAATCTGGACCTTAAGTCTCCTTCGTTAACTTCATTTATTCTACGAGAACTGAAGACTTTTACTTCAGAATCAATGAGATGAAGCTAATAAATAGTAGTGCCACGATCAACAGTTTGGAAATTTCTTGAAGAACTCCTACACAATTAGCTCACAGAGCAAATTAAGTGAAATCTAAAAGCTGCTCGGGAATAAACCTGTTTTTCTTCATTGTAAAAAAACAGCACACTGAGGTAAGAAATTCAAACTCCAGGGTAGTATGTAGTTTAAATTTGTCATTGTTCTATTCGTATATAATCTGTATAACATTGGCTTGTTATGCATTAGACCAATTTGCCTGGAAACAAATCAGTGTAACAGCCATCTTCTATTTTGGGATAGATGTAAGTATGAATTGCTGTATTCTAGGGAATCAGACAATAAGCGATCCTCTTCTTTGTCCCCAAAATATACACACATCACCAATAAAGCTGTACATCAGCACCATTAGCGGGGGAAGTTCATTGGACATTGTTGTGAGAGGGTTATACATCCGAACAAGGCTGACAAGACTAAAGCTGCTGAGAAAGAAAAGCGGAAAAGCTCATGACATGATCAGAACAAGCTCTGGGCACACAGCTCTGAGTACTCAACACTGCAAATCTGACCGGGCGCCTGCCAGTATTGGATCAAAAGTGCTGCAGCCACCTGGTGCAAAGAGCTGCTGGGTAGGAATTCTTCAAAAGCAAGTTAATTTTGTATCAGCAGGGTTTGTGCTGTTCTGGGTATATCATCTGTCCCCCCCTAGAGCTGGCACAGAAGATGGAGGCAGCAAAAATACCACAGCACGTGATCCAAGTAATTTGACAGAAATGGGAGCATATATTTGTGCTCCAGCTGGATCAGTGAGAGATCTGGTGGTGAGCAGCTCTACCAGCAATGAATGTGGCACCACCACCAAAGAAAGAGAGAGGACTTTCAGGCTAAGAATGGACTGAAAAAGGGAGTCCAAACTACGAGCAATTATCCTTTGTTGCTTGAATCTTTCACCAAGGTTTTGACAAAGAAATGCCATTTTGTGAGCTTTTATGTTTCAGTGGCTACAGACGTATGTCCAAATGGGGAACAATAGTACATTTATACTACTACAGAATATTTTGCTTAAAATATCCCATTTGGCAACACGTTTCCTAGTTTCATAATAAAACAGCAATAGTGTAGTTATTTAGTATTTCTAATGAACTGAGAAGACCAATGCATTTCAAATAGGACATAAAACAGAAGACAATGTTGAGCTCTCATGTTCCACCTCTGCCAAAAAACACATGAATAAAATATAGTCATAAGGTCAGATTATTTCTTTTCTTTAAAAAAAAAATAAAATAACTACTTTATTTCTTTTACTGAGCTATATCCTAAAGGTCATATCCAAATATTATTAACTTCAGTAGAATGTTCTCTGGCCTACGGTTTGCTCATGTCTTCAATGTGACCAGCAAATGTGTTTGTACCATGGGAAATAGCTGGAGCCAGCATTTCCAGATGCGTTGTTGCATCAGTAATTTAAGAATACATGCTAAAGCAATATCACAAGGATTCACACAACCAGAAAGAGCACTTGTGGTATCCTACAAACAGAGCTCCTGATCTTTCCATGATTGCTCATTGCTACTACACATTACATAAGAGCTGGAGTTCTCTGCTTCTGTCATCCCAGGTGACTTTCAGTGAGTCCCATACTGTTCCATTGCCTGACTTCCTTATCCATGAGGTGCTCTTTCTGAAGATTCTTACAGTACAGAATACAGGGTACATAGGTGTTACTGTCCTGGAAGCCCAATAACCCTACAGGAGATCTGCACAGCCTAGTAGCTTCCTACACCATCCCAACTGTGCAGCCCCTGTGCTACACTCTCTCCTCAGCTCCCACTGGGTTTATTTCAGAGCTCACAGATGGATTTCTCTGTAGAATGCCTCTAATCAGGCACAATATTTTGCATTTAGTTAATCATTCATATGGGACTCTACATTTCAAACAGTTCAGATTTTCTTAATTAATGTTTTGCATCATGATCGTATTTACAGTAATTGGGACTGATATTTGAAGTACAGTAAAAGCTGTCATCTCATTGCCTCCTAAAGAGCCCAATTACCTTCATTTGTTAGTAAATTCATGCTAACATTTGGGTTTATTACACTTGACAACATAAATCTAGCTCTTCCAGTGACATGGTTCAGCAGGGTGCTGTCAGGGCCTAGGCCAAGAAGATGCTGCAGACATAAATTTGGAGGCTGGAGTACCTTCCTGACTTACATCCCAACAGTGACATCAACCAGAGGGTGTCTCAAGACCAAGAATTTGCCTTGTGACTGAGCTAGACTTCCGCCCACGATTCCTGAAGAAGATGACAGCCTTTGTAATCAGCCATTTCTCCAACGCTCACATGCCACAGAAAGAAGCTTGAGCCTGGTTTTACTCAGCCCAACTTCCACCTAATTCCTAGTACCTAGAATTTTCAATTAGCACCTCTGAAAGCCTACATCCAGCCAGGAGGAAAAATTAAGTGCAGAAACTGGGGCAAAAGTCAAAACGTGAATCAAAGCATTAGTCTTTTGGGGCATTCACATCTCTGCCTTACAGCCTGAAGGATGGTTGTAGTGTGGAGCATACTACTCATGTCATTACAAATGATCACTGTCACGGCATCCAAAAGTTAACTGCATGACCAGACGTTAAAAGGCATCTGTGTGTATGACCACACGCATCCAGAGAAGTGTTCACAAGCATGCCATGCACACACCTCAAAGCAAGTCAGTTACTTGTAGGGTGGGAAAGAGGGTGGAACAGTGCCAAACTTTTTTTCATTCTGAGAAGTCCTGTTTCAGCTACTGATTATTACCTAATAACCTAATCAGCATAATAGCAATATTTGGCACTTCAAAGCACTCTATATTCAAGGAGCTACACAAGCAGATTAGGTAGAAAATTAATCCCTAACTAATTAACAAAGGAAACAAACAAAAACTATTTTTTAGGATCAGACAAGGGAGCTACAGAAGCCAGGTCAGATAGTTAAAGCATAGTCATCTCATTATGGCTTTCTGTGGGGAAACATTTTTTTTTTTAAACAGGCAAATAAGGTAAACTATGGTTTTAAATTATGTTAGTGGGTCCAAGACTGGTGGGATGCTTGGAGTTGCCTAATAAATGAACATCTAAACACTAAGAAAAGAAAAAACATTTCAATCACAGTCATCCCAGCTACAGCAGAGGTTCAAAATGGGCTTATTAAATTGTGTTGGTGAGCAGTTATAGAGAAACAGAAATCCGGGGGTCCCACCCTCCAAACCTACCTCTGAGAAAACCAGATTTGCCTCTGTATGAAATCCCAGCACAAAGTTTTCTGACTGAAATCTGTTCCATGATTCAACAGCTCAATAAGCAGACACCTCTCTCTCTTCTTGGTAATTTTCCCAAGAGTTTCCTCCAACTATTTTAGCTCTTAATTTATCTCTCACTCTCTCCCTCTCTTTCTGCTACAAGCAACTTCTTCCCCAAGCACCTATCTACAATTGAATCCTATTCTAAATTCATGTAAAGATCAGCTTATGTATTCATTGCTGAATGAATTTCAACTATGTGCTCCTTGTGTTCCTTTCCCAACAGGATAGAGAGGCCTCTTGAGTTGCTTTAAATGTCTCATTACAAATGCTTCATTAGAAACTACGTCACAGATTGTGTCAATCTGGTCCGCACTTTCATGCCAAAAAGTAAAGACTTTCAAGCTGTGCCTTTCTTACCATTAAGTTTCCAATCTGTTTTTAGAATCTCAATCAGTTCTTTAAGGAATGCAAATGTTACTTCTCCCTTCAGTGCAGAAACTAGCCATTGGGAAATGCACATGCATAATGCTTTCCTGTTCCTGCATGTATTGAAACAATAATCAATGCTGGAGGGGTAGGCTATCTTCTATATATTTTCTGAAGGACGCATAGACATTCTATACTCATACAGACTGCTTCCTTCACATTGTGCAAATAGAAATAATTCAGTAGAAATCAATTTTACAGGTGACAAGAGTTTAATCAAAATCAGTGTGGGAAGTTTGTCTATTGAGGCTGAAGCTGATCTTATGATAATATATCATGAGTCAAGTTTCTTGGAGCCTGTTTTTCTTCTCAGCTAGACCCAGTTTGCACCACCATAACTGTACGTACTCTTAGCTGCTACTTTCTACATAGAGCAACTTACTTCATTAATGTTTCTTATGTACTCGAGAGCTCTGCATTGTGAAACTGTTTTGACAGTAATTCTTACTGTAATCTCTATTATATGAAAGGTAGAGGCTCTCTGCTTCTATGGCTTCTGAACTATGCAGTGAAATACAGATTATTTTGTTTCTTACTAATTCAGCGTTGGAAGGTAATTCATTAAAAGCTCCTATTTGGTGTGAAGCAAGGAAGAACTAGTACAGAAAAGCACTCTCATGCAGATGATCAGCAGTAAAAATAGATAGAACTATTGAAGAGGTGAGGTGGAAAATCCAGCACCTGGGATACGGGAAGCTCAACACAAGTGAAAATAGGAGGTGGAACACATGAAATACTCCACAGATTACTCCTGGTAAACTGTGACAGAGCAGAAGGTGTAGATAGGATATCCCTGCTGCTGGCACTTGTGCACCCAGACAGCCTCACTTGTCTGGTGGTCCTGGCTGAGATGCACCAAACCACTGTCTCATCTCAAGGTAGGATCACAGAGACTCCATTTCCTCTCCTATCAATCCTTCTTGACCATTAGCAAGGTCTCCATAAACCTAACATCAATATCCACATAGCCCATGAGTTTTCAACCTGACAAACCCAATGTTATTTGAAGACTGTGACTCAGTTTCAGTATCCTCTGTAATACCCTCTCTCCACTGATTTCCTCAATCCACATACACTTTGTTTCTGGAGAATGCATCACCCTCCTCTGAACTTAACATCTTTCTTGCAAGGTGATGCCCAAAAGTGGGCACAGTGTTAAAGTGAAGGCTTATCTGCAGTGAGTAAAGCAAATAGTATTCTTCACACAGCCTTATGGATTGTTTTATCCCAACAATGTGACATGGTTGATGTGCATTCAGGATGTAATTCCTAGACTCTTTTCAGCAAACTCATGTTCACTGAAAACCCTCATTTTAGGTTTGTGCATTTTTCTTCCAAGATTAGAATTTTGCCTACCGGGCTGCAGCTTTTTAGCCTTGTGTTTCTTTTTCAGTTTGTCACGATTTTTTAATTCCTTTACCATTCATGCCCTTTACCCTCCCACCTGGGTGTCATGTGCAGGTCTAACAGGTATAGTCTCTACTCCATCATCCATACCATTAATGAAATACTGAATATCAAGTCCATGTTATAACTTTTTGGATATATGTCCTCAGTTGGAAAGGTGATCATAACTACTTTCAGAATAAAACTTTTTAAAACAAGATCTGCATGATCTTGTTAGAAGATATGCTTTATTTTCATCTAGAGCAATCTTCTTCAACTTCATTCAACATGAACCACTCAATCCTTCAGAAAAAATAAATTCATGAACCATCTTGAGCAATGCCACCATTTGAGAATTAGGTGTTGTGAAAACTAGATGAAAGTTTATTTCTCCTCCCTCCTTGTTTTGCCTTCCCAATATGCATAGGAGCGTGCATATGTTTCTACTAAGTTATTACAACTACCTTGAAACACACCTCTGATATCATACAAAAAAATAGAGGTAAGTTCACAGACTACCAGAATGAAACAAGATCTAGACCAGGTTCCCCTCAACTGCTTAAGAAAAATATCTCCTAGACTGTCTCAAAAGCCAATTGGACTGAAATTTTATCTGTTGCTTCCTGACTAACTGCCTCTCCAGGTTCTGGAGAAAAAGGAGGGTTCATAGGTTTTGTGCCACATTGTCACAGTACTTTATCTAAACTCAGGACAACTGTAGGCTTTCTTATGTTTACATGATTTCAGGGACCTTAGGAAACAATACAACAGCTCAAAGAGCGGTGTCAGGGAATGCCAAGTGCTGGAAATTGTAGAAAGGTGTTGTTCCCAAACACAGGAATGCTATCCTGTATCACTTTGAAGGGCAGTCTCCTATAGCACCTAACACTGTGGCATGCTTTTCATTCCAATTGCACCAGCTGTACAAGCCCATCTCACTTTCTGAGATTAAGTCTATCAAAAATGCTCAGAGCCTCAGACCTTGAGCATATGTATCTGCAGTGTGATCACCTTCTTTGGCTGGAAGTTAGCCCTGAATCTGTGACCACAGATTACATATTGTGTCATGCACCATGCTGTCACAGATGTTTTAACACTTTTGAGTGTCTGACATGAGTAGGAGGATTCTCAAGGGAAGCTGTAACCACAGATATATTACATTTAATCTGGAGGAGAGTCCATGCAATATCTAATTAAATTTTCCTCATTTATTCCTCACATTTGACCACTTGGAATGATGAAGTTTCATAATATCTTAACTGAAAGCAAAGATTGTTTTCTGTTGGTGTTGTTTTCTTCCTAGCTGACTAAATGTCTGCTGGGTGGGTAGTGGAAGAAATTTATTTAAGTTGTGCTGAGCTCCCCAGTGACTAACCAGTCTGCTCCTGAGCTATGGAAAAAAACATTAAATCACCTGTGACGTGTGTCATCCCAAAAATGAAGCAGTGGAGCTGAAGGATCACTGGATTTCTTCTTCTCCAGATGTGGCCTGGACACTGTAGTCTAGGTCTACACTGTCTTAAAAAGGTAGCAAAGGCTGCATTAGGATTTCAGCACAGAAACTAGAGACTACAAACATTCACAAGTCCAAAAGTGTGAGAAGAGTGTTCTGGACGTGTTGTCTCAAATGCTTTGCTGAAGCTATGTAGGCCTCTGGGTTGGTTTACTGAGTTCATTTAGGTACCAGCCCCTGTATGGGCTATGCATTACACCTATATCTTCTAACCTTGCTGAGAGGTGGGAGTTTGTTGTTCTACAGAGGACCCAAACTGGCACTTCCTCACAGGACTGTCTTGTTCACTGTGGAGGTTACTAGTCAGGTCTAGAATAACATAGATGTAGCCTCCAAAATTTTTGCTTGCACTGAGGTGAAAGATTTGTCACTGAGGGACAGGGTTTAGCAGGCATGGCAGTGATAGGTTGACAGTTGAGTAAGATGATCTTGGCGGTCTTTTTCAGCCTTAATCATTCTATGATTCTATGATCTCAATGTGGTCTCCTTTTATTATTCACTGCAAGGTACCTCTGCATTGACACAGGAGCACTGAAGAGCCTTTATGCTACTGAAAAGGAGTACTCTGACTGTACAGTTCAGGCCTAGCCACATCTTACACTTGCCATTAAGTTGTGGCTGAATCCTGCCCTCAGCAGCAAGAAGGAGCAGCCAGTAGTCAGTGTAAGTCTGTGGACATCATGAGAGCACACTATTCTCCCGGAGGTACTGGATGCTAAGAGGCTGAATCACCTTTGTACAATTTCAGTTTTACAGCTGTGGAGAATAATTAATATAGGCTTCCAGGAACAGAAGGCCAGGCTGAGGCTACAGCAGGTGGAGGAATTTCAAAGTTCCTTTTCAGGAACATGCATACAGCTGACAAAGTAATTAAGACATCTGACTGACTGAAAAGTGTCTGTCTGCTGCTCTGCTCCATTGAGCTCCCTAATTCAGTGAGGAAAGGCATAAGAAGATATGAGCACTGGAGGAAAACATGGGTCACACAGATTCAAATCAGACAAGGGATACACCATTTTTATTGTGAAACTGGGTAACTGTTGTTACAACCTGCCTAGTCAAGAACTAGGCTTTCCTGTTCTTAGTGTTTTCAAAACAGGACCGAGTGTCTTTCTGAGAGGTCTTTCATCAGACATTACTGAATTCAGGTAGAGGATATGCTGAGTTGCACATACGTGATACACAAAGGATTTCAGGCTAGATGTTCAAGCCTATTTTGTCCATGGCGATGTAGAACCAGCAGCAGGACCAGTCTTGCAAAATACATCTATTATTTCTCTTCTGATGTTAGCTTTCTAGAAACAGAGTTGTTTGTTTTTTGTTTGTTTGTTTAACTGATATCTTCTCTATCATAAATGTTTTCTTCCAAGAGTATGTTCCGATTCAAATCTTTTTCAAACTTGTTGCCACTGGTAATTCAGATTTTATTTGTGTATAAATACTAATGTATTGATGCACTGAGTTTTAGAATGACTCATCTTGTTCTCTGAGTAGGTGGACTGTATGCCTTCACACAGTGAAAGTATACTTTAATCTTAGCCATCCAATTCTTTTAATCTTCAATGGCAAAACAATGCAATCCAGTAATGCAGCTGATTGGTGTTCGAATTTCCAAGGAAGATCTCTGGCCCTAATTCTATGTTGTAAAGCAGACCGTCAATTACACTAGTGCTTATCAGCATGCCTTCGCACTGCTGTGGTCTACTGGCTCCACAGAACTGATTTAGACCATGACATAATTCAGACCAGTCTTAAAGTTGCTCTGGATTCTGCTGGTCCCAGTGTTCCTCTAGAGCTGCAGAAGCTGAGGAGGCAATGGCTGTTATATCAGTTGTGACATCCTGATATCTTCTTCTTCCTGGCTTAGTCTCTAGGCCTCCCAGTGTCAACAGGCATGACTGGCTCCACTTCATGGCGTGAGCTCAATACTTCAGAACAAGATCTTGATTTGCATGTACAGATGTACTTGCTACTGTCTTTAGATTGAACTTGGATGCTGACATGTTTCAAATGTCTATGGGCAGCCAAATGACCAAAAGAGACCACATGCAAAGCTTCCTGCTTCCTAGGCATGGTCAGCAGTAAAGACCTACAGGCAAAGAAGGTCTCAATTAGGTCTCACCTGCTTTTTTAATAAGAGCAAAATACAGAGATGAATATTTCCTTCCGCATTCCATCTTGTGCATAATGGCTGTCTCTCTTACCTATTACTTAGAGCTACACTTCAATAAAATCCAGCCTCAGAACAAGAACATAAAAGAACTGGCATATTTAAGTTCCATTTGAGATCCCTTTTCCAGCTAACTCACCAGCTGCTCTGTGTGGCAACATACCTGCCTGATAAAAATATATATACATATATTTTTAAAAGCTTCAAGTAAATTTGCAAACAAAACAGAGTACCTGGAATAGCTTCCCTGACCCAGCTTATGTATAGTTAATGTACCTTTGGCAGGGTATCAGGTTTTCTAAGCATATTTCTTAAAGAGAATGAAGGCATCGTCTGCAGTAGAGGTGTTGGAGAGGGTCTCAAATTACTGCCCTTAATTAGGGACACATTGGAGACAATCAGCAATCCCAACTTCAGAAAATAAAAGGAATAAGAAAGTAATATTAAATCAGCTATAACAATGCAGTACAGGTAAATAAAAAGCCTACACGTAGCTTTTGAGTGATTTACAATTACTCGATTCCCTAACATTAAATAAAAATAAATTGCCTGATTGATCTTGTAATCTAAGGGCCACAAATTGCCCTTGTTAATTGAAGACCTGCTGGTCTGGTTAAATAGGGAATTGCTAATTTACTTGCTATTCACTGTGTTATAATTTTTCCTCTGAACTGAATTGTTAAAAATAAACAATTTCTTTTCCTCCCCAAATAGGAAAAAAAAAAGAGAGAGAATTCATTAACAATTGTGTTTTGTGGCTTTAGGGGGAAAGTTAAATTTAGAGCTTAGACTGGTTTCACAAAAAAAGATTATGAATATTTTAAGGAAACAGCTTCTCCTTTCTTCTGAATATAGATAGGAGCAGGGAATAAACAGAAACAAGGATTTGGGAATGAAGTGTTATTCATGGAGGCTGATGTGCCCCTGAAGATGAGAGAATGCATTTTGCTTTGGATTTAACTTTTCTTGACTCTCCGTCTTGTCTCTGTAAAATTGTGAAGCTGGTGATAGCCAGATTGATCAGACAGGAACTTGTATGTGAGCCAGCCTGTGGCCCATGAGCTCCCTGCCCAGGTCTGCCTGCACAGGTCCTTCCTCACATGCAAATGAGGGTACAGCCTGCCCAGTGTTGGTTCCAGCAGAGGGATGCCATCAGTGCTAACCCTGAGAGCAACACTCACCTCTTGCAGTAAAAAAGACAAAATGATTCTTTTGGCCTTTGCGTGGCTGGACCAAAGCTGGGTGGCACTGCAGTAACGTGGAGCCAGAACAACTCTTTCTCATCTCAACAAGCAGGAGGCAGCTCAGCGTGAAATGAAGCCCATCTCACCTCCAGTGGGAAATGTAGGCCTGCCTGTGGTCATCCTTGGGCACACCAGATGCTAGGACGGCAGTATGCAGACAAGTATTCCCATGGATTAGTCCTTCACATGGCTCTGTTTAAAGGGGTGTTAAGAACATGTTCCTGTAACTCCTTAGCACTGAATTCCTTTTGAACTGATGCATCAGAATGGAAGCAAAGACACGTGCATGGACTGTATGCAGTAAAAATGAAAAACTTGGCCAGACCAGAGGTTTGGATCCAAGCCTGGATTTGGGATCTGGGCACACTTTGCAGTGTATATACAGTATGTGTCGAGAGTGACATTTCAGAAGAGCTTAGGAGAAGAAGAAATGATGACTTGCATTTCCCAGAACATAACTCCAATGACAGTATCAGAAAAGAGCAATCAGCTCTTTTTAACTGCATTTGTTCTCACAGAAGAGTCAGGAAATTAAAGACTGTTTTTTTAGGCAAAGACATGAAATGAATTTTGGTCCCACACTTCAAAAAACCTGGCACTTTTACCAAACAGTGAAGATTTTCAATAGGGAAGGAAAGGTTGCTAAATGTTAAGAAGCACAGAACTTAAACGTAATCATTTTCATCTGGCAGCTCTTACCATGAACAGTGCTGTGTTATAGAATATTTAGAAATCTTGACTGAAACTTTAAATACAATAATCCAATATAGATCTATTATTTGATAGATCAGCAGCATGGACACATAATTTTCTTTGCCATAGTACGAGTAAAGAAGAAAAATACTGTACCACTGCAACACAACTGAGAAAAAAAAATGAGATACAATGGTTTTTATGAGAGTAATTAGAAAGGGATCATTACTACATACAAAACATAATCCACATTGTGAATGAGGACAGGCTTGGGCTCAAGCATAAACAAATGTTGCTCAGATTTTTGAGCAGATCTGGCCACAAATGTATTAGAATGTGACACTGCAAAATAGATTTCTTTTCTAAGCGGTTTTGGAGCTAAATATAAATTCTCATTGAGATGATAACTGTGCCCACTTTCATAAAATGTACCAAGAAAAATTGTTTCTACTTGGTAGAACAAAAGTCAAATTGTTATTAACTTCTAAATTGCACATATGTCCATAAGTTCATGCCTGCACATGGAGAGTAGTTTAAATATTGTAATTGTCAGTTTGCTGTAAGTAAAACTTCTTTATTATCACTGGTTCTTCCCTGTACGACATTAACCTGAAAGTGGATAAACACGTTTCTCGACACACTTGTGTATCCGTAGTAATAGATGTATAACTGACACACATGTTGTTGGCCTCTTCTTCCAGGTAACAGTGATAGGAAAGAGGTAATAAGGACCCCAAATTGCACCAGGGCAGGTTCAGGTTGGATATTAGGAAAATTTCTTCTCAGAAAGAGTGGTAATTCATTAGCACAGGCTGACCAGGGAGGTGGTGGAGTCACCATCCCTGGAGGCATTCAAGAAGCATTTAGATATGGCACTGAGGGACATGGGTTACTGGGCATGTTGGGGATGGATTAATGGTTGGACAAGATGATTTTATGGTCTTTTCCAACCTTAATGATTTTATTATTCTATGATTATATGATTCGTAGTGTTAGTGGTCATCAAAAATAGTCTGAATTTTCGGAAGTATATTTTGAGTCATGGACTCGGGATACATTTGGCTCTGGGTAGCTCTGGGTCAATGTAGTGCTGCTAATTTTTTAGGGGGAAGTCTTCTTCTCATGTTATTATTGAAGCAAAAGATCCTGTTAAGCTGCACTTAAAATAGACAGCAATTCCTTCATTCCAGAGATGGCCACATTTCAGAATTAAGGGCATCACAGAAAAACATAAGAGTTCATACTGTTAACATCACGAGACAGCTTTATCTAGCACTTTACTGCTCTTTGCTGCTTGTCCTTAGATTTTAAGTGAATCTGAGAATGCTTTCTATCACATTTCAGGCATGACCTCACATGTGCTCTGACACATCACATTGGATTGTATATGTGACATCATGTTTTCCTCAAAGAAAGAAGTTTGATGTGACCTATACAATTCCACTCCATGAATCACAGCGTGATGCATTCAGCAGAAAATTTTAAAAGACGCTTTTGCAAAACCCACTGTTAAGACAATCAATTTTCCAGGGAAAAAAAAAAAAAAGCAATGTTTAAAAAAATCAAAAATACTTCCAAAAAATGCTGAATTCCATACACCTTTTAAATTTGCAAGGTTGTTGTAGTACATCATTAACTTATAAAGATTTAAATTAGAGGATGGCTAGGTAGGTAGGTAGGTAGAGATGGAAATGTTCTTTTCATGCTGTTTTTCCTCTTGTTAAAAGAAAGCCTCAGCATGCTTTTATTCTCTAGTTAAGATAAAGGTGAAACGAGCAAACAATGCGACATGCAATGGGACGATGAGTGCTTCTCCTCATCCCAAAATTAAAAAGAGCAGTTGTGGGCTGGTCTTCCAAGTTGTATTATTTTTTTCTTTGATTATGATAGTTGGTTCAATTTCAAACCCATGTCACTTACTGAGTTGTTGCTTCATAGGAAGATTTTACCTTCCTTCTGAAATGTGAGATCTGCTTTTGTCATTCACTGAGCAGCACAGAATGACAGCTACTCAGATCTTTTATCTTGCTGAACCACATGGAGCTGGGTGTTGTTCCCAGTTCAAAGTCCTCTGAAGTCAGACACCTAAGAGACGTACTTCATGCTCCCAAAAATAATACCCTGGACCCTCCCAGCCCACCAACTATCTTCACAGAGCTGCAGAAGCCCAGAGGGAATCACCAACCCTGCTGAGATCTTCACTCCACGTCAGTGACTGCTGCTAAGGTTAAGATTGCAAAGCTAATTTAAAAAGAGATTGAACAATAACAGCTCAATATTTATTCTGTGAGCCTCATGAGGGGACAGTACAGCCCCCTCTGACAAGAGGAGGGGAAGAGCAACATATGCTTGGGGCATGGTGCAACACAAGACACTATAACCTCCTGGCAGCACACACAGAGCTACAGCTCCATGCTTTGCACAGCCACCCAGCATGTGGAAGTGGTTTTTCCATTTGTACTTCCTGAGCTATGTGAATGAGCCAGGTCAAGTGATGCAGCTGCTTTAAACACCAAATTGAGATTTAGTTTGCTCATTTCTACTGAGATGTGTTCGGGAGCACTCACAAATGCATCTGAGTAAGCAATGCTGCCTGACAGTGGGCAACAGTGAAACCTGGGGCACTTTCTTCTGGCACAGCCACTTCTGCAGCAGATAGCCTGCCTATAGCCTGCTTTACCCCAAGTGCTGCACTGCAGTACCAAGGCTTTTTTTGGAAGTAGAATTAGCTCATATAAAACTTCCTCAGGTCTCTCCAGGTTGCATAGCATTCTATGCAGTGTAAACAACCCCACAAATAAAATTCTTCTCCCTATCCAGGATGCTCAGATCTGCATTATCCCCTTGAGAGTCTTTGCCTTTCTGTCACTGAGAGGCAGTTTGATGCAGGGAAAGAAAAGCTAAGGACAGTCTGTGATGTTCATACACTGTGATACATACCATTGGTGAGACACTGGAACAGGTTACCCAGAGAGGTTGTGGATGTCTCCTCCCTGGAAGCATTCAAGGCCAGGCAAGATGGGGCTTTGAGCAACCTGGTCTAGTGGGAGGTGTTCCTGCCTATAGCAGGGGGTTGGAACTACATGATCTTAAAGGTTCCTTCCAACCCAAACCATTTTATGATTCTCTGATCAATCCTCCATGCTGACGGAACAAGGTAGCACAATCTAAAGCCAAAGATGTTGTTGGAAAAACATTGCTATAAATCAGAATGTAGCAGATTCTGCCCATTGCCAGCTCAATCCTATAAAAGTCTGTTGGTTCTCAGCTTCCCATGGTTAAACCTAGCCATTTAAGCTGGACTTATAAAATCAAGTGTTGCAGATTCTCTCGCACTGTCATCTATGTTTGAGCCTCTTCCTGAGATGATGGAATGTTTTTCTGTATATGCACTTCCCTAGCTTGCTTCCTCCCCTGTTTTGTACAGTGATAAACAGTCAAGAGTCTCTATTCTCTGCCTCCCTGGGAGCTTGGTGGTGGTTAAAGCTTGTTCTGCAGGTAGAGACTCTCCTCTGACTCTCTGGGGATAAGCAGTGCTAATTCATTTGTTCCTCACTGCTACTGCTACTGCAGTCTTCTCAGATTTGCCTGCCCCAGAAGGAACATGTTCAAATGAACTGAAGATCAGAAGGGATGACATTTGTCATGGTCTCTAAGCAAATATTCCTACTCAGTAATATTTTATTTGATTGTTTTGCTCAGGCAGAGTCTGTAGTTAACTTTCCATGAAGTTTCTTGTCTTAACAGGGAGCCTGAGCCACACAATTAATTCATTTACTTGAACACATTCAAATTCAAATTATAAAAATGTAATCACTGCTAGGTGGGCAAGTAGATTTAATTAGACACTTGTGAACAGAGAAATCTAAACATGGATATGTAATATTGGCTCTATCTACTCCACAACTTCATTTTACACTGGCAGTGGTCTTCTGAAAAGCATAAACTAAAATTCAGTCCAGTAACTAAACTTCAGTGTAAGAAATCTTTTAGATATACTATTAAAATAAATTGATCTGCTCAAAGTTCTGTGCGTTTTGATTCAAGCTCTAAGTACAAAGTTATCTTCTGCTGTACACTTACGCAGAGAAGAGCATGCCTCTTGTTCAACAACCTCCTTAAATTAAATGAATTAAATGAATATGTTAGTCATAGCTTATGACATAGCTTGTGCCTCCCCATAAGGAATCCATACAGTAAACAGTAATAAGATGACATTCCCGTTCATATTTACCTACTGCAAATCTGCATTAAGCAAGTATTTCCTCTAATCCAATTTAAAAATCAATTGGAAATTATGTTTGAAAATTTCATAGCCAACTGGAATCAGTAATTTGTGCATAATATTAGTGTAAAATTTATTCAGCATTTTCTGCTTGAAGGGATGTGGAAATGCAGTTTATCTACAGCAATAATGATACCAGATATTCTCAAGATGTTCATGAAATGTTTAATGCAATTAGAAGAATTTTCGCCAAAAGCAAACTGGAAGAGAAAATTCAATCCAAAATATTTTTTTCTAAGACAGTGGACTGTGGACAGAGGAGCCACTTCCAGTGCATCTACTTTCAGGGCTGGAGCTGTGCCCTCTGGGATGACAACAGCAAACAGCTCAGTGATTTATATCTGAGGATTTCTAGAAAGGCTGAGACAAACTTTGAAGACAAATAGAGTAACTCAGCTTTACACAGCTGCAACTTTAAGCAAAATTTGCTTGGTGGTAGTAGAGGAAAAAGAGGTCTTATAACTATGTCACAAAAGTCCTTTGTAAGGCAGACAATCTGATTTTTTTCAATAGGTATAATGTAAGTACTTAGCAGAGTGCCTTTCTCTGGCCCCCTGACATTTAAACAGGAATCTATTAGTCAACTGATGTCATTAGCCAAAGTACATTCTTTCTAAGGATGACACTGATGATCCAATCGATCATCATTATTAAGCTAACATCAATCAACTGCAGGTAGACTACAGCAGCTGTCTGATAAAGTTCCTCTACCAAAGTTGGAAACAATGGGCTTCTTTTCAATTCCTTGCTGTTTTTTAAAACTCACAAAATGTTGATGGGACAAATTCTTCCACCAGTTTCAATGATGGTGTTATTCTGTTATCTGTGCTGTTGTAAGAAAACAAGAAAAAAAATGTCTTTCCTTTTTTTAGCAATGGAAAGACTAAAAGTGTCGTGATTGTGGCACAGCAATTCAGAAAAATAAGTTGAAATATTTGTTAAGTATTAATGGCAAGTTTTATCAACAAGCCTTATCTTTAGAGACCAGTTTAGATCAGTTTAATACTGTAAAATAAACAGAAATTCCCAGTCCTCTCTACAGCAAGCTTTGGCAAAACTGAAGGGACTTCCTAGAAATAAGACAGATAGATGTTAATCTGCTCACCCATTGTTCTCTTAGTCTGTTGAAGCTATTTTGTAGACAATCTTATATGTATGGCAGGATCTATTATAATCATATGAATTGACCTGAGGAGACAGGTTGGCACCAGATTTTGAGCTGATTCTTTCTTCCATTTGTTGATGGAAAGGGAGTGAATCATTACAGACTGGGTGTGGATGGAGGGTGACCTCCACCAAGTCATGGCTTCCTGCAGTAAACAAGTGTGAGGAAAGAGGTGAGCTTTGCCAAGAAAAGGGCAGGTAGACATTATCCTCTCATGGATTTAAAAAGAAGCAGAAGATAAAACACTTAGTCATGATGTGGTCATTCATCTTCTGTGACAACATAGGACTGATTCTTACAGGCCTAACCAGCTGAAAGAATGCATGTTCCTCGTGGAAGAGATGTGACACCCATCTTGTTCTGGAGGATCACTGTGTTCTTGGGTAGCAATCTGTATTACCAAGACTATATTCAGGAAGGATCCAGCACTGGTGTGTTTTTAAAGAGTACCCAGAGAAAAAAGAAGTCCTTGAACATGAACAAACAGAATGTGGACGTGCCCTGTCTGAAATGGGTTTCCGCTCTATGAAGAATTATTTACCCACTTCAAAGGCCCATGCCCCTGTCTATCATCAGGACAGCACAGAGACTGTGAAGCCATTCCATACAATCACGTTTCCCTCTGCAACACTAAGACTGGGGTGGGCAGAGCCTGCACCATGGAGACGAGATGTCTTACCAGCCTTTGAAAGACAGGAATGAAAGGGAGAGGAAGAGCAAGCCAAGATGGGGGTGCTTGTCAGGTCTGCTCCATCCCTGTCAGATGTCAGCTGCCTCCACTGCTTCTAACTATAAATGTGACAGATAGGTGCTTCATGCCAATGAGTGATTATAATCGTGCATGATGAAAAGATCTCAGATTGTGGTTGCTGTCAGTGGATTCTGTGTCAAACTGGAAGTTTATATTTAGTATTTACCTCACTTGAAGTCACTGAAGTTATTACTGCGTTCTTGGCCAATTCGGGACCCACTCTCTCCATCAGTTTTGGAAGTAATATTCAAAAGACTCCTTGGGAGGCAGATGTTCAGTTTCTAAAGAAATTTGGTAGGATTGAGATATCACAAAGCATCTTCAGAATCTGTGCCCACTGAATGTCAAGAAAGTGGAAGATGCTTTCTCTTAAGTCAATCCTTCACCATAGCTTTAAGCAATTAAAGAAAATGCAAGATACCAAAAATTTGAGCAGGCTAAAAGAAATAAGCAGGAAACTGTGGGATATCCATTAACTACTGTAAATCAGCATGAACTCATCAATTTCTGTGGAGTTACACTGACTTACACCCACTAAAACCTCAGCAAAGTTCCATTTAGCAGTTTGAACTTTATGCCATCATATCAACTAGTTCCACAGCCAAATGGAACTATTCTAAAACAGTGCCTGCAGTAATGTTCTTTGGGCTGCTTTACCCTCTATATGCAAAAGACATGATTTTGTGTTTTTGGGTGTATTTTTGTTTGGGTGTATTTTGCAGTGCAGTCTCATGACACTCTCATTCTCATACATAGATGCAGGTTCACCACACTCACAATGCCCGCCTAAGCGGGCCCTGTTTCTTTTCCAGATTCAAAGCAAGCTCTGCAGCTATCAACGTCTCTCCATCAGCAAAACTGTAACTACAGTGGGAAAATATTGTCACTGTAACTCCACAGGGGTGGCTTAAGAGCTGTAGATTGCTAAGGTGGATGAGTTCTCACCGGAATGAATCTTGTACAAGAATAATTGCCTTCAGAGGAACTCTGATAGCACCTCAGGGCATCATTCATCCAGGGAGTGTATTAGTCTGAAGGAAAAAGAATGAAATGACAAAGAGGAAGTTTGGCTTTAATGAAATCAACTCCGCTGAGATGAGGCAGATCATAAAACAGCCAAATATGTCTGCATGGATATATCTGCAGGCAGATATAAGTTCGTTTTCTCTTCTTCCATTTAAAAGTCATAAATATTCTAATTCTAGATTGGTCACAGAATGCCCTGATCATTAGCACACCATAGAATCTCAACAGTCCATGTTGCCAGAAGCAGTGTATTTCAGCCTAATGCAAGCAGAATAACGCTGGGTCATCTGCCTCAACAATCTTGCCAGTGGTAACTGCTCACTGTTTTACTTGTTATTGGCTGAGTATGGCATCAGGCTATTGAGACCAGCACAGAGGCTTAAGATAAGAGGAGCCAAGTGACTGACAACCTGGAACACAGTAAAATTTTGGTAATGCACATCAGTGGCAACCAATCTGTACCCAAGTGAGAATTAGCTGGAACCTTTAATTCTATTCCTGAAATTATTCTTGGGTTTGCAATACACTCCACAGTTACTCAACAAATGAGGTCCGATATGTGCCTAATCATTTTAAATTTGGCCTTAAAAATTGTGTTGTGTTTAGCAAAGATAGCTTGTTAACACCAATCAGCACACAACACTCAGTTTCTTACACTGTGTGCAAAGTTACTTAATCTATACATGAAAAAACACTTCAGTGTTTCTGGATGTATTTCTTTTGAAATGGTTTTTCTACCTCTCTATCGCATCTTCATAATTTTTTCACCTGCATATTCCAGACCATGGCTGTATTTCCAGTTTACCATTTTAATGTCCCCCATTCTTTTTGATGTCACAAAATGCCATTACTGGAATGATAATACAAAGTACTCCATACTTCGTGAATTCTGCTAATAAGGATTTATTTAGTCGACAGCAGAAGTAAAAAATCTCTTCCAAACATTGCAAATTGACTATACCCTGCACTATTCATTCTTAATTTGTGTGGATCCATCTAAATTAAAATAATAATAATAATAATAATAATAATAATAATAATAATAATAATAA
>JAPSGF010000011.1:92729-106137 GCA_035772895.1 Perdix hodgsoniae
AATAATAATAATAATAATAATAATAATAATAATAATAATAATAATAAATTGAAGTTTCACATTCATTTACTGGTGGAAAAATAAATGTAATCACTGTATATAATCCTATTATGTTCTCAATTGGAAATGGTTTATCAAGCTGGTTTATCATCAGATGGCTTTTGTCTAACAGCCTGGATCACATATCTTAGAATACCTGAAAGACTGAGAACTTTCCTGTAAAGTTCCATTTACATCTGAAAATAGTTTGCTCAAAATCTAAGCATGATTTTGCAGAAATAGTCTTAATAGAAGCCTTGTTGTGTCTTGGCTCCCTTCAAGAAGAGGAGCTGCTGCTTGCTCTGACCTTTCTCAGAATGATGCCCTCTACCTACACGTGAAGGGCTCAAGCTGACTTTTGCAATGCATATTTCTGGAAGATAAGGTCTTTATTACTTAAAATAAATAAATCAGATCTGTGACCTTTACTTTAAATAGATATGTAACATCTTCCAGTGAGCTAATGGTTTTCTTTCCCATCTAGAGTTGAGGTGTGATGATCTGAGCTATCTTTTGCAGGCTGAGTGGGCCTTTACTGGTTTTCTTGCACCCCAAATGTTTCCTGAATCAAATATTGGGCACATTTGGCACTCATCTTAAAGATCCTGGGGAGACTCTGTTCTCAGTTACCCCATGAAAATTCAGGGTAAATCAAGTGGGTGAATGTATGTGTCCTGAAGTTACTACATCTTCTATGACAACCTCCTGAGTTGACTCCTTATTCAGACAGTTTCACAGTTCTCACACATCATCATGATGTTCAGAAGTGCTTCCTAATACCTGAACCAGCTCCCATCACGCAACAGTGTACAAAAAAAAATATCTGAACCAGCTCCCATCACACACCAATGTAAAGGAAAAAAAAAGGTCTGTGGCTTTTTCTGCTCGTTTGCTGCCTGTTCAGTGTAAAAATATGCAACAGATAGGAAAAGCCCCAACAGCTTTAGATACATGTGATGCTCCTGAATGTACGGTAAAAACACAAAGCAGAAATATAATATAATAGGCTGAAATATAATAGGCTGAAAAGAAGTAACAAAAATATCAGGAAAAAAGAAAACAAATTGGTCAATCCTTAAAAGATAATCACAGTTTCAATATTTCTTTCAAATAAACCCATTGTTACATGTCTGAAATGATAATTGCCAGAACAGTTTATATCATCAAACATTTACGCGTCTAAGAGACAGAAATGATAACAGATTTGTTCAGAATTTTTATCTGGGACTTCTTCCGATGAGTGCCTAAAGGCAAGTGACTTACTAAAGTCAAGTCAAGAAATGCTGCACCTCTGTTAAAATAAAGCATGCACGTGTTCCCAGCTGATATACACCAGCCTGTAGGTCTCTGCCCTTGTTCTTTTGCATGTGAGGTATGTGCAAGAGTGCCTGTGAAATCACTGGGGCTTACGACCAGCATGAATTTATGCCAACAGAGTAGAAAATCAAGACCATTAAATTCAGTATAATTTTTGTGCTGTAAAACAAGTGGGTCTTAAGCACATTTCTTTCAGGCATAAGCCCTGTGATAAAATGTCCTTAACTGAGAAAAATAAACATCATTTATCATGAAGCTTGACCTAAAATGCATCCAAACATGGGAACACTACCTCTAACCTTTCTAGATTTACTGGATTTTCACCCCTTCCGCAATAAGGCATGGTGCTCCCATCTAGATCTTTGGACAGAGGCATTTATCTGTGACATCTCTTAGACACCTGGCAATACAGGGAGGACTAGGATTTCTGTGGAAGAAAAGGCCAATGATTCCAACATTTCTTTTAAGTAAAATTAGCGATAGTGTATACTAGACAAGTAATACTTGTAGACTAGACTTTAAGTGATAAGAATGTAATCTCTAAATGAGGTTCTTCCTTCACTGGATATGGAAGATTTGATTGCAGTTATCTCCTCTATCTGACAGGAGCTGAATCCAGACAGTGTCCTAAATATCAGGTTCCATTTGGAAGGCACAGAGGATGGGGAAGCTTGGGAAAATCTTAATGACTTAATTCTTTAATGCCCTTAATTGCTTACCATTATATATATATTATTCTATTATTTTTTTTGAGAGAGAGAGAAAGAGAGAGAGAATAAAACACATTTCAAGATCTTCTGGATTTTCATCCCTTCACAAGGCACATTAGTCATTTTCTCTGTGTGTTTGCTCAGTATCCTATGCAGTTCACAGCTGGGATCATGCTGTCAGAAAGCTGTCAGTTAGATGGGGTGCCCACTGGCAGATAGGGGAGTTTTGTTTGACATTCTCACCCTGAATAAGGTCACCAGTGGAGATGAATTTCCTTCAATTGCACTACTTTCAAATGCACTAAAAAGTAAGCAAGGGATATCCACTTAGTTTTCCCCTTTCAGATTGGTCTATTTTGCAGTAAGTATTCAGAGAGACTGAGACCACACAGCAGGCTGATTGTTGGGAATGTCCTCTGGAGGGCAGTCAACTGAAAGGTTGTTCCAGCAGACTGGCAGTTCATCTCGGATTGGAACCAGAGCGGATGAGAATCTTTTCTCTATTCACTTTCTCTTGCCTCGCCCTCCATCTTACAAAATCTGAGACAGAGAGAGATGTGGCCTTGAATTCACTTTGGGTTTAAAACAGTTCCAGCGTGTCCCATGCTGCAGTGGGGTCTGCTCCATCCCTTAAACTATGGGTTAAAGTAGGAACTACTGCGACCAAAATGTTCAGTGAAAAGAAAAGGACAGTTACACATGGTTCAAGCTGTACACATTTTGCTCCCCATTTTGCCAGCCATCAGTTAGTCATGCAGCCTTAATTCTGAACATTAGCAAACACCTCTATTTTTAGAGTGTCCTTATTCAAGAACTCTGAGTCCACATAAGATAACAAAGACATCTGGAAGGAAGAAACTAGAAAAATATTTATCCAGTGTCACCTTTTATATTGCCTTATAAAATGTGCTAGAAGCATTAATTCTTAACGACTGAAAAGTTTGTTTGTTCAAAGTGTGTTAATATTGACTTATTAAAACTAGCTGTGATTTTATTTTATCTAAACATCAGCAGAATACAGGTATAGAAAAAAGTGTGTAGCTCCCTCTTTGGAGTTCCACACAGGTCAATGCCAAGAGCATAAACTCCACAATCAGAGCAGATGAAGGTAAAATTCACATATTTGATCTGACCTTTAACATCCTTGCTACTACTAACTGCTAAACTGTGTAAGAAAAAAATGCCAGGAAACAAAATACTATGGTGTCAATCTAAGAAAGACCTTCAATATAGCTGAGAGGAAAAGGCAATGGATGGAAGGATGGAAGGACTGTCTGTTGCCACTGCAGAATAAAACAAAGCAAGGACCCAAGGGGAAGCTCACCTCCAGAAAGCTTGTAATTCCTCCCAGGAGTACAGTGAAGGCTGTCAAACACCCACCTGGATGGATGACCTGGTTGGAGGCTGCTCCTGACCTTTTTCTCAGCCAGTCGTAACTCCCCTTCCGGAACAACCATACTTCCCAGCAGGTGTATTTATCCTGGTTCTTCAATTCAGCAAAAATTGCCTTATCCAGAGCACTCAGAAACGGATGTGGCTGCTGATGGAGTTAATCTCTACTTCTGTTCCTGGATACGTGGATGGGGACTGGGATAGTTGGCAGGAGCTGGCAGCAGAACTTGGTGTTATGGCTGGGAGAAAGTGTCTCTACTGAAGTGAGAAGTTTGCTTATTTATTTATGCATTTTGATTTGAGGTACAAAAATGCCTCTAAGCACTCTGACAGTAATTAAATTTAGAGTCCTCCTGGGCACACCACCCATCGGATTATTCTGTGAACAATAGCAATGTAGGTATTGACAAGGTGCCCATAAAAACCGCAGTGTTCCAGCACACAAAATGAACATATGTGGCATGCTGAAGGAGTACTGTTGTTGGTGTATGCTCACCTCCCACAAGAAGTGCCATTATACCTGTTAAATGACACTTGAAAATGTGTTAGCACTTAACCAGAAATATTTTCAAAATAACACTTGAACATAAGAACCTTTAACTACTGGAAACTTTCCCCTAATTTCCTGCTCACACGTATCACATGTACTTGATGAAAGTGCTCACTTCTCAAAGAGATTGCAAGAAAAATTTAGGAGACCTAATGGATGAGCTGAATGCCCAAAGTATGAATTGGCATTTCTTACTCTGGCCCCCCTTAGGAAAAAGGTCTTCAATGTTGCTTGCTGGAAATACATTTTACTGAAGGAAAAAAAAGAAGAAGAAGAAGAAAAAGAAGAAAAAAAAAAAGAATATCTACAGATCACCCACATTATGTTAAAGAGAAAGTGCTGAGAACAGTGACGTTGCTAAGGCAAGCACTTAAGGAAATGCTGGCATTAAAGCTGTCTGTGGAAAAGGCGGTGTATGAATGTGGAGCTGAAGGCAGTCAGAGGGCAAACAGATGAGGTGTGATAATCCGCTGTTCTGGGATCACAAAGGCAATCAAATCATGTGATTTTGCACCTTTCAGTGCTTGAAGCTTTCAACCATAGTAATATTCTCAATTGTTTTATGTGTAGTTTCCCAGAGTAGGACTATTTTATTTTAAAGCAAATGTTTCCCTGGTGTTGCTCCCCAGAGGCACTCACCATCAGCAGCACCAGAGCCTCTGTTGCCAGCAGACCAGCCAGGAACAAATGAGACTTCTCAAACCTCCTTTCTCCCTGGCCTGTACTGGCTGTGGCTTGTGGCCAAGCTGTGATCGGCCCTGCATCAGGGACTAAAGCTAGGCAAGAATCTCAATCCAAGTATTTCACAAGGAAGCACCTGTATGGAATTGTATCGGATCAGCCAGGATGGAGTTAACTTTCTTCATAGCAGCCCGTCTGGTGCTGTGTTTTGGATTTGTGACTAAATCAGTGCTGATAACACACCCATGTTTAACTGCTGCTGAAGGGTGCTGGCACAGCTTCAAGATCGTGTTTGTCACCGTGCTCCCTGGGGGGGCATGCTGAGGGTGGGCAAGATGTTGGGAAGGGTCACAGCCAGGACAGATGGCACACTGAGCAAAGGGATCCCCATCCTGAGAGCATCCTGCTCAGCTATAAAGCCTGAGGGCTTGGTCTGGCCAGTAGGTGCTGATCAAAGACCAGCAGAGCATCATGGGAATGAATGCCCTTTCACCTTTCTCTTCCCTTCGCTTAGTAACCTGCATGATCTCAGTCCACCAGTTGTCTTACTTTTCCTCTTCTCATTCTCTCCCCCATCACGCTGAGGGGAGACAGCAGGTGGGTGGCTGGGCAGGTCTCAGTGCCTGGCAAGGGTCACCCCAGCAGCGAAGAACGTAAGTTCAGTTTTCCTGGTGTTGGCAAGTGCCAGGATTGTATACAGTAAGGTCACACACTGTGTGTCCCATGAGAACGGTGCTGATAAAACTGCATTGTTGGTAATGTGAAGGCAACAGGGTGAATTCACTTTGCAGACTTTTACTCAGACAAGTTGCTCAGTGCAGAGGACCAACTTCTTTGGCCAGTACAGAAAAGCAAATGGCCCTGCGGTTCGTGACTCTCAGAGTCTGAGTACGGTAGTAACCAGCTGAAGAAAATCTGTGTCTCTCTTCAGACCTGTAACTTTGATTCAAAGGTTTAAATGTCAGCACTTGTCATACCCACTTTTGTCTGCTGCGGGCTAGTTCTACGATAGAAATGTCTTCATATTCTTCTGTGCTTGGAAATGATTTTGAGTGGACCTGACATTTTCTTGACCATAGACCACGATGACTAACGATGGTATATTTGTCATGTTCTAACTTGCAGTCTGACAACAGTCAAAAAACTCAAGAACCATTGTGCTTCAAAATGCAGGAAGTTCTCAGCCATGGTACAGCTTCTTAGTCACACCATTGCCCTATGATGTGAGTTTCCACGAGGATTACGAGGTGATTTGATCTGTTTGTTTCCAGTAATGTCATTAAAGCTTCTGATTTATTTGAAATAGCACACCATTTGTTCTATAATTCTTTTGCAATTTACTTTAAGTTTCAAAACGTTTAATTAAAGGGTTTTGTGAAGAGCCTCCACAGCTAAGGGCAGTGACTTATAGCAACAGCTCAACAAAAGTGATATCTACACCATCACAAGCACGTACAGACATCACTCTCAGGTTGTCTCCTACCTGATGATCCCAGGATATAGGCATTGATATAAACCATAAACAACATCAGTAATTATTGATGTAGCAACAATAAGGAAACAGCTCAAGAAGTTTACTGAAGCTGTGCAGAATTCTGATGGACAGTAAAATATGCTGTTATCCTTGCTGCCTTCTTTATATGAGGTAAGATAGCCTGCCATTCGCTGAAGTTGTGTAGATTTTTTCATTAGTATTAATATGTACAAAAATTATTTAGCCACCTTTGGAAGTTCTGGGGTGTTTCGAATATGATTTAATGGCAAGCATGAAAAACAAATGAGTGTCATAACTAGTCCCCAGAGATTTCCAAATGCCATAAGTAGACAGAGAGTTATTGATTGTTGCTTAACATGCCTGTAGAAAATAATGGGGTTACAGCATCTGTGCTGTAGCAAATGAAGTTATTCCATCTGCTGTGCCAGCACCAATATTTGAACATGTCCAAAGCTGAAGTCTCATTATTTGCAATGCCAGCTCCACTGTAACCAGAATGGAAAGCAAGTGGGTTCCCAAGCCCTTGTACTTTAGCTGTCTCACACCAAAATTGCGAAGTGGTTCAAGGAAGAAGAGACAAATCAATAAGTAATTATTTTACAGCCCTCGCCACTCTTCACCAATGTCAACTAATTGAACTAATAAATAATTCATGGATTTCTTCATACCTCACTGGAGACAGGCAGCCATTTCCTCAGATGTGTCATCGCTTTTGATAAAGAGGGGACAGAGATGATCTTTCTCCATCTCATTTAAGCCACAAGTGGCCTCACGAGCTGAACGATGGTAGTTCATTGTCCCTCTGACAACCTGAATGCTGCTGGCAGAGGAAGAAGAGAGGTCCAGGAGGTGCAGGCTGCCTAATAATAGCATGTAGCTTTTATTCAGTTTCCTCTAAGCAAAATAAATGGGTCAAGGCACTCACATACGTGTTCCCCATTCCTGTGTATCTCTGATGGAACTCACTGGAGAGGTGCAGCTGGGGAGCACCAGGATGCTCAGGATTCGAGAGCTGGAGAAAGTGGGATACCTACTGGGACACAGCTCCATCACAGGCTTCCATCTGCTACTGCAAGGCTATGCAATTCATTTAGGCTTTGTAACATCTAAAACAAGCCACTAGGATCCCTACAGTATTTAGATATTTATTAACAGTTTTAGATGTTAATTAACATTGGTTTTTTTTCTGATTCTTTTAAAAGCACTTCCATTTTACACTATTCCTGGGTTTTAAACGTAACGGTGTGTCCTGATGCTCCGTGATTGCTTTTCCTTTGCCCTCCAGCAAAGGACTGTTTTGTCTGACCCAGAAGTCTGAAGAAGTCTGTTTGACTTGTTTTTTCACTTCTTAGATGAGTAAGATTTCTTGCCAGCTTTCAAAGAATTGAATATATAATCCTCTACATTCTAGTCTTCATATATGAGCTTATTACAAGAAATAAAATACATATGAGGGAGCTGAAAGGTTAGTTATAAGAGCAAGCAGTAAGTTGCTGCTTGATTGTGAAATGCTATGTTATGCAACTTCAATGGACTTGAAGTTGAGGCTGTGAATAGAGAAATCTGATGGGGTCACTTCCAGAAGATGTTTCACAGAAACCTATTTTAAGAGCTTGCAAGTGCTTCATTCTTTGACAATGTTCACCTTTTTGACTCATATTTTCCACAGGTATCTGCTTTACAATGATAATTTTTCTCAAATTCAGCAGGTAAAATTTTGAGTGCTTTTGAGAATGATTTTAAAGAAAAACTATTTTTTTTTAATCAAGTTGAAAGAAATCTCACATTGAGGAACTCAAGAGCTTGGTCTGGATCAGAAATTTCACCCTGATGTCAGAGATGTGACTTTTGCTATTCTGATGAATTAAGTAATTCTCAAGGACCTTTATTCATACATGCCCAGTAAAGATTTATTAGTATTCTCTGAAGACAGTGCTACACTGAGTACTTGCAGCCTAGGTCGAAGAAGTTGAGCACAGTTTTTCTTGCAGTTGTTTTCCTGGCCTATAAGGAACCACTGCGTTGTCATCATCTCATGTCTCCATTCCCAGATACTTCCTCTGTACCACCATAGGTTCATGTACTACTGCCTGGATAAGGAGTGAACACCTGAAGCAAATCCCTTACCTGTCTGCCACTTACATGCTTTGATTTTCATTTTGTGGTCTGATCTCACATGGGTTGCATTCCTGCAAAGTGAAACTGACAGGGGAAATATGGTCCTATCCTAATGTAAATGAGGATCCTGCCCACGAAACCTCATCCAGAGTGAAATCCCCTGTAATGATTATGGGGTGGGCACAAGGTCCTGAGCCATTTTGCTCCATACATCTGCTCCAGTCAGACTACAGTTTTTGCATATGCAGACATAGTAAATTTTCTGCCTGAACTGCAGTGGACAAGGTTAGGACCAGAAAAAAACGAAGGAGCAAGGAACCTGCTTGGAAATAAAAACAGGGCTATTTAGAAGATGCTGTGGAGTTACTGGGACTTACAGTGAGTCTCAAATGGGAATGAGGAATCAAGGCAAGTGAGACAGACATCTACAGAGGTTTTGCCATTTACGTCTCCCTCCAACTCCAAGCTGGTTTAGGTTCATCAGCAACATGTAATTTCTGGACTGTTACAAATGCATTTGAATTTTTAAATAAAATTTCCCTCTGACTCCACTAATACCTCAATTCCTGCTCTCTTCTGATATTGTGCTTATGCTTGTAGCTGTAAGCTGAGCATGGACAGTCACTCAAAAGGAATAAGTTGTCACTGATCTACTGGCTTAAATAGCATTTCCTTGGATTTATACATGCCTGAAATCCTGCTCTTGTGACTTGGCAGTTCAATGAAGAAAGAGCTATTTCTGAAATCTTTGCTATTTTGAAACAAAAATGTCTTTGCAGCCAAAATCTAAGTGTGTATTATTAAACCTCTTGCCAGCTGTAGTTTACTAGCAAGACAATATGACACACGGAAAGGAAGAACAGTATGAAATTCAGGTAAATCAGAAATCTCTTCAGGATTGATAATATTCAGGGCTTCTACCTCCTACAGTACCATGTAATAGCAAATTTGTTAATCAGAAGAGGAAATGCACAGGATTTCTATAAATTATTTAATTCCAAAGTGACAGGAAAAGATTATTAATGAGTGACACTACAATATAATGACCTCATGGTGAGACCACCTGTGGATTAATGAATTAACATTATTGCAAGAATCTTTGCTTAAGAGTTATACATCTAATTTGATTGTGTTGAACATGCCACTTATTTATTATTGTTAATAGGATTTCTAATTTTAGGTATTGGTCTCAACATGAGCAAGGGGACAATATAATCTAAAGAGTTTTCCTTGATATGTACCCTGTGTGGAAAGGTTGCACAGTATTTCTCTATGCATTCCCTCTATGCTGTAATGTTTTATCTGGTCTTTCTGCAACTACAGGCATAGACCATGAGAGGGTCAGCATTTAAAGAACAATAGAATATGGAGACTAATTAGGCAGGTGGTGTAGGAGGCTCAAACCTATTGAACAGCTTTTACTTTTGCTTCAGGTAATCACATAGAAATACTGTGTTTCTCATTTTGCTTGTATAAGTTCCTAATGGTCTGTTCCTCCCACCAAGACAGTTCTGGAATTTTCAAAAAGAATGCAGTGCAACCATGAACCACACAGAAGTCACAGTGGGAAAAGTCCTATGGAGATGTCTTGGTCCAACCTCTGTTTGAAAGTGAGGCCTCACATCAGGTCATCAAGAGCCTTGCCAAGTCTTTTACTGGTGAGGGAGATGCCTCCCCTTCTTTGGGCAATGTATTCCAAAATTTAATCATACTCATGGTGAGGAATGTTTTTCTTATATCCAGAGAAAATTTCCCCTGAGATAACTTGTGTCTATTGCTTTTTTCCTGTTACCATGCATATCTTTTTTCAGTTTATAGAGCATCAGATTAACAAGTACTGAATATCAGCACAGTACTGCTAACTCTATTCATCTGCAGACATGATTCACTATCAGGTGAGATTTTGGCTTTTTCTACTCTGATGATATCAGAACAAGTTTTCTTGGGAGTCTCAACATGAGAAGTTGCAATTAGGAACCGGGGATTATGAGCACAGGTATCAAACTGCCTGCCGGACTGATTTTTTGAGCCTCTCTGCAAATGATGTATAGCAGAGACACTTAACCTAAAGTCTTTGGGTTAGGGCCAGCCAGCCTGAAGACCAATCCGTCTTTTGCAAAATACTCAGAAACCTTTGCAGGATCAGGTTGGGAACCAGAAAACTTGTGTCAGCAACCTGCTTCCTGCTGCCTCCTTTGCCTAAAGAACTGCAGCCCCCTCTTATTAAAATCAATCCCATGACATGGTTCACATGCATATTTTTGTCAGTTGACTTCTCTGAAAGAGTGGTTCTTTTCCGAAAGAGTGGTGGGGCACTGGAACTGGCTGCCCAGGGAGGTGGTTCAGTCACTGTCCCTGGAGGTGTTCAAGAAATGTGCAGACGTGATACTAAGGGACACGGTTTGGTGGGTAACTCTAGTGGTAGACGGATGGTTGAACTAAATGTTGGAGGTCTCTTCCAACAGTGATGACTCTATGGTGTATGGTGGATGTCTGTCTCTGGAGGCATTCAAGGTCAGGCTGGATGGGGTTCTGAGCAACCTGATTGAGCTGTAGGTGTCCCTGCTCATTGCAGGAGAGTTGGACTAGATGATCTTTAAAGGTTCCTTCCAACTCAAGCAATTCTATGATCTATGATTCAAATGCACTTGTCTTATGATGGGTACCTCATTTTGCTGATGTGATGGAGCATGTTGGATTACACAATAGAGAAATTGCCACTGCATACAGCCCAGAAACTCCTGAAAGAGGCTGCACAGCCCCTCTGCTCAAGACCAGCAGATATTTCACCCAACCCATAACTTTCCTCTAAATTATGCAACTGATTGACTATGTTTCCTGCCTTGGGTTGAGGGATTTGGGGTTCTTCAGATGTGGGGTGATCTTTTCTGATTGATTGAATAGTTAATGCTTGGGTTAAGAATAAGTGCCTTTGAATACTAATCAAATTCCTTTTTAACAAAGCAAGGCAAGTAGAAAGGTCTTTTAGCATAGGGGACAAAAAAAAAAAAAAAAAAAAAAAAAAAAAAAGGACCTTTTTTTTCTACCTGCAGAGAATACAGAAAGGAAAAAGGAAGCAAAGGAGCTGTCAGAGCAATGAATAGCCACACTGTCAGTAGTATCTCAAACACTGTGATCAAGCTGAAGAAAAACAAATGACTACAACCCAGGCAATAGAGGAAAACAAAACAAAACTATACCTAAGGCTAGTCTGAGAAAATTCATCTGGAACTAAACCTAGATAGTAGGACTGAACATGACTGCTACATATGAAAAGCATCCAGGAAATTCAACTTTTTAAAAATGAAACCTACGTCAACAAAGAGGAAATAGAACATTTAAGAAGTGATAACTTCTCAATTACCTGAAACTACAGACAAATCTCAGGTCTCTCCAGACGTTTCAGCACAAAGCACACTTTTTTAAAGAGTGTGACTATGTACAGAATATTGAACAGTACATTTAAGTCTATATAAATGTGAGGATTTTTTCTTTACATTTACCCTGAAGGATTTCAGTTCATAGTTGTGTATGATTCTTTATACATTGTATATACATGTTCATGGGCTCATATTTGAAGATGAAGAAATAAGGAGTCTAGAAAATGTAGCAGTTCATTAAGATAAACAGAAAAAGGCAAGAGAAAAAAGCAATGACACTGTAAGGAGTCACTCCCCACCTGTGGGCTTTCTGAGGGTGCAGGGAAACACTGGCCAGAGATGTTCTGATTTCCTCTACTCCTACTTCCCCCATGTGGTCAAAATTGAGGTTTCCCCTTCTTTTCCTTAACACTTCAACTTATGGTCAACTTGCAAATCCTTTCTTATAATGTGTTGCAATACCTTATTGAAAATGTGGAGCAATCAAGTATAGATAAAGACCCACACCTAAACTGAAGCGAGTATGAATTTATAGTCATTTGAGTATGTCATTGAGTATGTCATTTGAGCTGGTGATCACAAAAAAGTTAATCCAAAATGGTTCCTCCATGGTAGACTACATTAGCTATCCTAGACCACTTTTGAATAACAGTATTGACACAGTCTCACTAAAGTCCCTTGAATTCAAAACATACTACACAGTCTTCAATATGGGAAATTCTGCACTGCACCAGTATTGGGCCCAATCTTGTTCAACATCTTCATCAGTGGTCTGGATGAAGGGATAGAGGGCACACTCAGCAAACTTGCTGATCATATGTAACTGGGAGGAGTGGCTAACACACCTGAAGGCTCTGCTGCCATTCAACATGACCTGGACAGACTGGAGAGTTGAGCAGAGAGGAACCTGATGAGGTTCAATGAGAGCAAGTGTACAGTCCTTTACCTGGGGAGGAATAACCACACAAATCAGTACAAATGACAGGCTGGCCTTCTGGAAAGGAGCTCTGCAGAGAAGGACCTGGGTGCTGGTGGACAACAGATTGGCTGTGAGCCAGCAGTGTGCCCTTGTGGCAAGAAGGCTAGTGCTATCCTGGGGTGCCCTATAAAAAACGTGGCCAGCAGGTCAAGGGAGGTGATCCTACCCCTCTACTCTGCCCTGGTGAGGCCACATCTGGAGTGCTAAGTTCAGTTCTGGGCTCCTCAGTATAAGAAAGACATAGAGATTTTGGAAAGGGTCCAGAGAAGGGCAACTAAGATGATCAGGGGACTGGAGAACCTCCCCTATGAGGACAGGCTGAGGGAGTTGGGCTTGTTCAGCCTGGAGAAGAGAAGGCTGCAGGGTGACCTCATTGCAGCCTTTCAATACCTGAAGGGAACCTACACCCAGGAGGGGTGTAAACTCTTCAAAAGGGCTGACAATAGCAGGACTAGGGGAAATGGATCCAAGTTGAAGGAGGGAAGATTTAGGTTGGATGTTAGGGGGAAGTTCTTTACAAGGAGAGTGGTTGGGTCCTGGAACAGGCTGCCCAGGGAGGTTGTGGATACCCCGTCCTTGGAGGTGTTCAAGACCAGGTTGGACGGGGTCCTGGGCAACCTGATCTAAATGTGTATGTTTGGTGGCCCTGCCAGGCAGGGGGGCTGGAACTGTATGATCCTTGAGGTCCCTCCCAGCCCGGGTGATTCTGTGATTCTGTGATTCTGTGATTCTGTGATTCTGTGATTC
>JAPSGF010000011.1:106147-130595 GCA_035772895.1 Perdix hodgsoniae
GTGATTCTGTGATTCTGTGATTCTGTGATTCTGTGATTCTGTGATTCTGTGATTCTGTGATTCTGTGATAAAGACAATGAACTTCTAGAGAAAGTGCAATGGAAGGTCACAAAGATATTAGGGTCTTGCAGCATCTCCTGTGTGAGGAAAGGCTGATAGAACTGTGACTGTTTAGCCTGGAGAAGACTGAGAAGGATCTCATCACTGTTTATAAATATCTGAAGTGTGGGATCCAAATGGATGGGGCCCAGGCTTTTTTCAATAGTGTGCTGTTAGGTTAATGTTTATTCCAAAACCAAGCTAAATATCTGGTTACCTTTCTGAATCCATGTCTTGGAAGGAAAAACCAAAGGATACTACATTACAAATACAGCTTAAACTTTTTACACCTACATAAAATTTTGAAATTAAGTCCTGTCCAAATATTTCAATTAATTTTTTTATTTATTGACCTTTATTGAAGAATTCCTTTACTTCCAAGAAGCAGGAAGTTAGCAGGATCCTAAAGTAAAGAAAATGTTGATACTGTAAAAAATGAAAAGCTACACATACGCATACAAGTTCCACATACAAAAATGAGAAAATAGTCTACTCATGGGAAGCAAGTGCCTTTGGTGGATATCATAATATTTGCTTCAATATCATTATCTAGTTTATAGAACCATTACAAAAAATAAATATGGAAGTTTAAACACATTAGAATTGTCACATTATCACAAATAACTAACATATTTCACACAAAACAAATCAGATATTCAAATTCACCTGGTGACTTTGTTGATACCTCCTACACATCCCCTGATATGGCTGTGGATAAGATGCAGGATCCATACTGTTATTTTAGGAACATCTTCATACAAAGAACTGTTGCAAAACCTCACTAATGATGCAGAAATGTATAGTAGGAAATTATATAGTCTGATGTTAGTTTCAAACTGAGCAGGCTCTCCTTTTGTGTATTAAACTAAATGTCTTCATGCAGCAGAATTCAGATTCTATGCACTGCTTTACACACACAGAGCATAAAATAATAGCATGCTCATGTAACATGGCCATTTCTAGCAATAGAAACAAAGTATGCCTAAAAAGAGTTTATAATCTGAGAAATCAGTTTCCATGTATTTGATCTTTACTGAATTCAAAGGGAGCGGTTAATGCATCCCAGAGGCAGAAGTTTGCTCCTCAAATGTGTCAGGGGCACACCTCCTCCACTGGGTACTCACCAGAGCTTGGGAAAGGATTTGCAGAGCTGCAAGGAGCCCCAGTGACAGCAGAAGGTTCTTGAGAGGCTTATGTCCCTGCCTGGCCTTGCCCTGTCCCCATCCCCAGGTAGATGCCTGGTGGCTGGGTCTGTCCCCATTTGTCCCCATCCCCAGAGCCCCAGCTGTCCAGTTCCTGGCCACCTCTGCCACCCTCTGGCACCACGGCAGAAAGAACTGTGATGCTTTACAGGATGCGCGATTTAAAAGTCTTTCTGCTTACAGCAGGGTGAGCAGTGGCATTCTACATTCAGTTTGAGAAGAACGTACAGATAACCAGGCCCTTCATGAGAGGTTTCTCTCAGAAAGTTACGGAGCAGAATTCCTCTGACTGTCTGTGCCTTCGGAAATGAACTGAGCCCTGACCGTCTATATAGTAAAAGTGAAATCTTCAGTTTAAGACACCTAATTTTAGCTATGACGTGGCAGACAAGTGTCTAAGCTCCCATCACAGACAATCAGCAGTAAATCAACAGTCAAAGGGGGTAAAGAGTTGCCTTGATGGAGAGTGGGATAAATCATTATCTTGAGTGTCATAAGCAGCAAAAGCTGGGCTGCTTTAAAGAGAAGGGTGAGATAGGACTTGATTCAGCTGAACAAAGATGGATAATTGTGCCTTTGGTTGTCCTGTTGTACACCTGACCTTCAGCAGCTGCTTCAGCCCAGCTGGTGTCTCCCGTAGCATATCCACCAGCCAGGAGTAAGTGGATTAAATCTTCTGAGGAATTTAAAATACGGGAGCTCCGATACCAATCTTACCCAATGGGGACTCCTACACGTAGATATCTAGTTTTGATCTGGAGCTAAATCCCACGCCAGGTGTTCTGCTTAAGCTAATGGCCTGCACTCCCTCTGCTGTCAGCAGTGAGACAGAAGCAGCCCCACAGCAGTTCTGCTCATGTGAGGCAGGTTGGATAAATCTCCCCTTAGAAGTGCTTTCCCTGTTCCCTGTAGATGAATCCAGATGACAGATTAAACAAGATAATTAACAATGGCCTAAGCTGGGTGTGTCCTTCCCTTTGCTTTTAGAGACACGGCAGTGCAGAAGATACTGCATCCCATGATCGTACTGCTAGTTCTTTGTGCCAGAGCTGCCCCTAACACTGCAGGCAGCTACACTGCACACACCCCTGCACTGTGAAATTCTGCACACCAACCCTGACAATATTAACTCCCAGCTCCTTGCCTCCTGCCTGCGTCTTCTTGGAATCTACAAATTGAAGGCTCTCTGTTCTGCCTGTGGCACTCAAACTATTGAAGAAGGAAATCTATGAATGCCTTGATACACCGAGATCCACATAAAAACAGCTGCAAGGGGCTTATTTTAAAATACAGTTTTATTAACAGAAATACAGTTGAAGCAACACTCAGCAGGAGGAAGACCTGTGCTCAGGGACCTGCTGTCAGCCCCACTTCTCCAGAGCCCTCCCTGAAGGCTGAGAAAACTCAGGCACTGGAGATATGAGAGCATCTAATTGTGTAGAGGGCATGCATTGAGAGGGAAGAAATATGCATTTCAGTTTATGCATCAGTGATGATTTATTTCATCCAATGGCAACCTGAAATAAACCTCAAGTATTAATTGGCATGGAGATTCATCGTATCAGTGTTCTTTGGGACATTTAGCTTTTGAATCTTACTTCCCATAACAGTAATGCTTTGGGTAACATAAAGGGGGCTTAAAATAATTATTACACCTTTTTTTTTTTTTTTTTTTTTTAAATTTCTGAGCATGAAGACTGATCAACACACTGCTAGAAGAGTTGAAAATAGCATTGGTGATGATAGAAATCAGGTCTTAGGGCACTGCGTCATTCCAGCTCTAGTTCATATACCCCAAGAATCTATGGATTCCAGCAAAAAAAAAAAAAAAAAAAGTAAAAATTACATAATTCATTGCCTCTTCACACATCAACTTCTCAAAAGGCCATTTAAATGTTTCTTCCTGCTCCCTGCATCACACATACCCATTAATCAGGCCTGGCTGTTTGTTAATGTGATTAATACATCCATACAGTCTTTTGGCACAGAGTGGTGTAGAAGTGCAGAGAGTAAAAAGGACAGATCCAGGTTCTTCTCAGTGGTGCCTGGGGATGGAAGATGAGGCAATGGGAACAAAGTGGAGTCCAGGGGGCTCTAAGCATTTTTCACTATGAGGTGGCAGAGCACTGTCACAGAAAGTTGTGGACTCCCTCCTGGGACACATCAAAACATTGTCTGGACGTGGTCCTTGGGAAAGCAGCTCTGGGTGTCCCCGCTTGGGCGAGTTGGTCCAGATGGCATCCAGAGGTCTCTCACAGCCAGCAGCTCCATGCTTGTTCCATTCTCTCAGTTTGGTGTAGCACTGGTTGCTTTGTGAAAGTACAAATTAGTTATATGAACACTTCAAGGATTTCTCTTGAGCTATGATCAACATAACTCACGGGCCAAAGTTTGGAGGCCGTGGAAAACCACAGCAGAAGAGAGAACACTGTAAAAAGAGAATAGATTACTTAGGCACATGACACATTTTGCTTTTCCCTAGGGAAAACTACTGGAAAAGGTCACTGATTCAATTTATTTTTGACCCACTTTAAACTTCTCTATAAAGAACATGATTTGGTGAGCTCATTCACACTGGGCTGAACAGCGCAGCTAATATGCCTTGGGTGCTAATCATTTCAATTAACAAAAATAATAATTTTGACTGAAAAATGTAAGCAGACTCATATTTTTCCTCACAGCCAAATGCGCAGGGTCTCTATTAATTTCTGTCAATCCACGAAGCACACTTAGGATTGTCTCCTCTCTTTGAGGCCAAATTCGATATTTGGCTGCAACCTGCCTTCTTACAAATCTCACCTGTCACTCAGTGGGAAATCTACATTCCTGGTAGTTTTTCAGGACATAGTTTGTCCTTCCAACAAAGGGCATCCTGTTTTTCTTTGTTAGTTCTCTTCCTTTCCACAATAGCAACAACAAAGCTTTACATAATTAAAACTGTAGCTCCATTTCAAGGTGTTTTAAAGACAGTCCGAAATAATGTGTTAGAAGCAGTGCATGCACAATGTGAGTATAAAATTGTATGCCACTTTTCCTTGAAACAGTGAGAAACAAATTGTGGTTTGAAAACTTACTGTGCAGCAGAAGCAAATTTAAAGCAATCATTCAGGGAGTAAGATATGATTTATTATTTTTTTTCTGGAAAATCAGAAATAAAATCAATGGCATAACTCTTAGAAACAGTTCATAGCATAAGTCTTTATAAAAGGTTTGCAGACTTGTTTTTCTTTAGCTCCCTCTAGCTTGATAGCTAGTCCAAAATACTGCTATGTTTAGTCCCACAAAAATGCAGACTAAATATAGGATATAGAATAACACTTTGGGAAAAGAAAAATCCCAAATTTTCAGCTGGGGATGTCTTTGGTAAGAGGTTTGTTTGTAGCTGACTGGATACAGATCTTATTCAGTGGGACCCATGGGACTGGGCACTTCTAAGCTCAAGGACACTTTTATCCTGCTGTGTCAGTGTGCATGGAGGAGTTTTGAATCTGCTTTTTGTTCTCCCAAATCATTTATTTTCTGCTTCCTTATTCTCTCTGTTTCCCTACTGATTATTTTTCTTCCCTCTAACAAAGGAAGAACATCACACTATTGAATCCCACACACCCCCAGGCATGAGGCTGCTGTCTTGCTACACCATCACAGCTTCCTAACCTTGGTGAGACCAGGAGGAATTATATTCCCCTCTAGCAATCGTAGGAAACACCATGAGATGTTGTTTTGTGAAGTACTGACTTTTCTCATTTTTGTCTCTCATGTCATCTTTCAGTAACATACGGAACATAAAATCAAAAGTCGTAACAACAAAACAAGAGGGAACAAGCATGGCTTGATACAGACTCCAAAAAGCTGGAGATGCTACCATGCTGCTCAGTCAGCACCAGCCTACCAGGAGGCCAAGGACTGGGCAGGATAATACCACGTACAGTTCACACATCTGGAAAGACATACCCCTTCTCCAGCTCCAGACACTAAGCACATTTGGCAGGATTTAAGTGTCATTCTGGTTAATGCTATCTAAGAAGAAGAAGATATTTCAGCATATGCACAAAGAACAAAAGTATAATAAAATTAACTGGGGACCGTTCTACCATCATGACCAAGATCACTGTAATTGCAGAAGGTAACAATAATTAGAGAAGAAGCACCAGACAGCAATGTTCTTTCTGGCTCAAATCAAGAAAGTTCTTTTCCAACTTGGAGTGGTTATTTTTTTCATCCAAACTGCAGCATTTCATTGATGAAATCCGACCCCTTGGAAGCAGAATAAGAGCTACCCTCCTTTAGGAAAACAACATGACTGCTCTCCCCTTCTATCTATGAGTAACTCCAATTAGAATTTACTATTTTTTAAAATATTCAGGCATCATTTGACGCACTTTTGAAGGAAGATAAATCTGATCACAAAGATCATTCACAGGAGGCAGATACACTCATCCGTGAGAAATGGGAGGTGAAAGCTCTGCGAGGATGGAGCACTCTCAAACTATCTGAAGCACTTGATGGATCTTTTCCCACCCTCTGTGATTAATAGTATGCATAAGCTATTCAGTCTGCACGCATTTTTGCTTGAGGAAGCCTTGATTTGAAAAATGAGACAAGTGCTTCCAAAGCTGTCATTTGATAGGAAATTAGGTGATAAAAGAGAGCACATTCAAACAGCTCTTAAATATTCATAATTAGAGTTGTCAAATCATTATACTATATCCCCTCTCTCCTGCATTTACCCAAACGTTCTGTCAGGAGTAATGAAAACAGCAAAACCAGGGGGATGTGACAGTACTAAAGTACATCAGAAGTAATCACAGGAGGACAAACCAGGGGCACACATACAATAATCAAGTCAGGTGTATCTAATAGTTAACTTGCTATGTTGTGGGATTTTGAGTTGCTTTTCTCTTAATGAATAGCACTAAGTCCCCTCCCTCTTGTGTGGTAACAGAGCATTTGACTTACCAACTTTGAATTTTTTCCTACAGATACATTCCTGGGTGATTTTTCTCATGATTCTTGAAAAAAAAACAAAACAAAACTGTCAAGTGTAAAACTATAATAATAAGCAAAAATAGCTGATTTATTTGAATATTATGAAGATAATAATTCAGTGATTTTTTTTAAAGAATCATGTTGATAGAAGTCCCACACAAGGTTTTCTAAAGCATCAAGCTCCTGAGCTTCCCCAGCAGCTGCCAGATTCCTTCCAACAGGCAGCAGCACAAGCAAGGCAGCAGCACCACATGTTCCAGGTTGCTCCTGGCTGGACCAAATTCTTCTGGAAGAGTGATGTCTGGTCAGGGGAAAACTCTCACCATTTGGTTCACATCATTACAATCTGCCTTCTGTCAGTGTGGGACTGCCTACAGAAGATAACCTGACATAGGTCTCCTACAGGTACATCTCCCTGTGCCAGCAGGTCACACAGGGAAGATGCAGCTGCAGGAGCTCCAGTGCAGCCACAGCCTTAGCTTGATCTGAAGCTACACATACTGCAATGACTCAAAGCTGTCATCAGTGTCCATTTTATTGGCCCTTAAGGAGCAGCAAGGGCAGGTTACAGTTCTTCGCCCAGAATGTTTAACTACTGCTGGGACCATTTCTTAATTTTAAAAGTGTTCTAATGTTGGCTTGAAACCCACCTGAGAAGCAGCGACTAATATAGAGCAGCAAATGAGGCACAGGCACATTGCCCTCCAAGTCTGGTATAGGAAAGGAAGGCTAATGCCTACCACTGAAACATAAGGAGGACATATGAAAACAGAATAACTTCCAAAGACTTCTGTTGAAGTCCATATCCCTGTGCTATTGAAAAAAGACTGGTTTGTAAAAAAATTAAAGGGATCACTATCTCAGTTACATGTATCTACTGAGAAATATCACATGGTTAGAGCTGGGCTGGGATAAAAGTAGTGATTCACAAACCATATTGATCACTTGGAAATTAATTTTGCAAAGCAAAAAAAAACTTGTTTGGGAATCCTGTAACCATTTCTATCAGTGCCAGCTTAGCTTGTGATCCTGATCTATGGATAATGAAAGAGCTAACTGCTAAAAGAAAGCAGCCCCTGCTGGGTGACTAAGCACTCAGGTCATCTATTAAAAACTGGGTGGACAGGAAGGCTTCTTCCATGAGAGATAGAACGTGCTGAATGTATACTCTCTATTCATCCATATCTGCAAACAGGTGAAATAAATGTGCATGTTGTTTTTTATACTGTATAAGAAATTTATCATGTAAGCAGGCAAGTATAAAACATTTTCCCATGATTTTGTGATAGTGCACTTCTGCAAAGATTTTGTGCTCAAGACACCATCCCCGAAGTCTTTCTTTAGTCAGAATAAGGCAGGATCCACGGTTAAGAGTTAAAGAGATCCACAGCAGAGTTAAGAGGGATGCTACGATAGTGCTTCTGAGAGAAGAAAGATGCTATTCCCACCAAGTGGTGGGCAGATACTAAAACATTTCTGCTGTCACATTTTGATTTTATGTTATGTGTCTTCATGTTAACCCCTAATTTGCTGCTTTTTTTAGCTCTGTAATGAATACAGTTGAACAAATGTTACTGTGGTTCCCCCCCCCCCAGAAAACATAACTGTGAATTTTCATTTGCATTTTTAAACAAACTTACTGGGATTACACTCCTAGTTCATCTCCAGCAAATAATCCAGTGAATTGTCTAATGAGAAGCAACAACAACTAAAAGCAGAGGGAATTGTGTTTAGAACATGCAACAGGCTCAGATCTACCAGAGAGAAGTGAAGAGTATGTATGTAAATGGGCCTCCATGGACCATTGTGTGAAATCGATACAGAAAGCTAAGTGCCAGAAGTCTCCTGCTTCAGTGCTGTACTGAAATATTTACAGTATCTTTGTCTTCACGGTATCTTTGTCTTTGACAGATTAGCCAGGAGAATAATGACAGCAATACAGAAATACAGCAGTGAGTAAATGGAGTGAAATCCTGAACCACTGAAGCCCAAAGGAGATTTCTGAGCGGGAGCTGGACTAGATCGTTCTGCCCTACTCCTTCGCAGACATTTTACATATATTGCTTTTAGACCATGCCCCAGAAACTGCTGCTGCACCTGAAAGCATGCAGTTTCAAAGAGAACAAAAAGCAGAAATCTCCAACTCACCTCTTTTCCTCAGGAGAAAAAGAACTCTTTCATTTTTAATGTAACTTTCTGCTGGTACCATTCCTTGGGCTGACTCACTCCAAGGTCAGACAACTGCTGGCAGCACACAGAAAGAAGCAGGGGTTTATAGCCAGGGAGGCAGGTGCTCCAGGCTCCAGAAAGGAGCACCACCAGCTCCCAGACTAGTTATATGTATCATCTGTGCACCTAGAAAAAAGAACAGAATCCCAGAATCATAGAACCATTAAGGGTAGAAAGGACCTCTGAACAACCAAGTCCAACCATCAGCCCATCCCCACTATGCCTTCTAAATCATGACCCCACGTGCCACATCTCCACGGTTCTTGAACACCACCAGGGATAGAGACTCCCACCACTTCCCTGGGCAGCCTGTTCAAGGCGTCACCACTCTTTAGGAGAAGAAATCATCCCTACTACCCAACCTGAACCTCCACCGGTGCAACTTGAGGCCATTACCTCTCGTACAATCGATCAGTCTATCACTGGCATCCCCTCTGTACTGTCCCGGTGTGTTAGATGGCATGGATGAAATACATGAAGCTGACTTGAGAGACTCCAGGTTGGACAGAAGATGACCCACAGTAGCTTCTCTGAGCACAGGGTCCACTGGATAACAACAGGTTTAGTGTAGGGCACAGCTGCTCCAGATGACAACCACTGGCTGCAGCTGGTACTTAAGTCAGGGACTGAAAGTGGGTGATACACAAATGGGGCAAAAAGGGAGCATTCAGCCAAGGCAGTCAAATAAGTCTGTTCGGCTTTCCACTTTTAACCTTCAAGGAATTTTTAAAGTAGTTTGATTATCACACCTGTTTATACAGAACCAAAGCACCAAAGTGTAGAAAACAAATAGACTGTGAATAAAAATACAAGCAAGAAATGAGAGTGGAGGAGAAAAAAAATAGCTTTTTCAGAGTAGCCAAGAAAGAAAGAAGGAGAAAAAAAGACTTTGGAAATGAAATATATGTAAAAGTACCTTGAATTGTCACTACCTGTCAAGGTCCCACACAGAAAAACGAGGATCCTATCTGTGTCACATGGGGGCTGTACTTGAGTAACTCAGGTTGCCACTTAGTTTACTAAAGAGAAATAAGCACTTGTAGGGCAAGCTTTATCTTGTCTCAAAGTCATCCAGAACATCTCAGAATTCCTCCTATCTCTTCACTGGCTCCAGTAGGAGCCTAAAAAAACAGCTTTGTGGACTCCTACAGTTTAGATACCTAAAGTGACTTATTTTGATACTACATTAATGTCCCGCACACTCCTGCATGACCCCTTCTACTTGAAGAGTCCAGTTCTCCTGGAGCTTAAGAGTCCAGTGTTCTGCACTTCTCAGAGAGAGGTGCCCATCACATACAAAAGCTGCCATAAAACCAAGATAGATAGAGATCAAAATGCTTGGAAAACCAGGACTCGATATACCACAACACACATGAGGGGTAGATTCAGATGCCTCGGTGCATCACTGACATGCACTGCCAGTTTCTTGCCATAATGTCAATACCTGACCAGGTAGCAACCAGAATATTCTTCCCACTGTGAAGTATCTCGTAGAAATAGCAACTATGGCAACTGTAGTAACCACAGATTTGTCAAATAAAGTTGTCTGTGGTAATATGTCCTTCATGGGCTAGGTTCAGCTCTTGTATAAACCTGCTTAAGTCAGTGAGAAATTGTAACAGGAACAGAACAACAGTCCTGGTAGAATGACAACTGCAGGCATATTCAGTAGCATACTAATTCAGTTCACTAAATTGGGCACTTTCCCGCTTTAGTAAAATAATTATAGTGAAAGAGATGCTTATAGAATGAAAAGTTTGGAACAAAGTTTGATTTAAACAGAAGTGAACGAAATAAAAAGGTACATTTTCAGCTGTCAGAAATAGGCTATATTTAGATGTTGGTCAGAAATTCAAGGACTGTTTTTATCGTCTCTAAATAAGGCAGCAGAATTCTGAGGTTCTGGGTACTGGAAGTAATTCTGGAGGCACATCCTCTTTGGAAGAAGATTAGGGTAATTTTCTACATATTTATGTTTATTAATAGAGGGGAGAAGGAGAATTTAATAGTCTCCAAATTGATGGAACCTTGCGAAGTATTCCATGGAAAAGCTTCAGTCCAGAGCTTCTACTTTATGCTCTGTCACCCTTTATTAAAGTACTGCTGACTTCTCTTCATCCCAAAAGAAGCTGAGATGTTATCAGGAGTTCTTGATTGATTTGAGAATGTACTCTTTGACCTGCTAAATTCCTCTACTCAGCATTGGTGAGGCTGCACATGGGGTAATATGTCCTGTTCTGGACCCCTCCATACAAGAGAGACCTGGACCCAAGGGTCCAGCCTCAGGGCTACCAAGACAGTGAAGGGCCTGGAGCACCTCTCCTATGTGGAAAGGCTGTGAGAGTTGGGACTGTTCAGCCTGGAGAAGAGAAAGCTCAGGGAGATTTCATCAGTGTGTATAAATACTGGAAGGAAGGGTTTAAGGAGGATGGAGCCAGGCTCAGTTCGGTGGTGTCCAGTGACATGACAAGAGGCAGTGGCACAAACTGCAACAAAGGAGGTACTCTCTGCACACCAGGAAGCAGTTCTGTGCTGTGCGGGTGATGGAGCACTGGCACAGGCTGCCCAGATGAAGTGGAGTCTCCTCCTTGGAGATCTTCAAAAGCCACACGGACATGGGCCTGGGCCCCCTGTTCTGGAGTCCCTGCTGGAATGGGAGGTTGGGCCAGATGAACCCAGAAGGCCCTTCCCTCTTCAATCATTCTGTGACTCTATGATTCTATAGAATGACTCAGTTCAACTCACACCCAGTAAGTTTGGCCATGAATTGTTGACTGTCCCAGTTTATGTCCATGGTGGTCTTCCAAAGAGTGCTAAGCAGAATCTTCACATCCTTACCAAACAATGTCATTGCTAAACTCTTTTCTTGGATTTGTTTTTTTTGGGGGGGTTCTTTTGTTTTGTTTTGTTTATGAGCTGCTGGCCTGACTAGTTGCTGGCTTTCAGAGTTTTTGATGGATTTGGGCCAACAGTCAAGTGACCTTGAGCTCATATTCTGCCAGCTGTTCTTTGATGCTATTCTGCCTACTTCTCAGCTCTCTTCTCTTTCTTACCTGCAGAGCTCAAGGGTGTCATCTCATTCTAATGGGACAACTTTCTTTGCTCCCCTCTTCCCTACTGTCTTCAGAAAGACAAGGACACATTTCTCAAACTCACTGACCTCAGTGCAATAACTCCAGGTTTTACCAGTAAAACAGACAAAGCTACAGTTGCACATACACCTGCAAAAGCTGCAAAGCACCTTCCTGCTATTGAGAAATGAGTGGCGCAGCCACCCTACAACCCACAGAGCAACACAGGTGGTGATAGGCAGTGAAGTCTGACTAATGGAGAGCTCTGGGGTGACACAGCTCTTTCTTTGGGGGAATCTTGTGCTCTCCACAACACCTCTTAGCTCGACAGTTTCATTAGGAGGCACTTGCAAGGCCCTGAGAAGCAGTGAAAAAGGGAATATTACCATGATCCAGAGGAATGACTGCAGCTTCTGTAGGCACACTTGAGTCACCTTCAGCTGTCCAGTGCTGGTGCTGACAGCAAGTATTTCTCTGCAGACTGTGCAAATCACTCCAGCACTCTGGGTGAGTACTTGGCTGCTGATGTCCACGACGTCACTGCTCCCTTGTTATCTGTACCCAAGCCAAGAAATTTCAGGTGAGCTCAGGCAAACCACAGTCTACACCTTGAATTGCATGACAGCATAGGTGTAAACTGAAAAGCTGAGTACACGGGACCTCTTAAATACTTTGGAAATACAAGTTGAGTTCTTGGCACATGGGATGGAAGGGAGGTAAATAGGCAACATATCTGTTCTGAAAACCTCTTGTGCATCTACACATGCCCAATCTCCCTGTGAAACAGCATCACGTTAACTATGAACATTCAAAGGCTTTTAAATCTTGTGATTTCACTGGAAGAGGAAAGCTGAAAATAGTGCACTTATTTATAATGAAGGCATTTACAGAAGCAAGACTCTTTTACCTGTTTACTGTGTGGTACTCAGAAGAGAAGGTTCTGTGAGCATGTGCATCAAAGAATTGTGTAAAATGTATCTCCATTATCCATGTTAAATATCTCACTAATGTGAAAGAAAGATTAAAGGTCATCTGTCAAATGTAGTTGTGACACTGGAAAAAAATCTCTCATGCTGGTTTCAAGTGATCTTTAGGCTCATGATATTTTTGTTAAACAGAGAAAATGTTGATCAGTGAATCATTAGGGTTCTGTGCCTGATAATGGAGGTCAAGAGTGCCTTTTGAGATGAGTTTAAGATGTTTTTATTAACCTGTCTCAAGATAGCTGATTGCTTTCTAATGTGATGAGACCTTCTCCAGTACTTGAATTTTAAAATATTTAGAGATCTTCACTGAGAAATGCCTCTCAATAATGCTTCACAAAAGATGAATTACTGTGTAAATGAAACTCAAGGCAGATTTTAATAAAATCAAAGAGGTTCCAGTATTCTGTAAAAAAAAAAACAAAAAAAACCCTTTGTTTTATAAAGCACTTGCCGTAATAAGGGTAACTCAAAGGAAGATACCCTTAAAGAAATTACTTTGGAACTAGATGGACCTCATTTTCTTTTCACACTGACCTTCTGTGTATGTAAATACATTAATTTCTAATTCTAACTGCTTTCAGTTAAATTATGGTTCATTATAAGAGCAGAAACGTGAGTAGAAATAAATACATCTATGCTCAGGTCCCAAGGAGCAAAGCTGTTCTCAGCCTTGATGCTTTCTGATACAAAATCTATTTTGCATCCCGATGGCCAAATAGACTGTATTCACATTCACCTCACAACTTTGTCGCACAGTTAGAGAAGTGCAAAGTGATGTCTGAATAAACAAGAACCAGGCCTTCACAAAAGAATTTCCTTTCCTGTTTTATGATCCCAATTCCCGTTTTGTTTACCCTAAAATAAATCCATTTAAATCCACCAGAGTATATGAATGGGAAAACGCAATAAGGAAGACCTTAATGAGAGGAATTGAACAGTAGTGTTCATATTTAAACGGCTTCATGCTTTGTAAAGTTAGCATGTATGGGATTTTGTACATGAACTCTTTTCAAACTATGACAGCTTAGGCCTTCTTCTTGAAAGACAGCTCCGATATCAGCTCTGAACTTATGAAAAAGGAGCAGAGCAGTTTTCCAGTAGGTTCTGCCAGCCAGAACTATTCATGGTAGATCGGTTTCCTGTGCAGTGTTTTCACCTGGCTGCATGTTAGAAGGCAAATTATTAAATCGCTAATGAAGCTGGTGGCTGTTCAAATTCATGTGTCTTGGCTTTGTTATACAGCTATGTGACAGAATGCTCAATTGTCTCATCTGCCATCTGGTTCGGTGTCAAGATGTGCTTTTTTCCAAGTGACATTCTGTTGTCAATTGCAACATTCTTGACATTTCTAAATGTCTTTGTCAAGAAGTTTGTGGTCTACTTTATGTTTCCACAAGAAAGTGTTGTTGATCACCCCCGGTACTCTAGGACTTGCTGTCGGTGGCAGCGGGAGGGATTGCACACCCTGTCATTTCTACACAGCACCTTAGAAAACCCTGAAGCTTTGCAATCATTCCTCCCAATTCCCTGCCAGTTTCACTTATGAGTGAAGAACTCAGATGGCTTCACTTGTTCTACTTCTATTTTGTTCCTCCCTTGTTCTACACTTTCAGTATTCTTCTGACACAATGTACATGCGTGGCATCAAAAAGATGATTGTTGGTCATGAAGGTTTAGCTACCTCGTGTAGGTCAGGACTGCAAAGAGTCAGTACGCTGATGAGGTATTCAGCTTACAGTTCTTTGTTTAATAAACTGGTTGCATTTGGGGTATGCTGTGCAGTGTATTGTATTGCATCGTAGGAGTGTGATTTTGACTTTTGACCCTTCCAGCCCACACACGCCAACATGTTCTTCTGGGGAAATTTTTGCTGATCCCAGGGAACTAGAGGGAATAACCAGGAAGAGCTACCTTGCTCAGGGCTAACCCACCGCATCTGAGCAGGCATGCAGTATAAGTTACAGAGATTATAATAATTGTCTGAGTGTCTTATAAACTTTTCCCCCTTATATATCCTTTCCAACAGGGTAACCTAATGGTATCCCTGCTAAGCATATCTTGCAGGTACACAGATAGTTGTTAACATTCTTGTACCTGGTTAATTGTCCTCAATCTGTGCCCTCAGCAAAAAAAACAATACAGAGGAGCTCTTGATGTTCTGGTGGCTGTAAAGCTGTGCCCCTCTAAATAGTCCCACTGATAGTCTCTGCATCAAAGTAGATGCAGATAGCTGACATTACCCAAGGCAATGCCAAGCCAAGGGTCAGGCTATAGACCCACACTGCAGCAAGGGGAGACTTGTTAGTAAAAGCTTTCAGGATCAGGTACTGCATGGCTTTCATAATGCATTTAAATAACTTCTCTGAGACATCAGGGGGGGAAAAAAAAAAAAAGAAAAAAAAAGTTAATACTGTGCAGAAAAAGGTCACAATGGCACTTGCATTTCAACAAGAGATAATTAACATATTATTTGGCCTTTCATTTGTCAGTTCTTATAAAGTGATCTACACAGCCAGCAGTTACATAAGTAATCTGTTGTACTCTTGTTATCAGAGAAAAACTTCATTAAGAAACTATTAGCTTCATGAAGGGGCTATTAAGTGCCCACATAAACTATTTGCACATTTTCAGGCTTTTTCTTTAAGATTCACACAGAAAAACGATACACAAAGTTGCTTTGTGGGACAACTGTGATAAGATATGTGTATTTAAACAAAATATATATTCAGCAGTCAAATATCCAGTTGAATTTACTCTCCTTCATTTTTATATAACAAAAGAGAACGTATGGCCTCCAGATTTCCTACTCAGTGAGATACACTACTAGAGAATTTTGTGTTCAAAAGCTGCAGTTTAAATACATAACTTGTGTCAGTCCCTTTTCCACACAGACAAGTTAAAGATGAAGCTGCGGTAGCAGCCAGTGTATTTTTGGTTCATCCAAACAAGCTCTCACCTAGCATTAGCCTCCTTATCTTCACAAGTCCCACTTGGTGCCCCCAACTTAAGGCAAAATAAGCAAATTTTTTCTCTTCTGTACCCTGATAAAAATCTCTGTGTTATGATGGGATTTTAGTGCAGCCACCACAAAAGTTTGATAGGAATTTTAAGTCAAAAGTTGTTTTTAGACTCTGAAATCTACACCATCCTATTCATTTTCAGACACAAGAAAGAAACTTTTCCTTTTAAACTTGTTACAATACCACCCTGAAGGAATGTTGAACGAAGAAGTATCTCAAACGGTTTTGAAGACTTGTACATCCAGGAACTTTGTAAAAAGCAAGTTTGCAACAATCTATTGATTTTTCCAAAATTATAATGAAACCAAGGCAGAATCATACCCATGTCCTGTTTGATCATGTCCCAGCAGATCTGTGTATGAAAAGAAATCAGTGGATTTCTCAGAGGACGGGTCAAAGCTTCAGTTCGTGCTTAGTTTTATCTGACTTGGTTTCAACTTCAAAATTCAAACAAAAGAAAATGCAGGTGACTACTCTGCAGAACAAGAGTACCTAGCTGAATAGGAGTAGGAAGACAGGTTTATGAGCATATTTTATTTCTCTCTATATGTAATTTTTAAACAGTGTAGTAGTGTATTTTGGATGGAAAATGCAAACTCAAACATGAAGGTACAAAGGAAATATTAATTTTTTTTTCAAAGGACAGCAATGAATATCACAAGGTGTATTTTTCCAGTACATCAAATAAATATCTGCCACCTTGAAGACCTTTGCTGAATACATTGAAATAATAAGCACAAATTTCCAATCCGTAAACAGACTTTTTAGCAAACAAGTTTGACGTTATCCATCTACCTCTCTTTTTGTTCAAATTCTTTGACTCCAGAATTATTTAGAAGCCCCAGGTTTAGCGTCAGATGTTTTCACCACGATAACCCATAACCTGAACAAGAGCATATCCCAAGACTCATGAATATCCTCAGTCCAGTCCTAAGTCATCAACGGTTGTTTTTTTCCTTCCTCTCTTTCTCTAATCAGTGGAAACATAATGAAATATGCTTTATCTAGAGCTGTTTTGCACAGCTGGAGTAAATTGGAGTGAAGAAAAAGCTGCAATCATTCAAACGACTCATTTAAAGAGATGTTGATCTCTTTCTTCCCTACTGCTCCTCTAAAACTCATGAAGTATTTTTCCATTTAGCTTCTCCTTTCCTCTGCTCTCTACAATTGTAGGTGTCTGTGTTTTCATTGATGTAGAATACAAAGCCCAGGGAAGGCCTTACTAACTAAGTGAAAGGTAATTGCTTTTCCACTACACAAGGCTGCCCACACTACATATGCAGCTGGGATTTTCCATGATCCTCTAATTGACTAGTAACATCAACAGGGGTTGAGTCATAAGCTTTATTCACAACCCAACTATTTCTCAAACCTACCTCCAACTATTTCTCATCTTTGCCACACTATCCAAAATTATCACACCATTTATACCAATGCATTAGAGGAAAGTTAATCCCAGTTTACTGACATAATTTCATAGGTACCTTTTCCAGGTACACAGAAGCAGACATGCACTTGAAATGCAAAGTCTGGCACACCTTTGTACAGAAAATAGCCATTCTGTCCACAGGAAAAACAGTCCAGAGACAGACTGCAGACTGCAGCAAGGCTTCCCCACAAATCAGGTGAATTTTAGCCTCACAGAAATAATTAGAAATACTACAAAACACGATCAGGGTAAGAAAGAGAGAATAGCTTTAAAAAAAAAAAAAAACAGGAACAAACAAGAGAACACCGCAGAAATAACAGAGATGTAACTGAGGAACCTGCATTAATGAAGAAGAAGGAACTAGTGACAGAAATGAAATGGATGGCAGGAAATCAAGGCTCCAAATGATGGATTATGTGGAGCATCTCCAAGGCACTCCGGATGGGTCTTTAGGGAATGAGGAAAGTTTCCAGAAGCACAGAGAGCAGGCAAATACAGGATCATCTTCAAGAGAAAAGGAACATGTCCTTTGTCAGAATTTGAGACATTTGGATAGGAAGAGAATGTGAATGTGATTGTGAATGTAAATACAAGAAAGTGACAAGGAGTAGCAACACAGCTCAACGAACGCTCTGTTTCTACAAACACACAAGAAAAAAAAAAAAAAAGAAAAAAAAACTATCACAATGAACACTTTTCCTGCACTGAAAGCACAAGGTAGTCTCAGTAGCAAAGACAGAAAACAAACCGTATGAAATATCTGCACATTTGAAATCAACAGTTAACAGTACTGTAGATTAAGCCATTCATGCCACCTTTGATACAGAAACAAATCTTTTCTGTTGTGAAAATGTGCAAATAATTAATGATTTTTACTGTATTGCTCCTGATTATTGCTACATGCAGAATTGCCCTACTCCCTCCTGAACACCTTCTCAGTAACTGAAGAAAATTACAGACTGACCAAGTCTTGCTTACATTAATGTACTGGAAACTGAGATTCTGTTCCATTTTACAGGTTTGCTGCTATACTTGTAGCACAGCAGCTGATGAACAGAAGTATGCTGCATAAAACTAAAAGAACAAGGATACACTGTGTGGAACTGCTGATTTGATTATATAGTGGCACAAGGGAGGCACCACGCAGCTCAGAGGCTTTCTCATCCCCTCCAAGGACCTGGGGGCTCTGACTGCAGATTAGGAGAGGGAATTTCCTTGCCCAGATCTGAGGGTTCTGATCCAGCAGCGGTAGAGAGGTTACCTTGGGATGGCCAATGTCATTCCTGTTCTCAGTTAACCCCTCACTTCCCTGAGATTCTCCCAAACACTCTTCAGGAATGACTTCAACCACCTTCTGACCGTGGTCTAAAACCAATAAATTGATTCTGTTAATCTCTAGGGCTTCTTTTTCATAGCAAGAACGATTTCAGACAAATCATTTATCACTAGATAAGACATACAGTCTCACTCTTAGGTTGCAGGGCCTTTCAAATGAAAAAAATTTGTTTAACAGAAATAGTTTTAATTTATTCTGAACTACAACATACATCCTAGGTACAAGCTTACATAATTTTACAGATGATTCTTGTCTTACATGAGTCACCTGTGGTTACACATGTTTGAAAACCTCCCTAATACCTTGGATTATACTTATCAAGTATCATTTTCCTGTGTGTAAAAACATCTAAAGCAAGATTTTTTTCCCCTTTCATTGATAATTGCCAACTGAATATGTATTAGCAAGACCTTGAAGTGAGTGAAACCAATGTAATTGAAACATCAGATTTGAAACACAGCACTTAGTATCGTTTACTTGGACACCTACAGGATACATTATCAAAGTACCTTGTAGGAGGCATAGTCACACACACAAACGTTCCTGCTGCTTCATGGCAGGACCTGCATGCATATTCCCCACACCTGATCACACCATCTTCAATGTATATTTCATCACACTGGTGTCAAAGGTAGCTTTAGGAACAAAACAGTCTGAAAACAAGCTGAAAACAAAACCCCATCCTGACTGATCAGCCTCACAGATGAATGGAAATGTGGAGGATAAGGTTATAAACTGGGAATGGAGAGCCCTTTCCTTGCTGAGAGCCATGGCTTTGCAGATATCTTTGAGAAGCAGCGTCTCAGCATACATGTCCATGTCATCCTGCAACTAGGATTCAAGTGGTTGTGCTGTATGAAATAGTTGTGGAATGTGTACGAAACAGTGCTTGAATTTACAACTAGCCCCATGCTGGAGGTTCCCAATAAATCACTGAAGAGTCGTGGTCCTAAATGCATTGCACTGTTTTGCCTTGAGATCAGATCTCAGCCTTCTTCCTTAGGTAAAAATCGGTATTCAATCTATCTTGCTCACGTGAATGCTGTTATCCACATCAATTTAATGACATGTATGCAGTATTTCTACATGCACATAAAAGGCTGAGGTTCACTATCAAAAATGCTGCCCAAGAACCCTCTTTTCACGCTACTGCTGGAAAATGGGTGGCTTCTGACTCACAAAGCAATAAAACATAGGCACTGCCACAGTGACTCTCAGCAAGCATAGATAGGTTTACGCTAATCTCAGATACGTGGTATTGAACCCTCATGTCCATTTGATTTGCCTTGTGTCCCTCTGCCACAAAAATCAGTAGTGACTATGGCACATCTTTTGTGTCGTGGATGAAGGCTGTTATATACTTTACAGATACCATATCACTCCAGCTATTGGAGACATTTCCTGCCACACAAGAACAGAGGAACTGTTTTTGTTCTTATGGTTGCAAGTGTAAACTTAATCCAGGACAAATTTCTGTGCATGACAGGTTTCTTGTAAAAGAAGGAAATCTGTTCAGTGTTTTTAAAAGAACTTGCAGAAACAATCTTATGCCAAAGAGTAGGCATACTTTAGAAAGGTGATAAGAAAGACTGACCCTGGAAAAAGAATGTTACTACACTGCCATTCTTCTCATCACTGTCTGATAAAGCTCCCACTCAGTTCTTTGAATTCTCCTAAAACACATCTAACAAAAGAAAGTCACACCATCACTGTGATTTCTCGTACTAAAACCACGCTACAAGAAAACTTTCTAAAAAAATCAGGTCACTGTAAAGCTCATAAAAAAGAAAAACATGTCACAATCAAATTTCAGCTTGATTCCCTAATGCGTAGCAAGTTAGGCATCGTGCACTTGGGAAGGCCTTAAATTAGCTTAGCCTACGTTTTGTTTACCCAAAATCAGTTCAATGAAACCACACAATCACAGCCAGTCAGCAGATCAAAACAGATTATGAGCTACCAATCACTTTCCACAAGGCCTATAGGCATCCAGATTTGAGTGCTATCTCATCAGCCACCTACATCTGGCTTTAGAACCAAAAATCTGACTCTTCTGGGTATCCACTTGTAACTGTATTTCCAATTACCCAGTTTTAGGTTTTACAACTTTATTTACAGCCTCCCGAGTCTTCTCTTTCACAAATACATTATTCTGCTAGTACAACATTAAATTGTCTGATAGAAGAATTAACAAATGGAACAGAAAAGCTTTTAATCACATGTGTACAGGTAATACCTTCAATGGAACAATCCACATGCTTAGAATAAAGCAGGTCCTTTAATCCGTTCCCAGCTCAAGGCCTTACGTTGGTGAAACCATGGGAAGGAACTATCCATTATCTGTAACAGGTAACATAACTTTCTTAAATGGCATAAATTGTAACCACCTCCTTTTTCTTTTCTTTTTTTACTGCTGAAATAAAGCATCTTGTCTGATAAAAGATAGTGGCTTAGGTCTCTGCATTGTGCTTAATTGTGACATTTATTTTTCACATTATATGGACTAGTGAACAGGAAAGTGTCTTTCTTTAACCAAATTGTTTTCACTCCTACGCTTTCTTACTTGGGCTGCAAAAGCACTTACATATCCCAAGAAATAACATGCATTTCAAAATCAGGATAAAAAATGTATCGGGTAGCAAATTAGATCTACAAACCGTTGCTCTCAGTTTTGCTTCAGTGAGCTAACTTCTCCCTTACAGTAAGAAATTCTACCATGTAAATTTCACCTTAAAGCATACTGAACAAAATGAAGGGATCACTGCCTCATTTGGAGACAGTGTGCGTATTTCAAGGGTACTTTCTACCATTTGCCAAAATTACCAGCACTTTGAGTTTCCCTGTTAAAAGCATTCTTCATAATGACCCTTTCAGCAGTTTTAAGAGTTTTAAGAATTCTTTGAATCATCTTGCAACTACATCTAGTGCCATCCAGAGGTAATTGGCAAAAGTTTGAAGAGTAGATCTACGTTAATTCTATCACGAACACTAAGATGTGAATACTGTATATTGGAGCAATTCCTAAGGAATACAAGGTTTAAGTTGCATCCCAACTGAACAGAAGTAATAAAAATAACAGCTAAGTAGGGTTAAGACACATTATAGCTTATTGATGTTGTGGTCCATTTGGTGTGTTGCATCCTGCGTTATGCTTCCTATCACTCTTTTGGCAAAGTGCTCCTGCAAATTACACTCTGCCATCTTATGCTGTTCATGCAGGCCACAACTATAGTAAAACACCAAACAAAAACAGAAATAAAACAAAGCTTTTCTCAGCACGAAGAAAACTTGCACTCTGCCACAGCAGCCAATTTCTGTCTGATCATCTATTGTACAGAAAGTAAGCAAGCACTAAGGAATTAAGCACACACATACACAAACACTGAGTTATGTATTACTATCACTCACACTGGAGACAATAAGTAGGATAAGAAGGGTATGGCTGAAACTGATTAAGTATCAATGGACTGTGAGGGTCTGCAGCTAGGAGGAACTGATTTCAAGATCTTTAAGTGAATGCTGAGAACTCCCAAATCCAGCCATGGTTGGAGAAGTGTGATATTTCAGATTCTAAAACGAGATGCCCAAAAAAGAAGATGACCAAAATAAATAAACATTTCTAAAAATTCACCCTTTAGGAAAATTGCTGCAAAAATCTGTTAGGAAAGCTGGAGCAAACACAAGGTATTTCTTTCCTAAACACAATTTCTGCAATTGGACTTCGATATCACTCTTTTACCCTTTCAAAACCAGAAATTTTCAGTAGTACACACATCTAAACACTTCAATGAAGCTGCGTGCCTGCTTGTAATTCTCTGCTATAAACTGATGGTTATAAGCTCCAAGTGTGAGTTTGACTACTACAGTGAGAATCTCAAAAAACAGTTCTGCAATCAGATAGTCTCCAAAAATACCCAGGATCCTGTTTTAAAATCCTGCTTGGTTTACAAATCCATACAGATATTCTTCAGACTACCACCATACCAGCCACACTGTGAAACCACAAGCTCAGAGATGTCCTGTCCATCACTCTGTACAGCTCTGCCATCACTTTGTACAGCTGTAGTGACTTTGTAGTCAGACTTCAGTAAGAGACAACACAGTACTTAGAAAACATGAAGCACAGTAGAGTGAAGCTCATTGTTCAGTTCTTCAGTTATGTCTGTCCTACGGTGCTTACAGGACAAAAAGTTTGGTGTTGTCAGTAAACTAAATTATTTCCTCCTGCTACACAGCAGAAGATCTATACATCCATAGGCTATGAAATTTCTGCATAAGATAAGTAAAATCTGGCTTTGTCAAGAACTACAGCAAAACCACCAAAGACTTCAGCTTGATCAGGGTTTCACTCGTGCCCATTAGATGTCTGAGTCTTTGAAAAGATGCAAGAAGCTCTTTCAGTCTTACTCTCTATTAATGTATTTAAATGATTTGTGGTATTTTTTTAATGCTTTGAGTATGTGTATAACATTTACTTGCAACAAATTTCAAAGACTTACCTAGATTGATGAAAGTGTGATATTGATAAATAGAAGAAAAAAAAAAAAAAGAAAAAAAAACACCAAAAAACCCACACATTTTTCTTGTTTATTATTTGTTATTAATTATTAATTGTGACTCTCCAACCACATGCATGGAGACTAAGTGCACAGGAGCAATTCCTTGCCTCCAGCAATGAAACATACAGCAAAGGGAGAAAAAAAAAAAAAAAAAAAAAAAGTCATTAAAAAACTCACCTTTGAACTCAGTCTCAGACCAAGTGTACTGAGTGTAGAGTTTCCTGGCAATGATCCCCATGCAGCAAACAAACAGACTTGTTTACCAATTTGCAAGCACTCATATAGCAAATTACAATTCCTGGAATACATAAGAAAGTTGGAATTTAGCTCTAAACAGTTCCCAGAAACTGAATTGCTACATTATGGGCTTTTTTTTTTTTTTTTTTTTTTGCTTTTTCTTTTTTTTTTTTTCTTTTCTTAGCAAGTTCAGGCTATCAGATGAAACAGAACAAATCCTGGTATGTACTCCTTCTGTTGTTCTTTCTGACATACAGTAATCATAAACTCTCAAGGTAACTTTGGAAGTGTAAGAAATACTAGCAACTGTGTCGTTCTACTCCTAGTCATTGATATGAAAGCTTTGGGATTTTGTACAAATATTAACCAAAAGAACTCAAAAAGTTCACTGCTTAAGAACAAAACTCAGGAGAGCACATCAGCAGGTAGGTATTGACCAGACTGCCATTCAAAAGTACAGATGTATGCCTGAATCTCATCTAATAGTGCACGTACATCTCTTCAAAGTCACGCCTTTAAAGTTAATTTTACCCGTAATTCTAGGTGAAAAAATAACAAGGTCCAAGAAAAAACATATCCTCCAGTGCAATGCCATCTTGTGGTAAATGGAGAAATGGTCTGCACCATTGGCTCCTATTGTTCCATAGTGTACAAACCACACTCGCATTTGTTGGCATGGGGGTGGAAAAAAAAGGAGATTTTATCAATTAGAATTATAAGTACATTCATCTTTATTTACAATCCTATCATTTTCTCCAAAATACTGCCCTGCCATTATACTCAGAGTCATTTGCATCACTCCAGACATAAAGTATCTATAGAGACGTAATTAACTTAGTAGAAATGTGTATCTTGTGTAAAACCTCCCATAATTTCCTTGGGTGCAGCTAGATCCTCCCCCTTAGCTTGTTTTTAGGGCATGAGTCAGCTCAAAATGTCATGGCCATGCAAGCCACATCACTGTAAAAGGATCTTTCCATACCGTATCTATTTAAAAATAGCATGGCAATATCTCTGACCCAGCTGACCTTTGGGTGCATGCAGTATCACCTCACTTTTCACTATGCTTCACAAGACACCTGCTAGGTGATCCCACTGTTCAAATGCTGCTCCCCTTCTTCCTTCACCAAGAGGCCTGCCCACAGGGCCAGTGTCAGTCCTGATGGGGCTGGAATATGGGACTTGAATTTTGGTTCTGCTGCTAGTACACACAGACATGGCTTTGCTACAGTGATGCAGATGCTTGAATGTTATGTTATGTTATGTTATGTTATGTTATGTTATGTTATGTTAT